>CAXIUP010000261.1:633240-713240 GCA_964035015.1 Corallium rubrum | reverse complement strand
CAAACAGCCAAACAGCCAAACAGCCAAACAGCCAAACAGCCAAACAGCCAAACAGCCAAACAGCCAAACAGCCAAACAGCCAAACAGCCAAACAGCCAAACAGCCAGACCGACGGACGGACGGACGGACGGACGGACGGACGGACGGACCGACGGACCGACGGACCGACGGACCGACGGACCGACGGACCGACGGACCGACGGACCGACGGACCGACGGACCGACGGACCGACGGACCGACGGACCGACGGACGGACCGACGGACCGACGGACCGACCGACGGACCGACGGACCGACGGACCGACGGACCGACGGACCGACGGACCGACGGACCGACGGACCGACGGACCGACGGACCGACGGACCGACGGACCGACGGACCGACGGACCGACGGACCGACGGACCGACGGACCGACGGACCGACGGACCGACGGACCGACGGACCGACGGACCGACGGACCGACGGACCGACCGACCGACGGACCGACCGACCGACCGACCGACCGACCGACGGACCGACGGACCGACGGACCGACGGACCGACGGACCGACGGACCGACGGACCGACGGACAGACAGACAGACAGACAGACAGACAGACAGACAGACAGACAGACAGACAGACAGACAGACAGACAGACAGACAGACAGACAGACAGACAGACAGACAGACAGACAGACAGACAGACAGACAGACAGACAGACAGACAGACAGACAGACAGACAGACAGACAGACAGACAGACAGACAGACAGACAGACAGACAGACAGACAGACAGACAGACAGACAGACAGACAGACAGACAAACAAACAAACAAACAAACAAACAAACAAACAAACAAACAAACAAGAATTATAAATAACTAAATAAATTAATTAATTAATTAATTAATTAATAACAGGCAAGGAGTTGTTAATTTCCAAAATTTTCAAAATATTGTCACAAACACAAAGGATAACATGCAAACGTTTTAGCCATAGAAAGATGCCGGTCTCACTTACCCATTGTAAAATGAGCCATTCCGGTGCCAATACCTCCATTGATGGTCTGATATAGATTGGCTTAGTCCCGAACATTTTACACAGTACAAACCCATTCAATTCTTGTCCTGGTGCTAGTGTAGGTGCCAAGAGCTTGTTGCTTATGGAGGTCAATATTTCGATCCTAACAAATTCGAGTACACAGCTGTTATTCGGTCATTCAACACAATTATCTCTCACCATTTATTTAATATTTATATATTCACGGTTTTTAGTTAAATGTTAATTGTCATTTTTTTGTACGCCAGGGGGTTTTTCCGTGTCAGAATAAGGTGGAGCATATTATTAATATTATTTATTATTATTATTATTATTTACAATAGTTTTTAAAAACGTAGATTAGAAACTTAGGGAATAAGACTAATAGAAAGCGGTCTTAAAAGAAAGCATGATGCATTTCGGCAACAAAACGCCTGGCCAACAAAACGACATCGTTGGTGAAGGTTCCTGAAGGGACTTTTGGTTCTTTTCCCTTGGTAGAACTACAGTGGAAGACATTCTGGAGCATTAATAACGTTATCCATCCAACCGACATTACTGTGGTTATGCATTTAAGGAATGACAATTGGCGAACAGAAAATTACTTACACTTTTTGTCGTTTTCCGGTTAAATTGTTTCGCACATGGAACCGTGACGGAGACGTTCCCGATTCCGCCCAAATAGTTTGGCAACTTCGCTTCGTACACTAGTTTGTCCATCCAAATTTGTGGTCGTACTAGCAGCTGAAGTGGTCGTACTAGCAGCTGGTTCAGCTGACGCTGAAGACTGAAGTGATGTTGACCCAACAGCAGCGAGTCTTCTTGGTTGGTTTTGCGTGGTACCTTGTATAGCCCCCGAAAGTGCACAAAGCACTTGTTCGTTTTCAAGTAAACCACGAAGCAGCCTTCGCCCACTTTCAGGATTGCTCTTATCAGCCATATTATTTAAGAATTCAGTTTACCAACTGTTTTAGACACCTATATTTTGAATACCACGGTACTTTAAAGTTTACAGTTTATATATAGCAGTCCGATCAAGGTCATCCGTCAGTAGTGATAGACCCCCATACAGCGCCCAAAGGGAAGCCGCCTCATTAAATATTCAACTTATTATTTATTCATTCTCCTGTGGGACCTCCTAACCCTAATCTCATTACGTCATTATTTCTCATGCTCCTTTGGGACATAGTAACCCTAACTTTCCCCCCTAAACCCTGGCTGTTACTTAACCCCCCCCCCTGGTATTCACTACGTCATATATTCAACTTATTATTTATTCATTCTCAGGCTCCTTTGGGACGTCGTAACCCTAATTTTCCCCCCTAAACCCTAGTTGTTACTCAACCCCCCTGGTATTCACTACGTCATTCCCGATTGGTCTCCGACTGTTGCGTACGGTAAACGTATTTACCGTCATGGATATCATTTACGACGAATTAAAGAAAAATAACGTTGATATCGATAAAGACACTTTGTCGTTTCACCTTAGCTCTTGTCTAGAAGAACATCGAGTACTATTCGGCAGTATCAGTGGCCAAATACCAAGAATATGTCTTCAACACGTTTATAATGAAATAGATCCTAACAATTTCGGTCGAATTATCGCATATCTAACCCTGGTGTATAGAGTAAACGAATCCTTGGATGAAGAATCAATTCGAGAAGCGGTAAGAAGAACGATCGACGATTTGAGGTGTATTGACTTGACAACATATGAAATAAAACTCTCTTGGTTTAAACGGCTGACTCGACTATTTTATTAACGTTGTCAAGCATATTGCAAGTGTTGCTAAGACTGATATTTGCATACTGCCATGTGTAAAACCTCATTAAAAACTCATTAGTAATGTAGACAAAAGAACGAGTCTGGGCAAGTCTGGGCGACGTCAGAGCTTGGACAAAGAAAACCTAATTAATATGTGTGTAACCATAGAGAGTTGAACAGCGTCCCTTCGTTTAGTGTATCATTCACTTACTGTTTGTTGTCAGAGTAAGATCGTCGTAATGGAGTGTCTACACGGTAAACTTGCATCTAACTCAACGACCAAGAATGGCTTATTCTTGTTCTGCGGACAAAAGCCTAGCTGTCAGTTTTTCTGCCCTGAAGAAGATTGTTACATGTTTGGCAAAGCCGTAGATGCTTTTCGAACAAGTGGCTGTCTACATCCAGTCTGTCCTACTCATCAGAAATTGGCGACACTGCGAATGGTTAAAGACAAAATGAGAGAAAGTTACGGGAGACCTTACTTCGTCTGTTCTGAACGAGAGAATCCCTGCTCGTTTTGGCAATGGGGAGATGTCTTCGAGAGTCCAAAACCGTTGTGTAAACACGGAATGGTTTGCCGTACTAGTAAAGTTAAGAAAGAAGGGGACAACCGGGGTCGGCTGTTTTACTCGTGTCCTAACGAAAGACAACATGCATGTGGATTCTTTGAATGGAAACCTACAGAGAGCTCGCCACGAATTTATAACATTGGGTGTCTTTTCAGCAGTCCATTACAATATCAATACAAGATCGCAGAAACGGGTGAATCCTTTACAAGTAGAAAGAGTGACTCTAAAGAAGCCTATGAAGAGTACCTTTTTCAAAAATCTGTCGATGCATTGACTGAAGACATAGAAAAACTGAACATTTGTTGAACTTATATAATTTTGTATTCTAATTCATTATGTAATAAATATGTTTGCATTTATATCGTGTCGTTGACTCCACCGTATTCATTTACCTCTAACCTTTGTCGCGTGAACATGACTTGCTGTGGAGGTTTACCACAAATAGCCCTTCGTAATATTTTTCGAAAGATTCGCTGTATATCAGCGTGCTGTGGGGGGAAAATTGTGATACAGGCATCCGAATTAAATGGCGGAACAGTACCTTCACGATCTGTATTACAACCCAAAAAGTCCGGCAAGTTTTGACGGCGTAGATGCCTTATACCGTGTCGTAAAAAGTGAAGGTAAATTTCAGATATCCCGAAACAAGATAAAAACATGGCTTAGACAGCAAGATACTTATACTCTGCATAAACCCGTACGGCATAACTTTAAGCGAAATCGTGTTATTGTTGGAGCGATGGACGAGGAGTGGGAGGCCGATCTAGTCATTATGGATTCGCTTAGTAAAACAAATAATGGTTATAAATACGTTTTAACTGTTATTGATGTACTGTCCAAATTTGCGTGGGTGGAACCATTAAAAACAAAGACTGGAGAGAGTTTGATTAAAGCCTTTGAAAAGATACTAAAGAAAGGAAGAAAACCTGAAACACTTCATACCGATAAAGGAACTGAATTTACCAATACACGCTTTCAAAAATTGTTGAAGGACAAACATATTCGGTTTTTTACAACACACAACGTTACCAAGGCATCCATCGTTGAACGATTTAATCGAACGTTAAAGGGGAAGATGTGGAAATACTTTACAGCTAAGAATACGTTGAAATATATCGATGTACTGCAGAAATTAGTGTATTCCTACAACCATTCGAGACACCGTAGTATTGGAATGCGACCGGCTGATGTCAATCGGGAAAACGAAAGTATTGTATGGCAAAAACTGTATGGTGACGAGTCCAGCAAACCCGTCAAGTACAAATTCAACATTGATGACCAAGTCCGGATTAGCAAAGCAAGACGTACATTCAAGAAAGGCTACTTACCTAATTGGACCGAAGAGGTGTTCACCATCACGAAGCGAGTACCCCGACGACCGCCAGTGTACAAGATTGCTGATTATCACGGAGAAGAGTTACAAGGAACATTTTACGAACAGGAATTGCAAAGAATTACAAAGACAGATAGTGACTTTTATAGAATAGAAAGAGTAATTAAGTCACGCATGCGTGGTAAACGTAGAGAATATCTTGTAAAATGGTTAGGTTATCCTGAAGATTTTAATTCTTGGATACCAGCCGATAATGTAAAAGATATAACGAAATAAAAATGTGTGTACCTTACAATTTGTGTTCATTTTCGTATTGTTCTTCGACATGACAACACAGTTTTATTTAACGCTTCCAAGCAATAGTTCTATGGAATATTTTCCTGATAATACTGTAGCAAATTTTAAAGTGAAACTTGCAGAAACTATACAACTGACAGGCGACTGGGAAGTAGCCTTGTCAGAGTTGTATTATCCCCATACATGGAGCACAATTCGAAAAGGTAATCAACAAACGTTTCTCTATAACGTTGGAACGAAATATGACGATACGGCTCTCATTCCAAATGGTTACTATAACACCATTGCTGATCTTGTAGGGGCTTTAAACCGTAGCATGACAAAAGAGGCACGAACCAAGCTAAAATTTTCTTACATTGCAAGTAAACACAAAGTCATGATTGATGTGTCTAAAGTTGGACTGGTGTGGATATCTGGTGATATTGCTACAACCTTAGGGTTTCAACAAGACACCGTAATTAAGAAAAAACCCTAAGCCCTTACGTAGCAGACATTAACGGAGGATCTTCAGCCATGTATGTGTACACCGATATCGTGGATGCACAGTTTGTCGGTGATGTCAAAGTGCCCCTACTCAGAATTGTCAATACTCAAGGAAGTTATGGAGAAAACGTGAACGTCAGTCTCCGTAACCTACAATATATTCCTGTCAAGGTAAAGTCCTTCGAAACAATTGAAGTGAATATAAAGGACGACAAAAACGAAAACGTGTCATTTGGCTTCGGGAAGTCGATCGTAACACTTCACTTTAGACAGCGAAGATCTTCGTATTTCATTTAAAAATGAGACATACCATTATTCCAGACGTAAAGCAGTTTCAACAACATTATTAGAGAAAACAACAAGGCGGAAGTCTACCTGGTTTCCGAGGTGCACGTATTCAGAAAGGTTACGGCATTGGAAGTTTTTTTAAAAGTATTGCACGCTTTGCAATACCTCTGGTAAAACGAGGAGCTCAGGCTATTGGAAGAAGAGCTCTGCAAGCTGTAAAAGACGTTGGTCAAGATGTTCTGGCATGGAAGAATGTAAAGCAAGCGATAAAAGGGCGTGGTTCTGAAGCCGTGAACGATCTTGCTCAGAAAGGGGTCCGTCAGATTACAAACCAATCAGGAGCCGGTCGTAAACGCAAACGGGTGAATTCTCCTATAAAAGGCAACACAAGACGTAAAACCATCAGTCGTTCACAAACTGTGAAGAAGAAAACATCTGTGCCTACGGAAGCAAAGATCGGACCGTTTATGAAATATAAATCATGAGTCAAGCTTTTAGTGCCCTACATAAAGATTCGTGTGAGTGTGGAAAATCAGAATTAGATTTATTTGTAATGCCTGCTACACAAGTAGAAATGAATAAAGGATTTTGGGAAGATATAGATCCAGTTTCGAGTATTGGAGCTTCAGACACCATCGAGTTTCTGTGTGCTGCAAATTCTGATGTGTATACCGATTTAGCAAACAGTTACCTACACGTGAAAGCAAAATTAACCAACAACGACGGATCTGATCTCGATGAAAATGTTCAAGTCGGACCTGTAAATCTGTGGATGCATGCTTTATTTTCTCAAGTAGAAGTTTACCTGAACAACAAGCTTGCCACACCGTCGAGCACTGCTTATCCCTACCGATCATATATGGAGACTGTACTGAACTTTAGCAAAGACGCAAAATCATCTCATCTAACCTCAGCGTTGTTCTATAAAGATCAAGCTGGTCGAATGGATGTCGTGAACCCTGTAGCAGTAGATGCCGATGCAAACAAGGGTTTGAAACTGCGGTATGATCATGCAAGCCAAAGCAAGTCTGTGGCTATGGAAGGAAGAATCCATTCAGACCTGTTTGCACAAGACCGTTATATTCTTGGTGCGGTACCAATCAAACTCAAACTAGTGCGTTCGAGAAACCCATTCTGTAAAGGAACACATATTCCACTTTTACTCCATTTTAGCCAATTTAGCGCGTTCTTTGATATCCATGTGATGTACTTGGTCAAGATGATTTGCTAGCCTTGCAAGATTAGTTCTTCCGCACCCGAAGACAGGACAATTTCTACGTGTGCGACCCATGTTTAGTTGTTTACTCGAGCAATAACAGAAAGCATTTGACATTTTTGGCATGTTAGATGCTTTTATTAGGCCCTTTTAGGCCTTATTTGGCCTATTTTGGCCCGTTTAGGCCTTTTTGGCCCGTTCAAAGATACCCCCATCATCCCTGGGGCACCGCCCCCCAAAGATACTACCAATACCCCTAGGGTGCCCCCAAACATATCCCCATCACCCCTGGTAACTTATACATTTAACCTGTACCAAAGGAATATCAGAAAGACATATACATTATTTGTAAATACTTTATTGAACTTCAGCATAGTACAGAAGATAATGCGTCAACGATTCACCAGTAACTTTAATTCTTATAATTGGTGTCATTCCAATACTATGGCGTTTAGATTGATTGTAGGAGTACACTAGTTTTTTGTAATACTGGTTTCTTTCGTTTGATGAAATCTAAACATATATTCAAAATGCACCGTCCTGTATAGCCTTTAATAAACCATTATCAGTATGTTTCAATGTCGCTTTTCTCAGGTATTCAGCACTTATTTTCATACCCGGGGTTGATATACATAATGTGTATCAGTCGGAAATATCACTGATCTTACTCGGATTTCATCGGGACATGTCGGCGTGAGATCGACAAACAGGTAGGAATACGGGTCTTTGGTTGCCATCTGGTAGGCTTGCTGGAAAAACTTTGTGTTGTCGGGATACAACTGTTTGGCTAGATGAGTTACTTGACTTGCATCACGAACATTTTTTGTTAGGACAAAGTAACTAGCGTTGAGAGAGATGGTACGATGGTCTTTGCTTTGATGAAATAAGTTTTGCACAATATAAATCACGCTGAGATTACCATGGTGCGATTTCTTCGTGAACAGCTTGGCAATAATCGTATCTTTTTCTCCCATCATGTCATCATTGATAAATAGATTTCTTATTTGGGGATTAATACTATCCAATATAGATTCGGATAAACCTTGCACAAACTGAATCCCAGGAATAAGAAGTTCCATTTTAGCAAACGTGTCTTGGTACTCAGAATAAAAATAAATTATATTTTCTGGGACAGGGTCGATCATGATTTGGGCGTTGGCTAACAATTCCTTGACAAAGGTTGTCTTCCCAGTCTTGGTCCCCCCCAGAGACCAAGAGCTCAAAGGGATGTGTTAATTGTATGGAGTATGTCTTTTTGTTGTCTTGGTAATTCGATGCGGTTCCATCAAATGGCGAATGCTTAAATGTAGAATCAGTAGACATCGTTTGAATTGGCCGATCTCCCCCATGCAGGACCTTTATGTGGCGTTGTAAATTAAATTGTCTTGAAAAGCTCTTTCCGCAAATATTACAAGCGCTAGGCATGTTCACACAACAACTCTCAAATTACTTGTGAAAATGTCCGGGAGAAAAGTACGATTATATCCTTGAGTTTCTTCTCTAATGCATGTGGGATATCAAAACGAACCAACTCGCAGCTGAACGTCACTTGGACGTTACTTAGACGCCGCCTCTAAATGAATAACTCATGAGTTACTCATGAATAAATGAGTAACTCATGAGTAAATGAGTAACTCATGAGTAAATGAGTAACTCACGAGTTACTCATGAGTAAATGAGTAACTCGTGAGTTGCTCATTTACTCATGAGTAAATGAGTAACTCATGAGTAAATGAGCAACTCGTGAGTTACTCATGAGTAAATGAGTAACTCACGAGTTACTCATGAGTAAATGACGAGTAACTCGTGAGTTGCTCATGAGTAACTCGTCATTTACTCATGAGTAACTCGTGAGTTACTCATTTACTCATGAGTAACTCACGAGTTGCTCATTTACTCATGAGTAACTCACGAGTTACTCATTTACTCATGAGTAACTCGTGAGTTACTCATTTACTCATGAGTTACTCATTTACTCATGAGTAAATGAGCAACTCACGAGTTACTCATTTACTCATGAGTTACTCATTTATTCATGAGTAACTCATGAGTTATTCATTTAGAGGCGGCGTCTAAGTAACGTCCAAGTGACGTTCAGCTGCGAGTTGGTTCGTTTTGATATCCCACATGCATTAGAGAAGAAACTCAAGGATATAATCGTACTTTTCTCCCGGACATTTTCACAAGTAATTTGAGAGTTGTTGTGTGAACATGCCTAGCGCTTGTAATATTTGCGGAAAGAGCTTTTCAAGACAATTTAATTTACAACGCCACATAAAGGTCCTGCATGGGGGAGATCGGCCAATTCAAACGATGTCTACTGATTCTACATTTAAGCATTCGCCATTTGATGGAACCGCATCGAATTACCAAGACAACAAAAAGACATACTCCATACAATTAACACATCCCTTTGGGCTCTTGGTCTCTGGGGGGGACCAAGACTGGGAAGACAACCTTTGTCAAGGAATTGTTAGCCAAAGCCCAAATCATGATCGACCGTGTCCCAGAAAATATAATTTATTTTTATTCTGAGTACCAAGACACGTTTGCTAAAATGGAACTTCTTATTCCTGGGATTCAGTTTGTGCAAGGTTTATCCGAATCTATATTGGATAGTATTAATCCCCAAATAAGAAATCTATTTAACATTGATGACATGATGGGAGAAAAAGATACGATTATTGCCAAGCTGTTCACGAAGAAATCGCACCATGGTAATCTCAGCGTGATTTATATTGTGCAAAACTTATTTCATCAAAGCAAAGACCATCGTACCATCTCTCTCAACGCTAGTTACTTTGTCCTAACAAAAAATGTTCGTGATGCAAGTCAAGTAACTCATCTAGCCAAACAGTTGTATCCCGACAACACAAAGTTTTTCCAGCAAGCCTACCAGATGGCAACCAAAGACCCGTATTCTTACCTGTTTGTCGATCTCACGCCGACATGTCCCGATGAAATCCGAGTAAGATCAGGGATATTTCCGACTGATACACATTATGTATATCAACCCCAGGTATGAAAGTAAGTGCTGAATACCTGAGAAAAGCGACATTGAAACATACTGATAATGGTTTATTAAAGGCTATACAGGACGGTGCATTTTGAATATATGTTTAGATTTCATCAAACGAAAGAAACCAGTATTACAAAAAACTAGTGTACTCCTACAATCAATCTAAACGCCATAGTATTGGAATGACACCAATTATAAGAATTAAAGTTACTGGTGAATCGTTGACACACTATCTTCTGTACTATGCTGAAGTTCAATAAAGTATTTACAAATAATGTATATGTCTTTCTGATACTCCTTTGGTACAGGTTAAATGTATAAGTTACGAGGGGTGATGGGGATATGTTTGGGGGCACCCTAGGGGTATTGGTAGTATCTTTGGGGGGGTGCCCCAGGGATGATGGGGGTATCTTTGAACGGGCCAAAAAGGCCTAAACGGGCCAAAATAGGCCAAATAAGGCCTAAAAGGGCCTAATAAAAGCATCTAACATGCCAAAAATGTCAAATGCTTTCTGTTATTGCTCGAGTAAACAACTAAACATGGGTCGCACACGTAGAAACTGTCCTGTCTTCGGGTGCGGAAGCACTAATCTTGCAAGGCTAGCAAATCATCTTGACCAAGTACATCACATGGATATCAAAGAACGCGCTAAATTGGCTAAAATGGAGTAAAAGTGGAATATGTGTTCCTTTACAGAGTAAAGAACCTATCGCAGACAGCACAGAACTAAATATGGAGAAAACTTTGAAAAGCATTATAAAGAGACAAGAGGAAATGGCAACAAACTTCAATAATTATCTAAGAGAGCAGCATGGGGAGTCCGTAAATAATAAACAACGCAAAAAAAACCGGAAAATATCAAAATTCCCCATAAAGAGCGAGCAGTGCTTTGACAACAGAGAAACAAACGATATCTCTAAGAAGTGGGTGCGCTAGAAGAAATCGTAAACGCAGGACAGTTTATGTAAATAATTAGCTGTCAATTTGCACACTGTAATTTGTTATAAATATGAAAATAAACTACAAAGAACTATAATGTTGCTCGTATGTCTTTATGAATTTTTCTTCAGATAAAATTAGGCCTACACATCTTTCTTACACACTATATAGTTCAAGTAATTTTTTTAACTTAAAACATAATTTAGCTTTGGATTAACTCGATAATGTTCTCACAACACATATAGCATTACTTCAGATTGCTTTTCGTCGTTAAGTTTCTAGACATTTCAAGAAGATACTCCTCGTAAGCCTCCCGAGGATTCTTTATCGTACTCGTAAATTTTACACCTGTGTCTTTTACTTCGTACAGATACTTTAATGGACAGCTAAACAGAACAGATATAGAAAGAATATTTGGCGAGTCGTCAATTTCCTTCGACTCGACCATTGTCTCTGAAGTTTTTTGAGAGTCTCTTTGATTTCGTAATTTCAACGCCTCTCCCGCTTCGTTGAACTCTATCCAGATTCGTTCGTCGACGTTTGTCCTGGTCTCTTCATAGCACCATCTCCGTTGCTCATCATCTGTTAGGCAACTAGGTTGCTTCTGACTAGGATGGTTAGTCCTACAACCATTGCACTTTTCACGACAAAGCTTCGAATATTCTTCCCACAAAGTTTCATTGTAAATATCTTCGAACATTGAAAACAATTTTTCATATAAACCCTCCATCTCTGCGGTCTTACTCCAACAGCAAATAGTAAGCAAATGATACGCCGAGAAAACCGACGCCGTGAATAAGCATATTAATTAGGATTTCTTTGTCTAAGCTCTGACGTCGCTCAGACTCGCCCAGACTCGTTCTTTTGTTTAAATTGCTAATGAGCCATTAACATCATTAGTGTACATGGACTTAGACAAATATTGGCAACATTGCACTCAACCATTCCATAGACAAATAATATTTCGTCTGTATCTTACGTTCTTACAGTTTCTCGATTCGATTCCTCATACTCGCGCGACTTCTCGTTTGACTTACGAGTACGGCAAACCGTTCCGTGTTCACACAACGGTTTTGGACTCCCAAAGACATCTCCTCAATCTAAGTATTAGTAATCAATTTTGATTTATTCACTTTGTCCTACTGACAGGTAATGGATTTTTATGTACACTGTGAGATATTTAACATATATTGGATATACAACCGTAATAGATAGCGAGTGATTGTAAATAATTCCGATACTTATGGATTTTAACTTTTGCGTTGTTTGTAAATATTAGGAGCTTTGTGTGATGGTAAATATGAAATTATATATTTTTGAAACTTTATTTCGTTATTTAGTCTTATTATAAAAACATGTTTCTTTAAACAAATCACATTTTAAAAATTACAAGCTTTTAAGAGCCACTAAGTCATTGAAAGAATACAAACGAAATATTCTCATAATGCCTAAAGACTTAAAATAGGAGGTGTATACTCCAGAGACCCCACACATGAAAGACACCGTTTGTCAAACATTTGGAACTTCGGGAATTAATCGGAGAGCTATCGGTTATGACGTATTACACGGGGTTCTGAGTAATAGTAGAGGGTCCCAAAGGAGCCTGAGACGAATGAAGGACGCTATGGTAACACTGCTAATGACATCGCCTAGACTTGCCTGAGCGCTTAATCCTCTTAATGACCCCTAATGAGTTTTTTCTTTTGTCTCCTGCACGTGCACTGAGGATAAATATGCAAATATCACACTTAGTAACAGAAAGCGTAGCAACGCTTTCAAAGTAATAAACTGCTTTGCCTTTATATATCGACACTTAAAATCGTTCTTTTCACGATTTCTCGAAGTGATTCTTCATTCTATCTTCCTACAATTTCCTCACTTATAAAGAGAAAGCCTAGTAACCATGATGTATCTCAGTTATATATGGACAAGTCTTTGCTCTTCGCTTTTCGAATTGATTTGTGTCTTCTTACGACTTCTCGAACTGTTTCTTCATCCAAGGAATCACTAGTAGGTTATAGACTAAGGTTAGATAGGCAATAATTCGACCAAAACTGTCAACATTCATCTCTTCGAAAATAACACTCGGATTACTTAACCAAAAACCCGCTATATTCCTCCAAACCAAGTTTAAGACAAAAAATATAAAGTGCCTCTATCCATTTCTGTTTCGTTCCTCTACAAAATAGGCCAAAGTAAACGATAACTCTCTAAAATTGTTAACACTTATTGCCACCAAACGTGTATAAGACTGTTTGGTCATTTAGGTTCTGACTAATATAATATTCAAAGTCTCCATATTATTCAAATAATACTCAGGTTTGACCAGAGCAGTTCTCTCTGCCAATTCAGACACTTACGCTGTTCAGAACTCTCTATAATCCTCCAGACAAGGTTTCAGATAAAAAATATAAAGTGCCTCAATCAATTTCTCTTTAGTTCCTTGTGAAGAACGTCTATTTTGTTAAAGTTTACTGTACGCATGCTCCGTGCGTTTACGTGTCCCACAAGTGTTGGCTATAAGTAGGGTTAAGGGTTTAAATGAAAGTTGGTTTCTATTAGTTATAAAGAAATAAGTCTAGCGTCTTTTGATAATGACGTAACTTCGGAAATCAGTCGGAGACCAATCGGGAATGACGGGGGGTTAAGTAACATCTAGGGTTAGGGGGGAAAGTTAGGGTTACTACGTCCCAAAGGAGTCTGAGAATGAATAAATAATAAGTCGGTGTGACGTAGTGAAAACCGGGGGGTTGAGTGACAGCTAGGGTTAGGGGGGAAGTTAGGGTTAGGAGGTCCCAAAGGAGTCTGAGAATGAATAAATAATAAGTCGGTATGACGTATGAAAACCGGGGGGTTGAGTGACAGCTAGGGTTAGGGGGGGAAGTTAGGGTTAGGAGGTCCTATAGGAGCATGAGCCATAATGACGTAATGAGATTAGGGTTAGAGGGTCGCAAAGGAGCATGAGAATGAATAATTAAAAATTGAATATTTAATGAGGCGGCATCCCTTTGGCCGCCAGAGTGGGGGGTATTACTACTTCCGTCCCATCAGGTTTATATCACTTCGACAGTGGCAGTATATAATTATAACCAGTACAAAAAGGTCAACACCTAGTCTAGGTTGTAAAAACTTAATTGTACTTTCTCAGTCAGGAATTTTTGGCCGAAACGGCGCGCCATAGTCATTGGCGACCAGCAGCATTATGATTTGTGTGCATAGAAAATTAGCTGTTCATAGTTACAATCACAGCCTATTAGTCGTATTCGATATTTCGATCTGTGACAGTTGGTTATAATTTTATGTGTTGAAGAGAATTGGGTATTCCGGTATTTTCGATTTTTGACCGTTTGGGAAAAACTGAAACAAGGATTTTATTTTTATGTGTGATTGCTGGCCTTCTTGTGACTTGTGTATTTTATTTAACAAAGTTCAAAATATGATGCTTTATTACTTCGTGTTATGATAGTCATGGTTCATTTCACATTTTCACTCAATGACAGCGCGCACTTACACTTTTCCTTTCACCGTATTTCAGGAGATGAAGCGAAAAGGTCAAATGTCACTGGAGTCTTTCTTTAAAATAGGTAAGGCTGGTGAAAACCAAGAGCCCAAAACAACTTCGGTGGATAGAGTCACCATTCTGTTCCACACCGGTGTCAGCAGCTGCTAATACGAGTGATTCAAGTAACGAAAGTGAAAATGATACTTTTGTTGAGGAACCAGCAAACAACCTGACAAACAGTGCTCACAAAATGCCTGTTGACCTATCTGACAAAGGAGAAACAATTCGGCAACCTCATTTAAAAATATTTCCTACAACAATATTTTCTTCGAAATATCCCGAAACCGGAAAAAATATGACCAAAAAACGACGGATGACAGTAGAATGGTACAAAAGATATGATTTTGTGGAATATAGTGTGCAAAATGATGCGATATTTTGCAAGTTCTGCCGACATTTCGGGAGAAATACTTCCCAATTTACGGAGTATGGATATCGAAACTGGAAGAAGGTGTCAACTGCTCTCCAAAAACATGCAAACAGCAACGAACACAAAGATAGCGAGCAGCAAATGCGATATTGGAAGTTAGGACAAAAATCGGACGTTTCACGCGGCTATCGAGGAAACATAGTGCAACAATTGGATCCCACCCAAGTCAATGAAGCATTTCTCGCACGAAATAGGGAGCACCTGATGACCATGCTCGATATCATCTTGTTTTGTGCCCGGCAAGAAATTCCTCTCAGGGGAAGCGATGAATCAGAAGATTCTGCAAATAAGGGAAACTTTCTAGAAACATTCGATCTCCTACAAAAGTACTCACAGGATGTCAAAGAAAGATTTGAATCACTTCCCGAAAATGCCAAAATGACACATCATGACATTCAGAATGACTTGCTTGACAGTGCTAAGGATGTTGTGTTAGATGAGATAAGACAAGATGTTGAAAAGCAACATTACGTTATCTTAGCAGATGAGTGTAAAGGCCTCAATAAAAAAGAACACGTCGCGGTTGCTTTACGGTACGTGAAAAATTGCATGGTGAAGGAAAGAGTGATTGGATTCGTTGAAGCAGAAGCGCTAAATGCACCAGGCATTGCAAGCTCCATTCTGAACCTCTTAAGGCCGATGGAACTTGAGCCAGAAAAGTGCGTCGGGTTAGGTTTCGATGGGGCGAGTGTCATGTCCGGAGACAAAGGCGGTGTCCAAGCAATTCTGAGGAGGCACTTTCCTAATGCAATTTATGTGCACTGCAACTCTCACAGACTGAACCTTGTGCTAAACACTGTTTGTCAGTCTGTTCCCGATGTTAAAGATTTTTTCGAATTGCTGAACGAACTACCGACGTTCATGAGTGGCAGCAAGCGCCACAAACTTTTCTTGGAGGTTCAAACTAAGCTTGACCATAGGAAAACGAAGGAGCTTGTTCATCCGAGCACAACACGGTGGCTATCACGAGATCGTTGTATCGACACAGTGCTCACGAGACTTGACGCCGTGTTGGAAACCCTAGCTCAGCTGGAGGACGCACCAAACTGCTCGTCAGATGAGAAAACTGTCATTGGGGGACTTTTGCGTCGATTGCAAAACAAATCTTTTATTCTGCATCTTGTTTTCTTTGGCAAGCTCTTTGAGGTTATGTCATTTGCCACTGAAGGGCTTCAGAAGAAAGATTTGGTTGTCGACAAAGCAACAGATCTGATTGAGGTCTTGAAGTCAGACCTTGATGAGATGCTGTCAACTGATGATGCTTTTGGATCCATTTGTCGACTTGCAGACGATATTTGCACCAAAAACGATATCCGTGACTTTGATTGGAGAAGCAAAAAACAACGCCGATTACCCGCATTGCTGACAGACTGTGAACATTCAGTGGACCTGGAACGAAGAACAGCTATCACAAACATACACGATTGGCGTAAAAAAGTGATGAAGCCAACATTGCAGGTTCAATTAGAGGAATTACGTCAAAGATTCGACGGGAAAAACTGTGAAATCCTTTCATGTGCCGTTTCTGTCACAGCATGGTCAGCCAACAGCAAAGAGTTTTTACCAGATAAGTCATGTGATTTTGTTACCGAGTTGTTCGGGCTACAAAAGATTGACGCAGCTGAGAAGCGATGCTTTTCAAAATTGTTGGAACGTGTCAGAAGCCGGAAAGAAGTCGGTGATTTGGCAAGTGCCCTGGCAGAGTGTGACCATGATATCTTCCCTACTGTTCATTAATTGCTTAAAGTGTTGACAACACTTCCTGTTACCACGTGCACCGTTGAGCGGTTTTTCTCTACCCTTAAACGCGTCGGAACATACAACAGAGTAACAATGCTCACGACAAGATTCAGCTCGTTGTGTGTCCTAAGTTTTGAGAAAGAAGTAGTCGGGAATTTAGACCGAGAGAAAGTGATCGAGTTTTTCAAGAGAAAGCCACGTAGATTACTCCTATAGCAATCTGATTTTGAATCTGCCTCTATGATTTTTGTATTATTAGCAAGATTAGTAAGTCAATATTGCTCCCGGTTGTTAGCGTCGTTTCATGCTTATTGTTTAAGATACAAAGCACTAGCTTAGATATGAGCTGCAGTACCACCGCTATGACTCTATCCAGAAACAAATTTACTGCAGTCACATTTGGCTTGATATTTTCATTATTTTGATAGGCTTGGTTAATATTTCAAGTTTTTTGTATAAAATTAGCAAAATTTGTTTGAGAAATATACAATTAAATCTGTAGTTCTAGTGGCTATATAGTATATAGTATATAAGGAGTGCATTTATACCGTGCCGTCCAGATAACAGATCTGTATATCGACCCCATCCTTGTGCCCACTCAGGATCTTTTGTGCCCCCAAAAAATACGGTTAATTTAATTCCTGGCGCCGCCACTGTTAATATTAGTATTCATATATAACTGATAATTCATTCATGTATTTTAATTAATCAACCGTGTATATATAGAGGACGTATATTATTTTAGATTCATTCACTGATGAAGCCTTAACCGGCGAAACGTCTGATTAAGAATAAAATCTTTTAAATTTGCCTGAAGAAGTCTACATTTGTTTAACTCATATATATATATATATATATATATATATATATATATATATATAGTTAAAGGCTTCTAGGACAGCGTCGGCCACGGTTGAAATCCAAATATTATCAGCGTTAAGTCACGTTGGCCTGAAAAACAGAGAAAAATCTTCTCGACGTCTTTGAGCGAAAGCCCTTCGTCAGGAGAAATTAGTAAACAACTCACATGTGGTCACGCGTATTTATAGCAGAGCTACAATGGGAATCACGTGAACACATGTAAGCCAATAAAAACAAAGTAAACAAATAAATTAATATGTAATTTTAGCCTGTATACAGGTGCTGACCCAATTTGTGGGTCAGCTACCTGCAAATAGGCAAAGAAACAGGTTATAAATCACTATTTACGTCATCAGGAAAAGGTTAAGGAAAAGGTGTGGAATATGGTGGTGGAGTGAGCTAAATGAAAGAGAATCGCTCATTGAGGCCGTGAGGGTGAATGGTACCAAGTTTGTAAATGAGATGCATTTCTTGTTTACGACGAGTATCGTTACAACCTGTAATGGGCTGAATAGCGCAGATTTTAATGTTAGAAAAGGAGTGGTTGGCACTGTTGAAGTGCCTGGCAACAGGTTTGTTTTGCACATTGTTTTTGACATCACGAAGGTGTTCAACAAACCTGTCACCTAAACGTCTTCCAGTTTCTCCGATGTAAAGCATGGGACATTTACTGCAAGAGATACAGTAAATGAGGTTGGAGGAAGTGCAAGTGAAACTATGGGTTATGTTGAACCTACATTATGGAGCCGAAATTGAAATTGAGGAGTCTAAATATTTACAGGTGCTGCACCTACCACGACAGCAAGAGCTGGTGCCAACATGTGATACCAAAACTTGCTGCAGTGAGCTGTGAACAATGTTTTCCCGGAAGTTTTTGCTATGCCGAAAAGATACTAGGGGTTTCTCAGAGGAAATGGAAGATGTTTCTGGGTCATTTTTAATGAGGTCGAAATTACGGCTAATGATGTCCCTTACTTTGAAATTGAAGGGATGAAAAGTGAGAACACGGTGGCCCTAATTGGTCTAGAATTACGCACGCAAATCCGTCGGTAAATAATTTTCAATAATTTTTGTTACAAGGGTAGGGGGGTGGGGGTCGTTTTTCACCACTTAATTTATGCACTATACCAGAATACCAAGCGGTCCTTCTTTGTAGAAAATGGCGGCAATGGATGCTGCAGAATTTGTGCTTTCGTTTGATAGCAAACATGCCGAAATTCAACGAAAGATACTTCTCAAAATTGCTCATCGCGTGGAAGGAAATATGGCGGTTTTACTCAAGTGAATATCTGGAGCATTTTGTTCTTCAATAGGCTCGTGAACAGATGGTCACTAAACTGTTTTCAAAAGGTCATACGAAGGAGCAGTTGACCGGTAAAAATCCTATGTTTTTTGTTTCTTAAAATATCCATCATGCCTCGAGTTAATGAATGTTTAATAAGCCGTGACGAACTGCCATTTGCAGGATGCCACCCAGCAAAGCTAAGCGGTATTCTCGATTCAACGTGGGGCAAATGATGAAGTCAAGAAGAGAGAGCCGGGACAAGGCTGCTGTTGTCCACATTTCTGTCGTTCAAGCAGAGAAAAGGGTCGATGCTATGAATGCTAAACGAAGAAGACTGGAAAATAAGGTAATTACATTTAAGTAATATCCAAATAAAGAGTTAAAGTAAGTGCTGGGCAATGTACTGGCATAACTACAAATTGGGTGTCTGGTCAATTGGGAAGACAGATTACAAACCAGGAGACTACACTTTTTCTTGTATTAATTTTTGCCAGTTATTTCTGCAATATATCTCGTATAAAAACTAATTATTGCAGGAGAATTTCAGTGAGCTGCATGTTGTGTAGAGATTATTTAATAAGCTTGTGCCTTAGAGCCTGTAGCCTATGTATGGAGCTCATCAATGGCGAGATACCGGGTGCAGTAGGAAATTAATTGTTTTCCTGGCTCAATGTTTACATGGCACACCCGGGTAACTTGCCTTGCCGAGATGCCGGCACAGAGAGCTGGGATTTCTGCTTGGCAAGATGAATATTTTTCCATGTAAACACTTTGTCTGGGCAACTCGGCAAGCCGAGATAGAATTTTCATCAACAGTGCATTAATTCCTGTGAAAGCGGACATCCTTCAGGAATTCCATGTCCTCAACTGCATTTTAGGGGTTAACCCCCCAAAAATTCCACAAAATTGGGCAAATTTCCCGTTTGAACCCTCAAGGAATTCCATGATTTTTTAGGTCATATACCCCCAGGAATTCCAAGGTCCTCAACAGGGGTGGGGGGAGGGGTTGGTGCAAAAATTAAATACAATATCCCATTGCCGGATTCATTGACACTTCCATTTTCCACCCATTTACACAACAAAACGTCTCTGATTCAAATGTATTCGGATACAAAGTTTCTACTTTTTTCTGGATTCAAATTTTCCGGTACAGCCCAAAACCAAGATGATTATCCACCAGATTTGTTGCTGTGTGTGTAAATGGCAACATGAATCTGGTACTAAAACTTTCGTATAAGTTTGGCATTTCTGCTGAATTTATTTGTGTGATTCTGTTGACATTTTTAGATTGTTTCCACAAATGAGGCTATATGTAACTTAGAGGAGGAAAGGCGGGCTCTTGTACAGCATCCTATAGCCATACTTAACAGAAAGCAGAAACCTACAACCAATGAGGCAGGCCAGGTGACGATTGCTAAAAGGACAAGTACAAAGCGACGCCGTGAAACATTTGAAGCAGTAACGAGAATCCATGGTGGCTCACCTACTAATGTAATGACCGCTATTTCTGGTTTAGTTGATACACTTACAACGAAATTCGCAGAGAAAAATTTAGTTAATGCAATCTCTAAGAAAAAAAAGCTGTGTGAGCATGTCTTTCCTAAGATTTACAATCGTAGGGTTAAGGAATTTGAAATGTCAGAACATAACTTGTTACGTAGTATTGCAACCTATTTTAACAGAGGTGTAATGGGTAAGCGAAAGTACAGGGCTGTGTATAGGTCGATGTCAATGAACAATAGTAAGTCAACTGTTGGTGATGGTAAAGGTAGAATTAAGATAATGTCTTGCAATGTTGCTCGGTTGGTGTCATATGACAAAATGATGGCACATGTTCGGTCTCTTGAAATTGGCAAAGTATGTTGTGTAAAGAAGGATTTTTGTTATGGTTTGGATGATTGTGAAAAAGTAGAAGGCTGCTACCGGCACTTAGTTGAATTTCTCCCTTTGTTAGCACATTTCTATTTTAAACTGGTTGAGGTATCAGGAGAGGATTTGTTGTGGTTTGGTAATGAGGTTAACAGGTTTCATGTTGTTTTAGGTGGCGATGGGGCCCCCTTTGGCAAGGACAATACTGCATGTTCCTGGCTCATTAGTTTTCTCAATCGCGGAAAGAACATATTAAGTAGCAGTGAAAATTTCATGATTTTTGGAGCAAACTGTGAAGAAAACTCTGTTGTCATTCAGCGTTATGTAAAATTTCTTTTACATGAAATAACAGAAATTGAGAAGAGAGTATTTAACATAAATGGAGCTAATGTAACATTCAGATTTTCTGAATTTCCTAATGATTTAAAGATGATAGCATTTCTAGCTGGTGAATTACCTGTCAGTGCTACATATTTTTCAACATTTGGTAATGTAAACATCAACAATTGTGATGAACCAAAAGGGCAATTTGGCACAGGCTCAAGTTGTACATGGCGACCTTGGTCATATAGTGAGAGAGTAAATGTTTCGAAGAAGGTTAGAGAGCTTAAAGAAAAAGTAGAAAAGCAAAAATGTTCTAACAAAACCAAACGAAGTAAGATAACTAAATTTATTGCTGGTGAACAAAGTCGACAAGAATTTGAGCCTTTAATTGGGCCTTTTGTTGACCGAGCCCACATTGATCCATTGCATGTCAAGAATAATGCTTGTCAGCAGATTTTTAGGCTAATTTTGTATCAAAGTATTGCCAAGTCAGCTCTAGCTTCGAGTATAACTCATTTTAATGATGTACCAAATTCAACATCTTTCTATAAGCTTATAAATTGCCTGTTTAAGACTGCAAAGTTAGCTCGTCTTGCGAACAAAATCAAACGATGGTTTAATGACTCCAACGGTTCTGGGAAAGATTTCCAGTACCGGTTTACTGGGCAAGATTCTAGAATGTTTCTACATAATTTCATGTTTATCATTGACTCCCTAAGAGAACCGAGTGATACAGAGAAAGACGAATTTTCTCTCCACACTTTTGCATATATTTCTTTACAATTAAGAGATAGCGTTTCAGTCTTTTGTAGAGTGGTAAATGTAACTGTCGAAGAACTAGATCTGCTGAAACTATACTGCTTGAATTTCTTTAGGGCATGTTGTTTATTTACACGATCCATTTCTCCTACAATCTGGAATGTTGGTCATCTCATTCCTGCTCATGCTTTACAGGTCTTTGAGAAATACCAGTTGGGTTTGAATGTTGTCTCAATGGAGGGCAGAGAATCAAAACATGTAGCTATTGCTAGGTACAGCCGAAACACTAATTTTTCAGGCAGGTGGTGGCAGATTTTTCGGTATGAGTTTGTTCAGATGATTTGGTTGAGAGAAAGGGGCTATTATTCAATCGACAACATTGACTACAAACAAACATATATTCCATCTAAGGTTACCACAGGGGATTCCTGTTGGTGTGGGTTCCAGAAGGATTCCCAGGGAAAGTGTCACTATTGCTCACACAAGTACAGAAAAGTGATTGAAGACAGTGTTCATGCTGGAACACTGCTTATGGACAAAAAACTTATTGATAAATCAAAGTTAAAGTAAATTGAGGTCTTATATTAATGATCTAAGTTGCATGATCAGAGTTTGTAAAGCTGATATTATACATTTATTATATTATACCTGGAAGTCAGGCTTTTATTCAAAACATTGAACATTGCATATATTTATTTATACATTTTGTAAAAAAGTATTTAATACATTTTTATTAAACATTATGCATTTTTATTGTGTACACCATTTTCTCAAGAACTTTTTTGTGTAATATTCTGTCATAATTCCAAGTATGTACAATATGTACCCATAAAATAGCCCATTAAGGGGCCAGGGGCTTTCTGGTGACTATACCGGATGACTATTAAAGCAATTAAAAATGCAAACATTATTTGCTGGCTGTAAGTTGTCATTGATTTTTCCATTATATTGTTGGCAGTTTACCACCTTTTCAATGTGATATGAAAATTAGAGAAAGTTGGGTTTATTTATAATGGTCTTACCTCAAAATGTTTAGTTCCTGAACTGCCAGTTGCACACAAGGCAATCTTCAGTTCTTCAAACTGGCAGTTGCAACACTAAAATTTTTTAGGTAAAGCCACTTTCATTATAATTATTTGCAGTACCTTTATGGTATTGAGCACTTTCCAACATTTTGTGAACAACATCACATTTGTTTATGTATATATATATATATATATATATATATATATATATATATTATTATATATGCATAGATATACATACATACAGCTAAATCAATTACGGTTGCCCACAACACAGCCAAAAGGTCAAACCTAATCTCAAAAAGACTGTATGGAAGGGCATTTTTAACACAAACATATAAAATGGTCAGATGCATAGCCAGGATATTTTGTCAAGGGGGGCCAGGAAAAAATCTAGGTGGGCCAGCTAGCTCAACAAAGGCATATGTGAAATTTTCTCAGGGGGACCAGCACTTTTGCCAGGGGGGGGGTGGTACCCCCAGTACCCCTTCTGGCTTAGAGAGGCAAGTTTAGTTTGTTTGTCTGATTTTGGCCTATAAATATTGTAAATATGCACTTGGCTTTGGCCATGAGGCTTTGGTGTTGTTGAGGACAAACTTATTATTGATTTAGCTGTATATTTAACAGCTACAATGTCAAATGTCAGGCAAGCTATAATGTACAGTACAGGTTTTCTCAGAAGTTATGAAGAGGAAAACCTGCCTTGTTCCATACTCCATAGTAAAAAGACACACAAAATTGCCCAGACTTGATCTTGTAAGTTAAAGAAAATTCTTTGGCACAGCTTACAATAACACGGGCTATACCATGTACTCTTCCAGCCAGAGACTTTTTAAGGCAGCTTTTCACATCTGATTCTGGCCAGCAACTTAACAATGATAAGAATTCAATCACAGCCTTCCTTGATGAAAAAGACATCACATGCTGATGGTTGTTATCACTGTAAACTACATTGTTTGTAATTTCCCTTTTTCTGGAATGTTGGACGGACGTTTTTAGTGCAAGGAAAATCTCCAAAGGTAAACATCTAACGATTTCACCTTGATATGGGTGTCTGATGCTAACTTTAATGAAACTCTCAACACACTTTTTAAATGCTTCGATGTTGCCTCCCAAGTCAAAGCTGTCGAATGCCTCTAAACACTGATTTATTTTTGTGTCTAGAGCAGAATCATCTTTTTCATTGCTCTCGACGCAAGTATCGTCTTCAGAATCGTCCATTTCACAATTTTCACCGCAACTATCAGCCATAATTTGAACAAGAACTTCCTCACCACTCATGTGTGAAGCAGCAGACGCCATTTTGAATTTTAAAAATGTAAAGTATCCGCTGATCTGAGCAAGTAGCATTGCAGACCCTTGCCATATTTCGAAGGTGCCACGGCCACCGTGGAACTAGAGGTACTTTTTCATTAGAAATGGTAGCCAAAGGTTCGCTTAAAGTGTCTGAACGGGAAATGTTGGAGACCTTGTGTAAGGCGGTGTCTAAGAGGTGGGAAGGATAACCGCGATTAACAAAAAAGTTTCTCATTTCCAAACATTTGGCATTGAAATCGTCGTCTTCACTGCAGAGCCGGTGAAGACGAAGAAATTGAGAGAAAGGAATGTAAGTTTTGGTGTGTTCAGGATGAGAGTAGAAGAGGAGGTAGCTATGAGAGTCAGTGGTCTTGTAAAAGACAGAAGTGCTCAGCTTATTACCATTAATGGAGACAAGAATATCTAAGAACGACACACTAGTCTCACTGATCTCCCATGTGAACTGGAGTGCTGGGTGGAAGTCATTAACAAAATTAATGAAGCAAACCAGGTCAGCGCGCATTCACTTGCACTTCCTCCAACCTCATTTACTGTATCTCTTGCAGTAAATGTCCCATGCTTTACAGCGGAGAAACTGGAAGACGTTTAGGTGACAGGTTTGTTGAACACCTTCGTGATGTCAAAAACAATGTGCAAAACAAACCTGTTGCCAGGCACTTCAACAGTGCCAACCACTCCTTTTCTAACATTAAAATCTGCGCTATTCAGCCCATTACAGGTTGTAACGATACTCGTCGTAAACAAGAAATGCGTCTCATTTACAAACATGGTACCATTCACCCTCACGGCCTCAGTGAGCGATTCTCTTTCATTTAGCTCACTCCACCACCATATTCCACACCTTTTCCTTAACCTTTTCCTGATGACGTAAATAGTGATTTATAACCCGTTTCTTTGCCTATTTGCAGGTAGCTGACCCACAAATTGGGTCAGCACCTGCACACAGGCTAAAATTACATATTAATTTATTTGTTTACTTTGTTTTTATTGGCTTACATGTGTTCACGTGATTCCCATTGTAGCTCTGCTATAAATACGCGTGACCACATGTGAGTTGTTTACTAATTTCTCCTGACGAAGGGCCTTCGCTCAAAACGTCGAGAAGATTTTTCTCTGTTTTTCAGGCCAACGTGACTTAACCCTGGTAATGTTTATATATATATATATATATATATATATATATATATATATATTGTATATATACATTGTGTATATATACATTGTGTATATATATATATGTATATATATATATATATATATAAGTGAGTTTTGGTTCATGAAATGTTAGAGTGCTCAATACCATATAGATAGAGCAAAATATAAAGCATGAAGTATAGTTACCTTAAAGTCTTCACTACCAGAAGTTTCACCCTAAGTGGGATCATGAGTGGTTTGATTAATAAGACAAACTGATATAATACTAATTGCCTGAAGGTTAGTATTATATCAGGTCACCTGAAGATCACCCCGCGTGAATCTGACAGTTGCAACACTCAATATTTTGAGGTAAGCCCACTTAAACTATACGATATTCACTCTACCTTTACGGTATTGAGCTCTTTCTGACATTTCATGAACAAAATCACACGTGCTCGTTTGTGTGTATATATATATATATATATATATATATATATATATATATATACATTGTATATATACATTGTGTATATATACATTGTGTATATATACATTGTGTATATATACATTGTGTGTGTATATATATATATATATATATATATAAAAATGTATATATACATTGTATATATACATTGTATATATACATTGTATATATACATTGTGTATATATACATTGTGTATATATATATATACATTGTGTATATATATATATATATAAGTGAGTTTTGGTTCATGAAATGTTAGAGTGCTCAATACCATATAGATAGAGCAAAATATAAAGCATGAAGTATAGTTACCTTAAAATCTTCGCTACCAGAAGTTTCACCCTAAGTGGGATCATCAGGCCGCTTAGGGTGAAACTTCTGGTGGCGAAGACCTTAAGGTAACTATACTTCAGGCTTTATATATATATATATATATATATATATATATATATATATATATATATATAAATGATATTGGGCATTTCACTCGATTACATAGCATGTTCTAGGGATTCATGTTATAGGGATATACAGAACTCGCGATCAAGCTCTCGGCAACGGCCTCCGTGGCTCAGTGGTCAGAGCATTGCACTAGAATCGCAAGGTCGTGGGTTCAATTCCTGCCGGAGGGCCTGTGTAGTTGCATTTTTCGCAACTGCTCCCGGTTTGGACTTAAAATGTATATATTCTACACTCGAATTTTCCTTCACCCTAAATCCCTAGAACATGCTATGTAATCGAGTGAAATGCCCAATATCATTTATAATATACCCAATTCTCTCCTGGCATTACCACCTTATTATATATACAGAACTCGCGATCAAGCTCTCGGCAACGGCCTCCGTGGCTCAGTGGTCAGAGCATTGCACTAGAATCGCAAGGTCGTGGGTTCAATTCCTGCCGGAGGGCCTGTGTAGTTGCATTTTTCGCAACTGCTCCCGGTTTGGTCTTAAAATGTATATATTCTACACTCGAATTTTCCTTCACCCTAAATCCCTAGAACATATATCATATATATATCTATATCATATATATATCTATATCATATATATATCTATATCATATATATATCTATATCATATATATATATATACATACATACATGTATATATATATATATATATATATGTATACAAACAAGCACGTGTGATTTTGTTCATGGAATGTTGGAAAGTGCTCAATACCATCAAGGTAGAGCGAATATAGTATAGTTTAAGTGGGCTTACCTCAAAATAACAGTTGCAATACTCAACATTTTGAGGTAAGCCTACTTATACTATATATATACATATATATATATATATATATATAAAGCATGAAGTATAATTACCTTAAAGTCTTCGCTACCAGAGGTTTCACCCTAAACGGGATCATCAGGCGACTGTGATCCCGTTTAGGGTGAAACCTCTGGTAGCGAAGACTTTAAGGTAATTATACTTCATGCCTTATATTTTGCTCTATCTATATGGTATTGAGCACTCTAACATTTCGTGAACCAAAACTCACTCACTTATATGTAGTTAATAGAAAGATATACAGTTAGACAATATATGACCTGCAATTAGTATTTTGAGATATCAACATAGGAATAGATCATTATGTCATTACTCAATAAATAAACTACTAGTATTTGAATTAAGCTCATTAAGAATTTTACTTACCAATATAAATAGCAAGTTGAATTGAATGGCTGAACACAACTGAACAAGGTAACTCTACCCTATACACTAGAAAACAAGAGAAAATAATATATGAAATGAATACAGTGTGAGCAAACACACACACACACACACACACACACACACACACACACAACATACTGTTTGTCTGTTAACAACAATTTAATATTTCACAATGATGATGAATTCTGCCAGTGATTCAGTGATCACAAATAACTTTTACCTCAAAATCTGAATGCTTTAGTTTTACATAAGATAATCCTTATCATGAAAGCAACGGTGGCGAAAGAATGGCAAAAAAGATAGAATGATTTGAGAGTTTGTTAGGAACAACAATTGACTATATAAAATTGAGAAGAGATTCCAGCCAAGGCAAAAGACGATGACTTAATACCAGACATTGACTTCAACTACACTAACTTCAGTAAAATGGTTTGTATTGGACAATCAAACAGGAAATTTGACAACGGGAGCCAGAGAAAATTTCACATTACAATAAGTAGGACAATAGAAAACAAACGATAAATACTCAATCTCTTACCTTGTTCGTAGCCTCGTGGCTCGTGCGAGAGAAGCTTCTAGGACTTTATTGGTTCAACTGGATTTTCATCACTTTTAGTTAAATCATTCCGTAAGAACATGTTACTTCGGCGAGGACTGTTCTGCCTGATCTCTTCGCAAACAAAATCTTTTATTACCAAAGTTTTCCATAGCTTGGATCTCAAAAGCCAAATGAATTTCAAACGTGGCGCGCTGAGATGAGAATCGAAAGTGAAATGACGCTACCCCAAGTATCAATGCGCGCTCGCTATCCGCGCGGTTTTGTGGCTGCATGCGCCTGGGTACGACACTGGCCAGATGGACCCTCATTCTCATCCCCAGAGCATCTCCATCGACGGAGCCCCTGCACTGGTGACGGCGCTGTTAGCCAGAAGTTTTATTACCTGTAGTCTTTCTTTCTGAATTCTGATATGCTATTCTGTTTCAAACAGTGGCATAACTCCTATAGGTGCTGCCGGGCAAGAGCCTGGGGCCCCTGTCACAGGGGGCCCCTGAACAGGATGTCGGATGTCCTTTATGGGATTCCGACATTCCGTCATTTTCACCTATTTATTGGGAAATCGTGAGTCGTCGTTGAACATTAGGGGAGGCAAGAAGCTTGCATATCAATCCCATATTAAGTCTCTTCAGTTTATAAAAATCCCATATAGTTTCCATATAATGTGAAAGCAAAGAAAATATAGCAAACTATTGAAAACCTATGGGTTTCTCATCCCCATAGTTTTCCCATATCATGTGTAACATAGTCTCACCATCCCATGTATTTTCCATACGTTGAAATTTAGCAAAAAAGTGCACCATAATAGTCCCATATTACCATCGTACCTTCCCATAGGATTCACATCTATGGATCACATATGGCCCATTAGTTACCATAGAATTTCCATAGTTTCACTTTGTTAAGGGTATACTATACTATACTATTATATATATATATGATATATATATGATATATATATATGATATATATATTATATATATATATATGATATATATATGATATATATATATGATATATATATATATATATATATATATATATATATATATATATATACTATACTATATATATATATATATATATATATATATATATATATATATATATATATATATATATATATGACCACTTACGTTCTCTGTTTCGGCAGTATTAACCTACTATCCCTTATAAAAAAATTCCTATAGGATCCTATAGGAATTGCTATAGGAATTTCAATTCCTATAGGAATTCCTATAGGAATTTTTAATTCCTATAGGAATTCCTATAGGAACTCTACCCTATGCACTAGAAAACAAGAGAAAATAATATATGAAATTTTTAATTTGTGATGAAAATAATATATGAATTTTTAATTCCTATAGGAATTCCTATTGGAATTATAAATTCCTATAGGAATTCCCATAGGAATTCAGAATTCCTATAGGAATGAAATATTCCTAAAGGAATTCCTATAGGAATTAAATATTCCATACTATTGCATATATATATATATATATATATACAGGGTGTATCAAAAAAAAGGCTACCCTTAGAAAATATAATTAACATTCTTTTCAAATAACCTATTGTATATTGACAGCCATGTGGTCAGTTGAACCATTTTTAAACGAACTGATATGAATATAATTAACATTTTTATTTCAGTTATGCTCCTTCATACGTTTAGAAGTTATCGTAATTTCCCAGGTGTATACGACCATTTGTTTTTTACGCATCCGTGACTTCAGAGGTGTCCAGGGCTGTCAATATACAATAGGTTATTTGAAAAGAATGTTAATTATATTTTCTAAGGGTAGCCTTTTTTTGATACACCCTTATATATATATATATATATATATATATATATATATATATATATATATATATATATATATATAATAGTATAGTATAGTATACCCTTGTCAAAGTGAAACTATGGAAATTCTATGGTAACTATTGCCATATGTGACCCATAGATGTGAATCCTATGGGACCAGTGTCGTACCCAGGCGCATGCAGCCACGAAACCGCGCGGGTAGCGAGCGCGCATTGATACTTGGGATAGCGTCATTTCACTTTCGATTCTCATCTCAGCGCGCTACGTTTGAAATTCATTTGGCTTTTGAGATCCAAGCTATGGAAAATTTTGGTAATAAAAGACTTTGTTTGCGAAGAGATCAGGCAGAACAGTCCTCACCGAAGTAACATGTTCTTACGGAAAGATTTAACTAAAGCGATGAAAATCCATTTGAACCAAGGAAGTCCTAAAAGCTTCTCTCGCACGAGCCACGAGGCTACGAACAAGGTAAGAGATTGAGTATTTATCGTTTGTTTTCTATTGTCCTATTTATTGTAATGTGAAATTTTCTCTGGCTCTCGTTGCCAAATTTCCTGTTTGATTGTTCAATACAAACCATTTTATACTGAAGTTAGTGTAGTTGAAGTCAATGTTTCGTATTATTAAGTCATCATCTTTTGCCTCGTGAACATGGCGGCTGGAGTCTCTTCTCAATGTTATAGTCAATTGTTGTGCCTAACAAACTCTCAAATCATTCTATTCATTGCCATTCTTTAGCCACCGTTGCTTTCATGATAAGGATTATCTTATGTAAAACTAAAGCATTCAGATTTTGAGGTAAAAGTTATTTGGGATTAGTGTATTTTCACTGAATCACTGGCAGAATGATTCATCATCACTGTGAAATATTAAATTGTTGTTAACAGACAAACAGTATGTTGTGTGTGTGTGTGTGTGTGTGTGTGTGTGTGTGTGTGTGTTTGCTTACACTGTATTCATTTCATATATTATTTTCTCTTGTTTTCTAGTGCATAGGGTAGAGTTACCTTGTTCAGCTGTGTTCAGCCATTCAATTCAACTTGCTATTTATATTGGTAAGTAAAATCCTTAATAAGCTTAATTCATATACTAGTAGTTTATTTATTGAGTAATGACATAATGATCTATTCCTATGTTGATATCTCAAAATACTAATTGCAGGTCATATATTGTCTAACTGTATATCTTTTATTTATATATATATATATATATATATATATATATATATATATATATATATATATATATAAAAGCCTCTAGGACAGCGTCGGCCACGGTTGAAATCCAAATATTACCAGGGTTAAGTCACGTTGGCCTGAAAAACAGAGAAAAATCTTCTCGACGTTTCGAGCGAAGGCCCTTCGTCAGGAGAAATTAGTAAACAACTCACATGTGGTCACGCGTTTCTTTGATCAACGCACAACTCGGGAGCCATCGACCACTACTTTGTTACGCCTGGCCGAGTTAGTGCTCACCCTCAACAATTTTTCATTTGATGGTGAGCATTACCAACAAGTTAGTGGTGTAGCCATGGGTACCAAAATGGGCCCTAACTATGCCAACTTATTTGTTGGTTATGTGGAAAAACAAATCTTTGAACAATACACTGGTTTCCTACCTGACTACTATGGTCGGTTCATTGATGATTGCTTAGGCACTGCATCATGTTCGCGCACTGACCTGGTTTGCTTCATTAACTATGTTAATGACTTCCACCCAGCACTCCAGTTCACATGGGAGATCAGTGAGACTAGTGTGTCGTTCTTAGATATTCTCATCTCCATTAATGGTAATAAGCTGAGCACTTCTGTCTTTTACAAGACCACTGACTCTCATAGCTACCTCCTCTTCTCCTCTCATCATCCTAAACACACCAAAACTTCCATTCCTTTCTCTCAATTTCTTCGTCTTCGCCGCCTCTGCAGTGAAGATGATGATTTCAATGCCAAATGTTTGGAAATGAGAAACTTTTTTGTTAATCGCGGTTATCCTTCCCACCTCTTAGACACTGCCTTACACAAGGTCTCCAACATTTCCCGTTCAGACACCTTAAGCGAACCTTTGGCTACCATTTCTAATGAAAAAGTACCTCTAGTTCTCACTTTTCATCCCTTCAATTTCAAAGTAAGGGACATCATTAGCCGCAATTTCGACCTCATTAAAAATGACCCAGAAACATCTTCCATTTTCTCTGAGAAACCCCTAGTATCTTTTCGGCATAGCAAAAACATCCGGGAAAACGTTGTTCACAGCTCACTGCAGCAAGCCTTGGTATCACATGTTGGCACCAGCTCTTGCTGTCGTGGTAGGTGCAACACTTGTAAATACTTAGACTCCTCAATTTCAATTTCGGCTCCAAAATGTAGGTTCAACATAACCCACAGTTTCACTTGCACTTCCTCCAACCTCATTTACTGTATCTCTTGCAGTAAATGTCCCATGCTTTACATCGGAGAAACTGGAAGACGTTTAGGTGACAGGTTTGTTGAACACCTTCGTGATGTCAAATACAATGTGCCAAACAAACCTGTTGCCAGGCACTTCAACAGTGCCAACCACTCCTTTTCCAACATGAAAATCTGTGCCATTCAGCCCATTACAGGTTGTAACGATACTCGTCGTAAACAAGAAATGCGTCTCATTTACAAACTTGGTACCATTCACCCTCACGGCCTCAATGAGCGATTCTCTTTCATTTAGCTCACTCCACCACCATATTCCACACCTTTTCCTTAACTTTTTTCTGATGATTTAAATAGTAATTTATAACCTGTTTCTTTGCCTATTTGCGGGTACCTGACCCACAAATTGGGTCAGCACCTGCACACAGGCTAAAATTACATTACATATTAATTTATTTGTTTACTTTGTTTTTATTGGCTTACATGTGTTCACGTGATTCCCATTGTAGCTCTGCTATAAATACGCGTGACCACATGTGAGTTGTTTACTAATTTCTCCTGACGAAGGGCCTTCGCTCGAAACGTCGAGAAGATTTTTCTCTGTTTTTCAGGCCAACGTGACTTAACCCTGGTAATATATATATGTATATATATATATATATATATATATATATATATATATATATATATATAGTATAAGTAGGCTTACCTCAAAATGTTGAGTGATGCAACTGTTATTTTGAGGTAAGCCCACTTAATTAAACTATACTATTCGCTCTACCTTTATGGTATTGAGCACTTTCCAACGTTCCATGAACAAAATCACACCTGCTCGTTTGAATATATATATATATATATATATATATATATATATATATAAAGCGTGAAGTATAGTTACCTTAAAGTCTTCGCTACCAGAGGTTTCATCCTAAGTGGCCTGATGATCCCGCTTAGGGTGAAACTTCTGGTAGCAAAGACTTTAAGGTAACTATACTTCATGCTTTATATTTTGCTCTATCTGTATGGTATTGAGCACTCTAACATTTCGTGAACCAAAACTCACTTATATATATTTATATATATTTATATATATATATATATATATATATATATATATATATATATATATATATATATATATATATAAATAAGTAAAGACAAGCTTGTGTTACTTCATAAGGATTTTATTCATGACAAATTTGTTTCGTGTGGTAGGCTAAACCTACCACACTCATCAGGTGAAAGTCGCGTCTGTTGTTGATGTGTCGGAAATTTGAGATACATGATTGAGAATGTATGATGTAATGTCAATGGTATGTGTTGTGTGTTGTCTAATTAATTATATACAGTTATTTGCTACATAACAAGTGTTTCTTTCGATGTCTGCAAGTAGATACAAGTTCATTTCTACTGTTGAGTGAGCTTAACTTTGGGTGGCAAATGATTATAAACTTTTCGAAGAGGCATAAGTTACAACGTTTTGTAATGTTAGAGTATGGCTTGCAGCATCTCAGAATTTTCCATTTTATGTGGTATTTAGGCTGGGGCGGTTTTTCGGTATACCGGAAAATACCGGGTTTTTTGAAAAACCGGTTTTTCGGTTTTGCCAAAGTCCACGCACCGAAAAGCCGAAAAAACCGGAAAAAAACGAAGAACCGGGAAAAAAGGAGATAAAAAAGGCTAATGTCTGCGCGGTCAGCGTACTTCCGTGAATAGCGTATGACTCATCACACTCGTGGGCACGCGGCATCCGTGCATGACAGCAACAGCCAATCAGGGACCTATCTTAGTGTGCATGTTATTCAAATTTACGTATTTTGTTTTATAGCCTGTCAAAAGTCAAAACACGCTCTCATTTTGAAAAAAACATTTCAATAGTTTTCTTACGTTTAAATCGCCGGAATGTCAGAAACTACCAGTTCAGTTTGGAAGTTTTTTAAGAAGGCCAACGATGACAGCTCAATCTGCCAAATCTGTATGCGTACGGCGAAAAACAAAGGTGGTAATACGTCAAACTTGGCGATGCATTTGCGGAGAAATCATCCCATGCAGTATGCTACCATAAACCCAAAGCGTAAGGTCAATTCTCAAGCGTCGAAAGAAACCGATGAGACAGTGGGATTCCCTTCGTCGTCACAGCCTACAATCAAGAGCGCATTCTATAAAACTACTCCGTTTGAAAGCAGCAACCAGCGGTATCAAGCCATTACAGATGCCATCACGCAGTTCCTTTGTAAAGATAACGTGGCCTTCAACGCTGTGAGCAGACAAGGTTTTCAGAACCTAATAAATGTGCTGGAGCCCCGATACAAGATCCCAAACAAACCACATTTTCCAAGAACAAAGCAGTTAAACTTTATGACTCAACGAGGGAATTGGTTATGGAAGAGCTAAGTAGCATAGGATTTTTTTCGTCAACTACGGACATGTGGTCATCCCACGGCTTGATACCCTATATGGGTTACACAATACACTGGATAGACAGTGATTGGAACTTGAATACCAGGAATCTTGGAACCAGATACGTCCCAGAAAACCATACTGCCAACAACCTTGCAGAGAGCATGCACGATATACTTTCGTATGGGAAGCTTGACGAATCCAAACAAGTTGCCATAACAACGGACAATGGGGCGAATGTCAAGAAGGCCTGTAAGGACAACAATTGGACCAACGTGTCATGTTTTGGTCACAATCTTCATTTGGCAATCACTAACACTCTGGCAAATGAATCAAGAGTCAAGCGTTCATTGGGAACTTGTAAGAAGATTGTGGCCGCAATTGGCAGCGGCTGGAAAAGACGCAGAGACATGATGGCAGCTCAACTGCAGGAAGAACCCGGACAGAAAGTGAAGCAATTAGCATCGGTAAGTTTTTTTACTACAAAAGACTAAAGACTAAAAAGTAAAAGTAGAAAACTGGAAATTTTCTAGTTTTCTGCTTTCACTTTTTAGTCTTTTAGTAAAGACTAAAGAAGCTTGTATTTTGTAACAGTTTATACCAGTATATTGCACACTTTACTACTTTAGCTTAACATGCTGATGTTGACTTTTAAAGGAATGCCCGACACGCTGGGGATCCACGCAGCATATGATTAGTCGTGTTTTACGAAATAAGAAGGCAATAAGAAGAGTGCTGGGAAATGACAAGAAGGCATCTCATCTTGTACCAAACTGGCAAGACTTGGAAGTTCTAGAGTGCATCAATGCTGCGTTGGCTCCACTCAAGGAATTCACCGACATATTATCTGGAAGTAAATATGTCACTGTTAGTGCCGTGAAGCCAATTTTGCATCGTCTATCAGTCGTTGAACTTGCTTGTAAAGAAGACGATCTTCCGCTGACATGTGAGCTCAAGGAAGAAATCCTGCAACGTCTAAAGTCAAGATATGATGAAAATGATCTTTCCCATTTGTTGAATGTAGCAACCTTCCTTGACCCGAGGTACAAAGCAGATTTCATCGCCGCGAACGATGAAGAAACTGACGACGCCGAGCCATCACAGCTGGATTTGGTCAAAGACGAACTTCTCCGGCAGGCTGTTTTCCTTCACGTTGCCGAACAAGAGAATGGTGTTCCTCCATCGCATTCCGATGCATCCGAAACGCCACCAGCACCAGCACCAAAGAAGGTAAAACTTAGCCTTGGAGCTTTGACTAGCTTAAAAAAGCCACAACAACCAACGCCAGCTCAGTCACCTCGTGATCGTTTGTCAAAAGAAATCAAACGGTACCAGACGTACCCCGTAATTGACGGCGATGAAGATCCGCTGAAGTGGTGGCAGAGAAACGAAGTTGATTTCCCATTGCTCTGTCAGCTTGCCCGAAAGTATCTTGCGATCCAGGCTAGCAGTTCTCCATCAGAACGATTATTTAGCAAAGCAGGACTGGTCAGTACTCCATCTCGAGCACAATTAAAACCAGAAAAAGTTGACATGCTTACGTTCCTAGCTGAAAACTTGTAAATACGTTCTTTAACATTGTCTTCTTACTTGTATTTTTATACCTCTGTAAGCTTTTGATATTAAGCATCTAAAACAAACATTCTTCACATAATCAAAACACGTGCTACACTATTTTATGTCTGTGTGTTATTTATAGATAAAAAAACGGTTTTTCTCGGGGTTTTCTTGACGGTTTTTGGTTTCGGTTTTTTTCAAGAACCGCCCCAGCCTAGTGGTATTTTACGTCTGATTGCTTTAGGGACCAGATATATTTGCTAAGTTCAGTTGAATTCCTGTATTTCTCATGCCGAAATGAACTCATGTGGTTTGCGTGTCTTGACTTAAACTTTACTTCAGTTAATCCGACATAACTAATTTCTTCGTTGGTATCTTCTCTTTCGGCATGAGAAATACAGGAATTCAACTGAACTTAGCAAATATATCTGGTCCCTAAAGCAATCAGACGTGAAATACCACATAAAATGGAAAATTCTGAGACGATGCAAGCCATACTCTAACATTACAAAACGTTGTAACTTATGCCTCTTCGAAAAGTTTATAATCATTTGCCACCCAAAGTTAAGCTCACTCAACAGTAGAAATGAACTTGTATCTACTTGCAGACATCGAAAGAAACACTTGTTATGTAGCAAACTGTATATGATTAATTAGACAACACACAACACATACCATTGACATTACATCATACATTCTCAATCATGTATCTCAAATTTCCTACACATCAACAACAGACGCGACTTTCACCTGACGAGTGTGGTAGGTTTAGCCTACCACACGAAACAAATTTGTTGTGAATAAAATCCTTATGAAGTAATACAAGCTTGTCTTACTTATTTGTCTATTTTGCTCTACTCTGGTATCGAGCACCGGTTAGATTAATAAGACAAACTGACATAATACTAATAATATTCACTTGGTAAAATTTTAGTGATATACAGATACTGCATATTCCTTATACCTTACTGAACATCCCTATATTGTAATTGTCTTCAAAATTACAAGAATTCTGCTAGGAAAGTAGAATTTTCTGTCCAAATTGTTTGTTCGGTAACTGCAATATTGTACTTAGAAGGAATGTGTGAGTATGTATGTGACCTTTGGGAGGAATGTTACTCTTGACCCTGGGAAGCTAGTCAGCTAGTAAGGTCATTACTGAGAGCACATTTGTGATACAGTATATGATGGAAGATTAAGTCCTAAATATACTTTGTATATATAATGTTTAATACATGTATTGACATTAATTTACACTCCACATGATTTTACTCTCTAAAGGGGAGGTAGCAATGGTATTGAGTCAAATGATTATTACCCATTCCTGCCTGAGCCTGCCAAAAATGTCCCCTTTATTGTTTTACTGTGTTTATCAGCAGATGAGTAATTGATGTAAGCATCAATGGGTTAAATAGATTGACTATTTAAACAAACAAAAATCACAACAAAATCAAAATTAATTTTTAGCTTATAAATTGAAATTTTGAGTTTTGTTGCAAAGTGGTTAATGTATACCTTTAAATATTTGATTTAGTTAAATATTTGTTAACTAATTGTTGAACTAATTTTATCATTTTACAGGACCGGACTGGTGCGCATTGAGTGATGTTGCAAAAGCCAACTTCTCAATTGAGTATAACTTGTTATTTGCAACAAATCTGGAGTACATGACTCCACACTGTTTTCTTAGTGTTACTCCTAATAAATTGTGTACTGCAAGTACTTGTGAATAGTATAAGCTGCACAGCCCTTTCTTTTGCAACTCCACGCACTCCTTCTGAAAGAGATACTTCATTGCTGGTAGATTTAACATCTCTTAGCCTCTGAAACAGGTTATGGACAAGTATATGCAATAAGTGAAATAAGTGTATGTTACTGACATATTATTCTGTTTTGATCAGAGTTAACCAAGTAATTGTAGCTCTGACTGCAGTGAGTCAACCTGGCAGCCACCTTTGTTAATTACAAGTAATATTGGGCATTTCACTCGATTACATAGCATGTTCTAAGGATTTTGGGTGTTACTTATAATATACCCAATATTACTTATAATATACCCAATTCTCTCCTGGCATTACCACCTTATGATATATACAGAACTCACGATCAAGCTCTCGGCAACGGCCTCCGTGGCTCAGTGGTCAGAGCATTGCACTAGAATCGCAAGGTCGTGGGTTCAATTCCTGCCGGAAGGCCCGTGTAGTTGCATTTTTCGCAACTGGTCCCGGTTTGGTCTCAAAATGTATATATTCTACACTCGAATTTTCCTTCACCCAAAATCCTTAGAATTTGTTAATTACACTTCTTTTTGATGTTTCAGATGATGCATCACAAAGATTTGGTGGTACAATCCAAGAGATGACCCAGCTACTGTAGCACAATTACGTTCTGGCAACGTTGTCTGAGCGTTTGCCGAACGTTCACACAACGTTGGGATTCAAGGTTGTGGAAACGTTTTTTTGTGAACTCCCACGAACGGCCCAAAAACGTTAGGAATAACGTTGCATTTGTACGTTCCTACAACCTTCCTGCAACGTTCTCTCAACGTACCTGGAACGTTCCTACGTTTATGTGATATTAAAAGTCGCACATAAAATTTCATATTCAAAAGTTACAATTCACGTGAAAAACTGGTCGCGACTTTTACATTTTTATTTTAAAATAATGCGAAGAAACGAGAATCATAAATGTATGCCCTGTATTCATGAGCGCGCTGCATTAATTTACTGTCAATAATAGTACACGTTTTTAAATGACAACCTCATTTATTGCATCAAAACTTTGTGACTTATATACATTTGGTTATTCTAAACTTTTTACATATAAATAGTTGTATCAATAACCCTATGAAGACAACGCACAATACAATTTCTTCAGTCGTTTTCTTATCTATTGTATGTATTTAACAGAACTGCAACTGCAACTTTCAGTACACAAATTAAATTGGTATCGATATTTCTATTTTATACATTACACGGACGAGTGATTCTGTTATGCGCCGTCAAGCTAAATGACAAATACAACGGCGGGAATCTAATTTATATCTATCTATATTGTTAAAATTAAACAAAACAGTTGCCAAATCTGTACGTTTTCAGTAGGTCTTTGCACGCAGCCTAACGTGCATCTAAAATCTAATACACCGGGGAGTGGAACAGCTTCAATCTTCAGTTGACGCATTGTTACGATCCTGCAAAAGAAAAAATACAGTTTAAAATGCAACACATGAGTTTTAAGTGGGAATGGTTTAAATATAAACACCTAAATAAGGTTATTAAACAAATATATTGTCCAGCATATACAGTAGCTTAGGTAATATAAGTAAATAAATTTAGTGACCGGTTATTGCATATATAAATACCTTATATCTAAGGCCACCAGACTTGTGCGGAGCATGTTTCAGATACTCCGCTATTTGTTCCTCGACGTCCACTTCACTTGCTCCTTTGTGAACCCTGAGGCAGGCTTCTAAAATTTACAAAGATCGGACAAGAATCGTTTAATGTATAATCATTGATAATATTAAATATACGAAATTTGATATCAGATAAACATATCTAAAGTTACAGGGTAAATTTATAAAGTAAAAGCTAAATTTTCCCATGTGTACGCAGCCACAGATGTACAAAATTTACAATAATCGTTAAATGTCAAAGTCGGTTCAATTTACGATTTTTGAATTGACTGACTCTGACCATGAGCCTAAAAGACCGCACTTTAAACATACGTGTATACCGCCTGAACCATGTCTTCCAAGGTTTCAGTCGATCGTATCTAGTGGCTTTCATTTGATGTATACTAAACATGGATTTCATATCATTGGGGCAAAACCCAATATGCCAGGCGTAGCTTAGACATTTGCTGGAAAATTACAATATTATTCCGATATACTGTAACATTGTACATGTAGATATTGATTGATCGTTTCTAATAAAGCCAGCATACATTAGTAAACGCTTTTGACACATGGTTCACCTCAAAAACGTACAAATGTAAAGGCCCATATCCACTCAGGAAAAATTTCTTTGGACGGAAAATTTTTCTTTGTTTCAAATTCATTACTCCCGCCTGGAAAGGCACAAGACAAAGAAAAATTTTCCTGAGTGGAAATGGGCCCCAACTTGCATTTTGGAAACTTGCTTTAGAGACTTGCATTACGTTTGGCCTGACAGATTTAGTACTAGTACAATTATACACTTACTGATTACAATCTTGCAGATAGTAAGTTCTTTAAATGACCGCTTAGCCTTTCTCCCCTTTAGACTATAGTGAGACCAGACAGATAGATAGATAATTTATTAAGTTAATAGCATTGCAGCTAGAAGCTGAATTGAGTATAAACTTTGCATAAAAATTGAAAATTGTTAAAAATCACAAAATTTTAAAACCTAAAAACGTAATATATACACGGTATGCTACAATAATGACTTATAAATATATATGTATGAGTGGGCATTAAAACGAATTTATTAAAAAGTGTTTTTACTTGAACTACTATATATAAAACTATTTCTCAATCTGTTTGTCTTACACGTAGGGACGTTAAATTTGCGTCTGTTTCTTAAATTAACGGTAGATTTGTTGAGCTCAGGCAATAAATGATATAGCTTATGGTCCGTATTGCTGCATATTTCCTCAAAGAGCTTGGTTGTCAAAGTTTCCCTTCGATCACATAGGGAAGGTAGGTCACAAACTTCCAGTGCTTCGGCGTAGTTAGCAGATGGGAAAATTATTCGTAATGCACGCTTTTGTATTCTTTCTAAGTCGTCTGAGAGATACCTGCACAATCCGTTATGGAAGACGGGGCAGGCATACTCGGTGATCGGGCGAATGCAGGTGGTGTAAAAAATTACGAGTTCCTTCTCAGCAATTTTGGCCCGTTTCAGCTGCCTCAAGAAGTACAGTCGAGTGGACGCCTTTTTGACGATTTCAGAAATATGACAGTTCCATTTGAGATTATTTGAAATGATCAGACCCAACAATTTGACGCTTGTCACAACTTCAATTGGGTTACCGTTGATAACGATAGGTGCGAATTGAGGTTTGCACCTCGCAAAGGAAATCTGGAGTTCTTTGCATTTCGCCTCATTCAACTGGAACTTGTTTCTACACGATTTTGCCGTCACTTCATCCACAGTGTCCTGGATCTTGCTTGTCTCCCCCTTCTGTACTGACTCAGCAATGGTGGTGTCATCTATGTATTTCCACAAGTCGGCGTTGGTGACATCTATGTCGTCGATCATTAGAACAAAAAGCCATGGCCCCAGCTTGGTCCCCTGAGGAACGCCAGCTGGTATGTTTCTCCATTCCGACTTACAGTCGTGCGATAGCTTCACCCTTTGTTTGCGGCATTTCAGGAAGTCAATGATCCAACAGACGATTCCATAAAGGAGATCCAAATTTGTAAGTTTTCCAGCCAATATAGTGTGATCGATCAAGTCGAAGGCCTTCCTATAATCAAGGAGAACGACTCTGACAGTGGAGCCGTTTCCATCCGTATGTTTTGTCCAGGTATGCACCATACTAATCAGTGCTTGCATCGTCGAAGACTTTGGAACAGACCCAAATTGGTTTCCATCGATTTTCTTCAGTATGACATATTCCTGTATAACAAACTCCTCCGCAACTTTTGACAAGATTGATGTAAGGGAGATTGGTCGTAAGTGTTTGTTGACGTCTTTTACTGTTTTTTGTTTCGGGACAGGAACTATATCTGCCTCCTTCCATGATGGGGGTAGTCTGCCTTCCTGGAAGGAGCTGTTGAGAATATCTGTAATGGGTTTTGTCAGAAGGTCTGCGTTCTCTTTTAGCAGCCAAATTGGCACACCATCTGGGCCTTGCGCTTTGGTGGAGTTCAACGATGCCAATTTCATGAAAACAGAGTGCGCAGAGACAGCAAACGGGGGGGACGTGGGGGTATCCTGCTCAGGTTGGAAGTCGGCTGGGAGTGGTGAGAATTCCCTCATTGGAAGAATGAAGGCATCATTGATGACATTGGCCAGGTCAGACGCGTTTGGTGCCCCATCGATATGTTGGAGAGATTTTATAATATCACCTCGTCCACCCGAGGCTGGTGACATGCCACTCAGTTTTTTCACCTCCTTCCACCACCCAGATGGTTTGCACTCCTTCAGGTGGGCAACTTTAGCTTCATAATACCTTGCTCGGCAGATCTTTCTCTCACGATTAACGCGATTTCTTAGGAGGCGAAATTGCGGTAAGTTCCCTTGGCTGAGGGCTCTCTGGCGTGTTCTGATTAGGTCTTTCAGAGCGGAATTAAACCACGGTGGCTCATTTAAATGGATAGTCTTAGATCCGAGAGGGAGTACGAGGTCTAAACCAGTCTTAACAATTGACTCAAAGAGCGTCACCTTCTCTGCACATGTATCCACGGTGTTAAGTAGGGCAGGAACGTTGACCCGTTGAAGATACGTCCCCATAGCCAAGCGACTACTTGGACGCAGATCTCTCGATTTAACCGTCAACCGCAGCTTCGACAGCTGGGAGCGTGGCTTTGGTTTAAGTTCAATGGTCATGTGGTCAGATAAACCAAAGGGTGGGCGCTTGTCTGGGACGTTATAGAAATCTTGGAGATTAGTTAGAATTAAATCCAGGGTGTTCTGTCCTCTAGTCGGGAAACTAACTATTTGCTTCAATTTAAAACTAGATTTCAATTTCACAACGTTAAGTTTGTTAAAGTCTCCAAGCAAAAGAATGCCACTGTTCGAATGCTGAGACTCAATAGACGAGAGACAATTCATGAGATAGTTCAACATGGCAGAGTTATTCGCACTTGGTGGATGGTACACTGTTCCTACAACAATACTGCTAAGGCCCCTTGGGAGACGAGATGGACAAATTTTAATCCATAAGACCTCGAAGGAAGAATCGGCTAGGTTGTCTAGCAGGGAAAACTGAATCGATTCTTTAATATACGTACACACACCACCATGTATACTCGACTGCCTATCCAGCCGAACCAAGGTAAATCCGCTAATAGAGACTACGTTGTCATGGATGTGTTCTTTTAGCCAAGTCTCGGTTAGGCAAACAAGGTCGAGATTTGCATACGTGGCACAATGCCGAACTTCGTCAATTTTCGGCGCCAACGACATCACGTTAGAAAGCAAAACACTGGGTACAAACACCTTTTCTGAACCATTTGTCGATCGTGCCACATACGAAGGAGCGATATGAACACAATTTGCTGGATTATGGGTCTTTAACAGCCTTGAATTTGGCGATGTTTCTTTGACATGGTTGAATTCTCTCGATTGCACAATGTCGATTTTATGGTGGCGAAACGCTTCCCTTGATTTCACTAGTTTTCCTGCTCGTTTTCCTCGGTAATGTGGCCAGATCTTCTTTAGAAGTCCATTACTAAGATGATATGGGCGTACGGAGGCCATGGTTCAAGTTTAGAAGGATAAATTATCAAAATAAAACAGAGCTCATAAAAGTGCAGCCATTCATACGGCGCATACATTATTGTATGCGCCGTATGAATGGCTGCTTTGCCAAAATTCGCCTTGTGCTTACGGAACAGTTGTGTCCACACACGGCAAGCAAGAATTGTAACTACAAAAAAATAAAAAATGTGAACAAATAAAATTTAATCGATAGATTTTTATGTTTGTCTTGACAAATATTGAGGCGTATGGCGTTTTATTGTAGGTGAGTCCACCTCAAGTACCTAGCATCTTTTTCCTTACGTCTTCATCAGCAAGGCGAGCAGACAATTCCTCTAGTTCTTCAACCGAATCCATAGGTTTGGGGAGGATATCCTCTAGCATATCATTTCCACCCACACCTCTTGTGGCACTGAGCAAGACTCGCAAGATTGATAAAGCTTCATCTTGTTTTTCAATCATAGTGTCCATTTTTGTGAGTACAGATCTTTGAAAACCTAGTACGTAAAAATATAAATAAGTAGATTAATAACTAATCAATTAAACGGTCAAGGAGTAAATTTGGTAATACTGTTAGATAATGGTAACTTTACTTATAAACCCTGTTACTTAGGCGGCGTTCAGACTGAGTGCCCGTGTCCAGTGCCAGGGCACGGGCACCAAATGCACTGGTGTTCAGTCAGTTCAGACACGTTCCCAAACCCAAGATGCTTTGGCCCTATATTATATTTTGGCGATACACCGTAAAAATCTTGTTCAAATTGGTGCTCGTGCCCAGCACGGTGCCCGGGTACTACCTCTCGAGGTAGTGCCCGTGCTTGGGCACCGTGCCCGGTTTTTTGCTCGAGTACGGTGTTCAGAGTGTGCCCGTGCCTGGGCATTGGGTATGGGCACTCAGTCTGAACGCCGCCTTAGCTAAATTATTCGCTCCTGGCAAAATTAAGGCAATTTATACGCCCAAACAGATCAAGGTAATAATAACTTTGTCTTTTATTATAACATTTCTCTGAAATTATGAAAGGCGTTAGCTGTAATTAAATGCAACCACTTACTGTCATGTTGCTCCTGTCTGAGAAAGTTTCGGTTGATGACTTTCGGGGTCCCAAGGCAGGCAATACTGGGACTTGAACCTGGCAATTGAAAAGAAGATGCACAAATGAAATTAAATGTACAAGTGACAAGAATCTAGCACACAGATAATAAACAAATGAAATTAAATGTACAAGTGACAAGAATCTAGCACACAGATAATAACCCTCATTCTAACTATAAAAACACTTGGCCACTGCAACTGCAAGGATATATCGGATCACCATGTTCTATGTACAACATGGACTTTGCTTTACGAAGCAATGCCCATTCTTACTGTCAAGACAACGTCTAACAAATTTCTACAATGAACTAATTCAACTTACTTCTACTTTGGTCAGATTGAATGCTAGAATTTACACTGGCTTTGGATGCACCAGGCATATCAGATGCATCAATCAGTGGACAGCTGTCCTGATCCATGAAGGTATCTAAATACCAAAAAGCAAAATACTTAGTCAACAGATTAAACCTAGAAAAAAGGAGGGGTCTTCGTTTCATGGCTCTAAAGGCTAAACTATAAAGTGAAGACCCTATCAAAATTGATCTGCACACATTTTTTTATAGAACAATGTTTAAGTTATGCTATAGCATAACTTAAACATTGTTCCATTGCTTTTCGACACAAAAGGGCAAAAAGGGCTCTTCCTTTTTGGGTCATATATGTCTTTGCAACATCTGTGAGATGTCATTAATAATTCATAAAGAAAATTTAAAAGAAATGAATGTTTATAATCAATATCTATAATTTGGATACAGAATTTGTCCTGATTTACATAAACCTTTCCCTCAATTCATTAAGTTAAAATTACTTCTTTTTGAGATATTGTTTGAAAAAAAGGCTATTTAGATGTTTCCGTTTGATATACTGTAAGTAACATAAAGCATTCGAATATGTTCTGTATCTGATTTACATGTACTACAGCTTGCCTGTAAATCAAATACAGGTCGCATGCAATTTATGCTATATCTATTATTAAAGGCAGCTACTTACTGTGATGTTGCTCTTGTCCACGTGAATGTCTGTTGATTTCAGGGGTACCATTACGGTAGTTGGACTTATCAAACTGACCTGGCATTAAAAAAGATAAATAAAAGACAAAATTAAATACAAAGGCGACGTGCATGCATAATATGTTATTGTTGTTGAAGCATGAGGTCTGGACAGAAGGATATTGGTCGACAGTTTTTTCACTTGTATAGACCAAGCCATTGGCGAGGGTTCATACTAGACTTTCCCAAAGTCCGTTTTTTTGTCGGAGCGAAGGAAAACGGACTTTTCCCCAGTGGCGTGCGGTCATGTAAGCGTAGGCAAGCACCACTTGCCTAAACATTTTTACTGAATGAAAAATTTCTGGACCAATCTCTGAACAAAATCAGTCTTAATTGTTCTCTTCTAAATAATATCAATTATCAAACTAAATCTTCTGCAAGCAGGACATTAACTCGCGCAGGCATAACACTTGTTAGTGTTTGCGTGATTGTTCTAGATGTTTTGTCTCGAAAGAGTCAAGTGGATTAAGAAGACTTATCTTGATACACCCTGCTTAAGAGTTCTAATTATTTCTTGATTATTAACCAAGGCAAGCGCCGCTTGCCTTCAGAGCTTAAAATCAACGATTGCGCATGCGCTAATTTAGGTTTGGGAGCCTTCAATTGGACGGATATAGAGCAAAAGCAAGCGGCGCTTCTAAGGGACACCGCTTGATAGCTGATTGACCAACACACACGTGCGATACGATGAACACTTGCCTCTGGGCCCTTAGCTTAGGAATGACACGCACGCAAGACAGCACGAGTCGCGTTTTCAATTTCAAACAGGGGAATTATAGGCACCAAGGCGCATTGTTTTAAACCATACACATTGTACATCATTCAAAATTGAGAAATAAAGTTATGAAGGGCAAGTCATTGGTGAATGGTGATATTGTTGGTGAATTGCGCAGCAACCAAAAGGTAATGTTCGTTTAAAACTAGCTATAATTTCCGTAATTCATTTATTTGTAGCATGCAAATTGCATGAACTAAAGTCTACAGAAATAATCAAATGCGCACAAACAACATGTAGCGTATGACTGATTGTGCAATTCTGTTGCTGAAATAAATTAATCACTAAAACCACACGAGACTAAACATCACTGTTTATTCTCGGATAATCTAGAAGATGTAAAACACGTTTTGCTGTGCATTATAAGACAAGACATAGATGGTTATAAAGAGGAGCGTAGTTAAGAACATGCGAGATACACGTAACACATGACGTCACGGAAGTTATGGACGTCGCTATGATTTTGTCCCGCGCCCTGTATTGCCACTCCTTTAAACTAAACATATATAAACAAGGATAAGTTGCTGCTATGTTATTAGTCAATAAGCACTGTACCGAAGATTGTGTCATTGGAAAAGCGTCCTCATCTTAAGTTCTTAACCGTTACTGCCATGGTTTCGTGCCTATGCAAAATGACCGAATGTATTGTAGAGTCGTTGTTGTCTCGCCCATTTGGATCGCGACTTTTTGCCGAGAAAAAAGAAATCGTTGAACAGGGCCGTCCTACTCCTGAGTTGCAAGCACTGCATACAACATCGAAACGAGGTGATAAAGTTTTTATTCGAAGCTTTCAAACATCAAATTACGACAAGTACAAATGGATGGCTGGCTCCTCCAAGATGAATAAGTTATTCTGCTGGCCATGTCTTTTGTTCAACCCAACGGACAAGACAGTGTGGTTCAAAAAAGGATACGATGATTTGGGAAACTTATGCAATGCCATCAACAGACACGAGAAAACGAAGACACACATGTCCAGTTGCTTGATGAATGCCAGTTTTGGGCGTATCCGTATCGATATGCAGCTAGACCAACAGGCACGTCAGCACATCTCAGCTCACAACTTAATGGTGCATAAAAATAGAGAGATACTTCACCGTTTAATTGACGTTGTTTGCTTCCTTGGCAAACAGGAACTTTCTTTCAGAGGTCGGGTGGAGCTGGAGGAGTCAGCCAACCGAGGCAATTATGTGGAATTGGTAAAGTTGCTAAGTGCATATGATCCCAAACTGGAACAGCATCTTCAGACGGCAACCATGTTTTCTGGACTTTCCAATCACATCCAGAACGACTTGATAGTTGCTGTCAGGGATGTTTTGAAGAACGCGATAAAAGACGAAGTGATAAGCAGCCCATTCATCGCCATTTCCTTGGACGAAACTTCCGACGTTAAAACGTTATCGCAGCTAACGACTATCGTTCGCTATGTCAACCCAGATGGAAAAGCTGTGGAGCGTTTTCTCGGATTTTCCGACGTGAGTGAAGATAGGACGGCAGCAAGACTAAAACAAGAAGTCGATAATACTCTTGACGAGTATGGGTGCGGCGAAAAACTGATTGCCCAAACGTATGATGGTGCAAGTGTCATGTCAGGAGAACTGTCCGGCTTGCTCTTTTTATCCATTGCTGCGGACACGCATTAAATTTGGTGCTGGTGCAAGCTGTTTCGTCAACCAAGGAGTGTCGAATATTTTTTAAAACCATCACTGGTCTTTCATCATTTTTTCATGCCTCGTCAAAGAGAACGTACCTGTTGGACACAATTGTTGGCCGCCGCATCCCCACTGAAACTGCTGTTCGATGGCATTATTACGCCAGATTAATCCACGCTGTATTGGAAACAAGAGAAAAGCTAGTCGAAGTTTTCGAATACATCGTGGAACACGATGACGAGTTTGACGGTAAAACGTTAAAACGAAGCCCGGGGGTACCGACAAATCCTATCAGATTTCCCATTTGTGCTCTGCCTAAAAATCTTTTCAGAAATCTTCGGTCTCACGGATGTTCTGTATGATATCATTCAGAGTAAGCAGTTTGATATTGCCTACTGTGTCACAAAAGTCCGCGAAACGAAAAATAGTGTTCAAGAACAGCGAACAAAATTTGCAAACACAGGACGAAATTCAACCCTTTTCTCACCTTTACTCATCGTGTTAAATTGACTAAAGTTATCTATACAACTTTAATACAGTGATTAAAAGTATAAAAGGACCAATATTGCTTTATTCGCCTATAAGTGTATTTAAACATACATTTAATCACAGAATGCCTTTAATTGCATTTAAACGTAAATTAAAGTTGTTTTATAGCTATACCAGTCTTTATTGCCGTTTATGCGTGAAGTTTAAAGAAGATTAAAGGTCACTTTCATTAATTAGAGGGAACCAGTGGGATAGAATTGGATGGCGAGGAACGTTTAACCGGAAAGGTGTTTCCAGGTTACCTAGGTAACAGAAAAACATTAAAAAACATTTCAGCTGTTCGGCCGTTTTGCTCCGAAAGTGTTCGCATGTGCCGGTCGTTTCTGACTTATAATTCCGTTCGTTTTCGTTGGTTTATCGGTTTTCTTGTCGCGTACGAAGTTCAATGATGTATTCAGGTTACGTTTTCTGCCCTCATTGCAAAGAAGATGTCTCAGAATCGACATACAGGCGTCATTTGTCTTTGGTAGCGAGTAGGAAACACAACCAAGTGAAGCAACCAAGCTCATCATCATCTGATTCAGACAGCGATGAATCGAATCAACAAGGTAACAGTAGTGACTACCAACAAGGTTTACAACTCACTATGCTACTTGTTGCTAACCCGCTAAGTTGTTCAAATATTTCTTTTACAATTTTTTCTTTACTAAAGCTAACGAAATCGTAAATTCCGGAGAGGCAACAGAAGCTTCTGCCAGTGCCGAATGTTCTCGTTCTGAAAACAACAGCCAGGTAAATTACATTAAGACAAAAAGTAAACAATTGTGGACAGTTTAGGTTAGTAGTTTAATGATAACAATGGTTGAAGCGTCCTTTAATTTAAAGATGGCTTTAACTAGCACTTCGCTTAACTTTTGTCGGGGTAACTTAGTGCTCATTATTCAGGGCTGGAAATGGAAATTATAAGCTTACTAGTGTAGATCTACTTGCCTTTATTGCTCAGAAAATTAATTTTAATGGAGGTTACAGAATTTTCTGTTCGTAGTATTCAGTATTGCACGATGTTATTATTAATATATGACATTACAATGTATACTGTCACCTTTAGTAAATTGCATGCTTCAATTCTTGCTGTGACCATCCCCCCAGGCATGCCCGCAGGGATTTTCATATTTATTATTACTAAACTGCATACTCCCCACCTTTGTGCACATGAAAAAAGACAATTCCCCACCCCAGGGGAAACGATTGACAAATAATTTCCTGTAATCAATTTATCAAATCTTCAAGTAGATTTTAATATTTCAGCATTTCAAATATTATTTCAGCATCCAAACCACCTTTCACCCAATTGGCTATACAAAATTGCAATTTGGATTTATAAACATTCGGTACAATGCCAAAGCTGTAGATATTTATACTCATAAAAGTAGATTTCAATTTAATATTGTACTCACCTTCAAATATTAGTGATCAGCTCTGAAAGGTTGTTCCTCACCAACCATTCACTACTGATGAATTGGATTGATTTCCCCTCAAAGTGCCAAATTACTAGATGTTACACTGACATTGTAAGATGTTATGTAATGTAGAGATGTTTATTTATGTAATGATGGGTTTTGATGAGCCTCCGCTGTACCATAGGAGGCCAAGCAAAATCTCTTCTCCTTTAACCATTTCCTTCCTAAATCTCCCAAAACCTCCACTTATTTTAGGAGTAAAGGGTAAAGGGTTAAGGTAGCTGAGTATATAATTTGGGATATTGCAGGAATACAGTGCACTTGATTTTGACCATGCATAATAAAATAATGAATTTGCCTTATTCTATTTTTATAAGGAGAATGTCTGTTATGGAGTGGATGTACCTGAAGTAAACTGTGGGCAAGAAAATGAGAATATTTCTGACGATAAGGATTCTGATACTGGTACCGAAGATGATGGCAATGCCTCAGATGACAGCATTGACTCAGATGATGAGGTCTGGACTGATGTTCCAGAAGATTTGTTTCAGCAAGATATTCTTTCAGCCACTCCACTTCCAGACCCAACACCGAAGCAGAAAAGGCTACACTTTATCAATTCCATTGTTGAGTGGCTACTTTACTTTCTATTGATCTGGCAAAGCATTTGTCACATAAGCGACAATGGGTTGGCTTGGTTGCTACAATTTCTTCTCCAGTTCTTTAGAGTAATCGACTTACATGCCCCAACCGATATCTTAGCAGAACTAATTGTAATCTTTCCAACATCGATATATATGATGAGACAGTTTCTAGCATTGGACCGTGACAAGTTCACAAAATATGTTGTTTGTCCAAAATGCACGAAGTGTTATGAATACAATGAGTGTGTTACTGAAGTGAATGGCCATCATGTTGTTAAACGGTGCAATAGCAGGTTTTACTCAAGAGGAAAAGTCCACATTTGCAATGGACAGCTGGTGAAGAAGGTAACGTTGAAAAACAATACAGTCAAGTACTACCCAGTGGTGTATTACTGCTACAATAGTATTATAAATTCAATTGAAAGATTTGTCCAAAGAAAAGGTTTTCCTGAAAAATGTGAGGAATGGCGGTCTCAAGAACTTCCTTCTTAACAGATATCTACAGTGGCAAGTTATGGAAAGATTTCATGAAATATAACAATGTAGACTTTCTAAATGCTCCAAGAAATTATGGATTGATGCTGAACTTCGATTTTTTTCAGCCTAAATCTGCCTTGCTCTGAGCGATTTAAATGGGAAAATGTCATTGTAATTGGAATAATTCCTGCAATGGGTCATGAACCAAAACATTTAAATGAATTTCTTAAACCAGCAGTGGATGAACTGAAAGCATTATGGAAAGGGGTTCGTCTCCAATCAAGTTTAAGCCCTATTCCTTTAGTTTTTAGAGCAGCATTATTATGTACCTCATCAGACATCCCAGCATCAAGAAAGCTTTGTGGATTCAAAGGACACAGTGCTGAACTGGGATGCTCAAGATGTCTGAAGAAATTTTCAGGGTCATTTGGGGAAAAGCGAGATTACTCTGGTTTTGATCGAGATTCCTGGGTGGAACGAAAAAATCAAGACCATAGACGGCAAGCAAAAAATATTTTCAAATGCAAGACAAAGTCAGGGAAGGACAAACTCTCCAAACAATTTGGAATTAACTATTACAGTGCACTATTGGAACTTGAATATTTTGACGTTGTCAGATTCTGTGCAATTGATCCAATGCACAACCTTTTCCTTGGCACAGCAAAATATCAGTTCAAAGTTTGGATTTCTGAAGGTCACCTCAATGCCCAACAGATGAAAACAATTGAAAGTCGGATTGAAAACATGGAAGTACCAGTTGAACTTGGACGGCTACCTAAGGCAATATCGACAAACCATGGCTCATATACAGCTGAACAATGGAAGAACTGGACTCTTATTTATTCTCTTTATGCCCTAAAAGGTGTACTTGGTGAGCAGCAATTGAAATGTTGGCAAACATATGTCCTAGCATGCAAATACCTTTGCAAACCTGTGCTTTCACAGGTTGATATTTCAAAGGCAGATGCTCTAATACTTAAATTTTGTTCAAGGTTTCAAGAACTATATGGAAATACAGCTTGCACTCCAAATATGCATCTTCATTGCCATCTCAAGGAAATCCTTATTGACTATGGCCCGATACATTCTTTCTGGTGTTTCAGTTTTGAGCGCTACAATGGGATTTTAGGGAGCATAAAAACAAACAACAGATCAATTGAACTGCAACTTATGCGGAAAATAACAGCACTAAGACATATTGATACTGTTTCTCTAAGTCAAGATTTTCAAGCATATTTTGGGGATATTCTGTCCTCACTAACATCAACTACCATGTCTGAAGATGACAACATGCTCTGGGAGACAGAGAAATACCCTGAACTTATGGAATTTTACCAGATGGATTTGTGGTTCCCTTTAAATGAGATTAACTGGGCAAATATGTCTGCAATTTCCCTTCCCTCCCACTACAAGGAAAGCAGCATTGATTGTGATGATCTCAGCGCAATAAGAGATGTCTATAAAGTCATGTTCCCTGAGAAGCATATTCTTCCTGAACATTTGAGTACGTCAATTCAAAAATATGGAACTATTAGAATCTTCAACCAACAATTTGGTTCCAAAATGGCATATAGAAATCCACTGGTATACTAGCAGTGTGGCCTAGATCTGATGGAGAAATTTCAGAAAACAACATGCAAGCTCAGATATTTGGATTGGTTGACTTTTATTTTTGCCACTCTATGAAGTCAGATCAAGGTTTCACCAAGCACATCTTTGCCTGTGTGATCTGGTTTCAAGCTGCTACCGACACCATGTTCCATAACCTTAACCCACTTGTTGTAGCAAGTAAAGTGGATCCATATCCAGGAGGTCCTTCAAGATTTTTACCTGTCCAACGTATTTCTGCAAAGTGTGGCTTTGCAGTATGCGCAGATCTTGACCAAGAGAGGTATATAGTCAGCCCTTTAACAAGGCATTTTGTATCAGAGATAATTTAACTGTTCAAATCTAGGGATGCATGAGAACAAAATTTAAAAGTTCCAGTCAACCTGAACTGGACAGAACTTTAAACTTTCTGGGTGGCACCCAGAGGAGTGAGCTGCCACTGAGGAGGCAACCGGAGCACTAGGTAGCATTATATTTCACCCAGAGTCATTAGCAAGTGCTAAAAGAGCAGAATCTTTAGCAAAGTAATAAGTCCTGGTGCATCCCTATTGCCATCATCCCAGTACTGTACAGTACATGTATAATATGTTACAATTTATTTAAAGCTTTCAATTCACTGCTCATTCATATATAATTATAACCTATAGATCATTTTCATCTGACATCACAGCGGCCATATTGGTGTACCAAAACAAATGACATGGTGGCCGTATTAGTGTACCATTAGAAGTTTGCTCTATTCTTATTCAAATATTTCGTATTGTTTCGCCACCCCCAAATGGGCCTACCGATCACATGAGTGAAAATGATCTATAATCAACTGAAGCTATTAGCATCATGTGATAGTACAATGTAGGACAGCTACAGTACATATTGGACAGTAGTATTTGGACTGTTTATGCAAGCTGTTCATGTGCTTAGCAACATTATTAATTGCACTAAGATTTCACAACTGTGTGAGTAGGAAGTACTGTAATAAATTCTGTTGCATAATTAATAGTTTAAATAAGAAATGTAGTTGTATTTCCAACATAGATTTCCCAGAAACACTTGCAGGTTCCTCAGGCCAACACATACTGTACTGTATTGGAATGTAGCACAAAGAGAGAACAGTTGGCTTGACTGTAATTTATATATTAGTTGACAGACTGAACATCCTTGTAACATCATTGTAACATTTTTACAAAAATTCTTGTATCGGTTTAGCAAGGGAAACTGTCTGACAAAAATGTCCAATGACTTTGTGTTGGGGTCAGACAAAATATTACCCTGCGAGTCAGAGCCCCTTTTCGACCTTCGGTTGAAAGTGGGCTCTGCCAACAAACTCAATCTTCGCCCTAAGTTTGGGGTCAGTCAGTCAGGTTTTAAACTAGTCAAACAAGTTCTAGTTTATAAACACGCATGAGCAGGACAACAGCAAGTAACGTGTTAGAGCCTGGGTCCAAAATAGTATCTTGGTAATCATTCATGGATGCTCAAAAAGAAATATCGAGTTTGTTGACATAGCCCATTTTCCCCCTAAGGTTGGAAAAGGGCTCTGACTCACAGGGTAACAAAATATATAATGTTTGATGAATTTAAGTTAAGTTCAGCTGGGAAATAACACTTGGTGCTTGATCGTAAACAAAACTTTCCAAAACAATTTATAGCCCAGGAGGCCTCCCATTGGTTAATGAAATTGTTTTGCATTCGGTAGAGCACAATAATAATTACTGCACATCTGGGCCAGTTGCTCAAAAGACAATTAGCTTAATCCTGGCTTAGTGTAAATTTGTGGAGCAAATTATGAAGATAGTCCCAAAGGAAATTAGAGGGCTTTCTTACAAACAGTGTGCAAATGTATTTAGCTTCTGTCCTGGCAAGTTTGAACTAAAGTAGCCAAAGAAAACATACTGTAATAAAACAGCGGATTAGATTCTAATCCAGGGTTAGCGCCAATCGGCTTTTGAACAAATGGGCCCAACTGGACTAAAATGGTTAATATCATGCAAGTTCTTCTGTAGGATATCTGCATAAATTTTCAATACAATTGACAGTACTTCATATAAATTTACGTACCTGTACAATAAATAAAATTCATTTTTGGGAAATGGCATGCAGCTTTGAAATTATTTCCACAATGTTAGCCTTTTCTCAGGTGTGCCATGTATGCAGTGTTTTGCTATCCTCTGAAGTTCACATGAACGATGATAGAAACATACAACTGAAATAACCTGGCCAAGGGAATATATATCACTGGCTGTTGACTTGGGATGACTTCCCCAAACAACCTCTGGTGCAATATGCTTATAATACATCTTACTGTACTTCTCTTTTTCTTGCAGAGTCCGGTTCTACTTCTTTACCTGACTGATTTTTTTCATTTTGCCAAAATCTATTATTACTGGTGTATAGAAGTCAGATTCACGTCTGATAACAATATTGTCACTTTTGATGTCACAGTGGATAAACCCTTTATTGTGAATATGAGAAAGAGCTTCAGATGTCTTTTCTAATACCTTTGCCCATTTTGGAATATCCAAGGGCAACATACCCTTGGCAGCACTTGCTAATGTGACACATTGCCCATCAATCCCATAAAATTCACTTACAAGAATGTAAGGCTTACTTGTAATGTTCATGCCAAACACAAAAGACAAACCTAAAATGAAAAATTAAATTGTTTTATACATTTTTAGAAGGTAGTGATCCCAAGCAACATAATATTGCATTGTACCATGCTCAAACAGATATTATCCAAATAATTTTAAACATTTTGCAAATGCATTTTATGAAACTTTCCAAATCCAACTGGATATTACCATTGTTAATAAAGTACAAAACAATGGACACTTCAGAGTGCCCATTGTTTTGTAGTTTATTAACTTACTCAGTGGTACTGTAATTTTTATTACCATTGTTGTTATCCTAATCAAGTCCAACCTCATACCCAGGTATTTTTCAGTAGCGAGAGAAAGTATTTCTCATAAGAGAAAAAATCCTAGGTATTTGTAAGGTTGTCCCAAAGTCAATATTATAATATAATATGATATGATATTTGATATGATATATGATATGATATATGATATGATAATTATATGATATGATTTATGATATATTGATATGATATAATACAGATGATTAAAGAAAATTGTAATCATCTGTATTGATTTATATTCAGTTGTCCTTCAGCAGTGTATATAATTATGTGCAAAAGAACAATTTCAAATGAGGTTGAATTGCTGTTGTAAAGAAACGTTTTTTTGAGAAACTCTATTTTTCAACTATAAGCTGCAAAAAGCCACATCAGTCTTGTTGCAATTTGTCATCAACAGCTCGTGTAGGGATATGTTAACGCAGTTGGCTCTTGTTTGTCAACAAGTGGGTCACATGAAAACTTGTTGTCTCATATATTATTGATCAATAAGTCTATTGCAAATTGCTTCAACAACTGGCTGCAGTTTGGCAAATAACAAGCTTTTTTGGCAACCTGATCAAGTGAATGACAAAATTTCGACTGATAACAACTAGTCGAAAACTTGTCTCTTGTAGGTTACAACCAAAAATAAACCTATATAATATACAATATAATTTAAAATTCAAGTGCTGTTTACTGGCTAATAATAAAAATAAAAGATTCATTTGATATCAGCATTTTAGACTATCTGGAAACTTGAATAGAGAAGATACTGATTATTTTGAGGATAGATACCTGGATGATCAAATGAATTTATCATCATTGCCTCCTTCTCTACATCTGATGGCAGTGAGTTACTTTTGTAATATTTGACAGCAACAATGTGACCTCTGTAAACTTTTTTCATGCAAGTTCCAAATGTTCCTTCTCCAATCATATCACTTCCTTCTTCTTTCAAGTCTTGAATATTTTTGTTTTCCATCTGGTGTATATTCCTGAAAATTCAATTAATGAAAGAAAAAATACATTAACTCTCAACGACTACTCGTGGTTATAATTATAATTTCCCCCCAAACCCTTATATTTCCCATAATAATGATTGGTCAATCTTTGTGAGAAATGTAAATTATCCGCATTGTTTTCCAGACTATACTAGTTGCTGAGATTGTTAGACTGAGCCCATGATGATATTATCTGTATACATTACCTGTTCAAAGAAAATGATATGCAAACATTTTGTGGAATATTAGGAATCCACGATCATTATAAAAACATCAGACTCAGCAAAATAATACAGACACTGACCTTGCTAACTTTTGATATAAAATGCCTAATCCAATAATATTGTTAAAAAAATCTGATTGATACTGGGACAGCTGTTACACTAAATTCCCAATACATCTTCATCCTTGTACTCACACCTTGGTGTCAGTGATGCCAGTGGACAAAACGATATTGGAAATAGTGTGTACATGGTAAGGCACTTATCCAGGGGTACATACTGTGGCATTTGAATTTTTTAGGTATGGGGTTTTTTTGTGTACTTGTAGCTCCTATCTCAGACTGAAATAGATACATGATGTACTTTGACTTTAAATATTTTGTATGTGCATCTATAAATCAGCCTTTCTGGCCCACTTATTAAGCAAAGATTATTTTGTATTGCAGACACACAAACAAGGCCAGCAACACTTATTAAAATACACATAAAAGAATATTGAAATTGTTAAGTTAATCTATATTATGAAAGTGGTGTACAGGGCAACACATAAGTTGCATACAGGAATTCTTTTCGGGGCTGACCAACACAAATCCTTGTGTAATAATAAGGGATTATTATTTGCATATAACAAGTAACAAACTGTACTTACAAGTTGCTTATATTTCGTAGCATTTTCTCCTTGTCCCACATTCGCCAGAAATCAACAGCGCGTTGCCTTTCTTTCTTTGCCCGTACAACCAGCTTCTTTATTTTATTTTCCTGATGAATTAAAGTCTGGTGCATTTTTTTTGCCATCTTTGCTCGTTTCTCCTCTCTTGACTTGTTTCTTTTCTTCTCCCACTCTTTCTTATTGCGTTGGCGTCTTTTGCGACGGATTTCCTCGATTGTATTCGGGCGGGAAAGACGACGTTGCTTCGCAGACAGAGACTCGTTCTGACTCACTGGTGGCACCGAGATTTCTCCCAGATCGTGACGTATTCCACTGTTAGCAAGTGCGCCACTCGCTGTGTGGAATGCCAGGTTAAAATGTGCCATTTCAACCGACTTTACGTAAGCTCATACCACCATATGAAGCAGAAATGAGATTGATCTTTAGTGAAGCTTCAGTAATCAGTATATAATCGCAGGAAGATAAACACCGAGTGAAAATTCCCGTGCCCGCGCTTTGTTTATGTAGGTTGCAATTACCAACCCTCCCTCCCTCCCTCCCTGAAACTAAGGAAAACAATGATCTGTTCGGTCGCTCAGTGTTAATACCAAGGTGAACAAAAAATTTTACACAAGGATAAATAACTTCTTGATGACATATCGAATCAAGTAATGTTGGTGAGGTCGAAGACTTGCTATTATAGCTTTAGCGACTGATTTATTGGCCAGGTGTTCGTTGTTTTTATGCTGTGTGTCCTCATCCATATGACAATTGGACCAATGCCGCCCTGCTGCGAGACTTTGTTTGCATCCAATCAGATCCAATGAAAAAGGTTAAGGATAATTCCCGCTCGATTTTGTATTAATTTGATGTGCGATTCAACTGTCCATAGTTCAAGGTTTGCGGTCGAGTTGGTTCAAATCAAAGGTGTGCATATACAGACTTTTGAATGGCTGTTTCTCTCACAGACCGGTATGTTTTGTTGCTGCAAAATGTTGTCGATGAAAACAAGCTCTTAAGAGAGCAGATGAAAGCGACTGTCGACCAAGCAAAATCATCATTGGACGAAATAAACAGGAAGGTGGACAGCCTGAAAGACTCAGCTGCTGTCCCAAGGCGACAGGTTCGACAAACAGGCAGACCTGTTCAAGTCCCCAAAATATGCCGGGTAAGTCCTTTGTAAATGATAACATATACACGTACTTTGGTATTTTCAATGCGTGACCAATGAGTGTAGGAAATTTAAGATGGCTTGCATCTTTGCGTCTGATCGAAGCGCCTGATTTAATAAGCGCTCCAAATTTTGAAAGGCAGCCTGGCTGCTTCCAGTATTTGTGTATAATTCAGATATAATAATCTAATATATACTTTAGCAGACACTTTAATAGCGCTGAAGCGCACAGATGCCGTCGAATTTATGTTCGTCTGAGTTTATATTGTGTTCAACAAAAGAAAATGGCTCATTAAGAATCATTCGGGATAAGCCCGCTTTCCACTTCGATGGTTATCGTACCAAAACGTAGCGTACATAATGTATTCCTTTGTCTTAAAATCATTAGTTCTGCACCAGAGCTCACAAAACAAAGAAATACGCTACGTTTCGGTACTATACAATCGAAGTGGAAAACAGGCTTTAGACTTCGCTTTGTTTGTCTGAGTTTTGGCCTTTCAAGAGAGTCGAGGCTCTTATTTTATATGCACAGGCCATTTTTCTCCTCCTGACTGATGCGATAGAATGTATCACCCACATAAGTCGCGAGACATTCATTTAATCGCGTGCGTCAGAATGAGAAAAATAAACAAAGCTGTGCGATTCGCTATTGCCTTCTAAATGCGCAAATTTAAAACGATTTCCAAATGGGGCATGTGACTTTGTAGACATGCTATGAAGTTTTAAATTGTTTCTAATTTTCCTTCTAGACTAATGTTCGTCGAAAATTACAGTCTATAAAGACACATGATAGTAATCTATCCTTCAAATTTAATGAAAGGTAAGCTTAATTTAATATAAACTCGTTGATCATCAGTTCTAATATAAAATAAAGTAAATTATATGACAAATATTTTGGATATATTCAAATTGTGAAATGTAATGGTGGACACCATCGGGACCAAATTTCGTTTCTGGCTTGGAAAGTTTCTGCCTTAGAAAGAGATTTATTACAATAAGTTATATGAGCGGCCAAGCTAGATTAGCTGTCTTTCCTGTCCTCCTTTATCGACTTTCTATTTTTCAGTGTTGATTCTCAGCATCACAGCATGTTGGTTGGCAAGGTCATCGAAGAATTTGCCCATGAATATGGAGGATCAGAAAAATGTCCCTGGTCTGCTGTTGTAATAAAAGGTATATAATTATAAGTCCTAATTTTTGTGTGTAGTATATTATACTTGAGCAGAGTGATACTTTCTATTTTTAAGTAATATATATATATATATATATATATGTCTTATTATATACAAGTGTTTTAATACTAGGAAATATGCATAGTTGTATTTTCTATATCTTCAACAGTAAGGCAGATACCAATATGATTAATTAGAATTTACCACTTTTTGCATTGGAATAGAAAGAAAATTACACAGTGGCTTGAAGATATGAATTTTTATCTTCTTGTGGTAAAAACAATATTTTGTTCAGTCGCTACACTCATTTGTAAACTAAATGTTTTCACCACTCGAAGATATAATTCATATTTTGCACTGCCGTTTAATATTCTCTATATATTATGGATATTTATGCTATTCAGGATATTGAGCTGTACATTCAAAATTGTTGCAATTATAATGGTTGAAATTCGTGTGAAGAAGGAATTGAAAATTAGTCACCTGTATTTTAACTAAATTTAATTTTCCATTCACTTGCACAGAAGCACTCAAGACTTACTTCAGGTCTTCCAGAGCCAGCCACATTCGGATTACGAAGGGGATGCAACATGCACATATTAAAAGTTGCAGAAGACGCAACAGGAAAGATGAGGTTTGTGTCTAGCACTAACTGATTTAGGGGCAAATTAAATAAGACAAGTTGGCCCAGTTAAGCTCCACCAACTTTGCAAAGAGCAATTAGTACATACATGGGGGATTTCCAGAGTTTGCTCGCGGCAAGCAGCCTATGATGTATAGCCTGGTTGTCATGCATTGAAAATTTTTACTTAGCAAAAGACACTACACTATACTCGCATATAACTGCCAACTTCATTAATTGGGTCAACTTGCCTCATGTAATCACCACTTATTATTCACTGTTCTATTAAGGATGATTAAATAGATATAGCAAAGCGAAAAGGTTTTGAAGTGTCAAAGTTTTGCCGAATAATTAAATACTGATGATTCGAGAACCCATAATTTTCATCAAGTTTTACTATGATTAAGACCCCGTTTACACGATGCTGGTACAATTTGAAAATGGAACAAAATCATGCCGGTATGCAAATACAGCATATAACATTTAAAGTAAACTAAGTAATTTAATAATACATATCTAAATTTTTGACTGAATGTCGCAGCCTTCTTCAGTCGAAAATTTAGATGTATTATTAAATTACTTAGTTTAATTACTTTGAGTTGTGGCCTGTTATTTTGTTGTCATATAAGTCATATAAATGTGGAACTGGCCGATGTAAATATTATTCTTTGTCATATATATATATATATATATATATATATATATATATATATATATATATATATATATTTATGTATGTATTATAGCTTTTCTAGTACAAAGCTGAGTTGGTTCAATTTCTATTTCAGAAGCTGGCACGTAGACTCAATCAACTAGAGAAAACCAGTTGGACAACAGCAAAGGTTGCACAAGTGGCTCAGGTACTCTTGCCTCAGTACATGTCTTCAGAGGAAAGTAAAGCTGATGAGCAGAGTGCAACTGTAAGCTACAACATCCGGCGATTGCCTTGGGAAAGCCGAAAACTGAAAAAGGCAAAGACACTGGACAAATTACACACAGGATCCCTGTCCAACCTCGTAAAGAAAAGAGTGGCCAGTCGCAAAGTTGGACAACCATCTAATCGCCCAAAACCGAACACTTGTCCAGACTGGGCATGTACTTCACTGAATGTAGCTCCTGTAGCTGGTTCAGGTGAAGGAACTCTTGCAGCTGTTGTAATGCCTGAGGGAAATGAATAAGCCAGCTCAAAACTTTGAATTTGATTTTTATAATTATGCTATTTGAATTTTATCGATTGACTTTTGAAAATTAAATGCTTGATACTAGAATTGTTTCCTGTATTTAATTCACTACTGTAAATTGTGACTTCGTTTAGCATTGATTTCAAAACGTTCTAAATTTGAACGTTTCTGGGTATTTTACATGCTTACAAATTTATGGGCTGGTTTATTTTATGGTTGGACAGTCTGTATAAACAGTTAGATTGCTCACAATGAATAACATTCAATAATTTTAATTTTAGCATTGCGTGTAATACTTGCAACAATTACAGTAGATACTCAGATGTGATCATGCACATTTGTTACATCTTTAGACAGAACTTCGAGTTAATGAACTGTTTTAATTAATTGAAAGTGTTCAATTAATTAAAACAGTTTGACAAGTTCTATTGTTTTTTATAATTCTTGCACAAATCTACACAATATGTACTGATATTTTGCACATTGTTTTCATTATCAGCACTTATATTGCATGGGAACTGCACTGTAGCATTGTACATAATATATATTATGTAGTATCATTATATTATGGTAAAAATATACAATTTGATAAACAATTTGTAAATACGCAGTCTGTGTGCAAATCTGTAGTTCATAGAAAAACTTATTATTTTATAATGCATGCATGGTCAATTTGGGTCCGATAGACAACATTGATACATGTATATAGTATTGAAACCTGATCTCTTGTTTTGAATTTTACACATGAATACAAATTATCAAGAACTGCTAGCAGGACTACATATTATATCCCTGATGATTTAAAAAAATATAATATATATTGTTTTCAGGTGATTAAAGCTTAATAAAGCTTACTGAATGATTAATAGTAAATGTACTTTAAAGGGGTTAAATATGCCTTTAAGATAATTTCCACACCGCATTAAAGGTGATTAAAGCTTAATAAAGACATCTAAATGGTTAGAAGTAAATGTTGCTAAAGTATATTAAATATGTCATTAAACACATTTCCTTCAAGCAATTAAAGACAATTTAGAAACATTTACTTTACTTTAAACGACGTTTAGACTGTCTTTAATCACACCTCTTTAATCACCTTTAACCACACTTTAATTAATCATAATTAAAGCCCCCATTAAAGTCTTTAATCAGCATACGCATAGGTGATTAAAGGCAACTTTAACATCTTTAAAAAATTGATTAAATGTGTTTTAATGCCACCTTTAACATCATTTTAAATCGTCTTTAACAATATTGAAAGGTTTTGATTTCGTCCTGTGAAATTATTGGAATTTTACGTTGAATGCGCCGAAGCACCACGGAAGCGAGGGCAAGCTGAAGAACAAGCCATGACGTCCTACCACCAGATGTTTTTCTCCGTAGTCGACACTATTGTTGTGCAGATTGATTCCAGGTTTGAAAGTCTTACCAGCAGGAAATTCGTTTCTTTGTTGGATCATTCGAAGCACCAGTTGTACTGCGAGAATTTTCCCGAACAAGAACTGCAATCGTTGCAGAGCACATATGGAACATTTTTCAACATTCAAGCATTAAAAAGTGAACTAACCGTTGTCTACGCATCCGCTGAACTCAAATCAAAGCCTGTTTTTGATATGATATTAAAAATAAATGAGCTTGATTTGAAAGGCTGTTTTCCAGAGGTGTACCGATTGTGCCAGCTTATTCTTACGATGCCAACTACGTCAGCTACTGCAGAAAGATCTTTCTCTGCACTAAAACCTTGCACTAAAACGTATCAAGACGTACCTTCGCAGTACGCAAGGCCAAGACCGACTTTCTGCATTGGCGACGATTTCGATCGAGAAAGAGATGTTGGTTAAGTTGCAAGGAAATCCACGTTTTTATGAGGACGTAAAAGAGTTTTGCGTAAAGGAAAGGCGGATGGAATTTATGTTTAAGTAAATATAGAATATTAGTTCCGCTTTGTTACTTTTTCATGATTATTCATTTATTGCAATGCATGTAATTCGGTATAGCCATGTACGTAATGACTGCATGCATGTCTGTACATTTACATCATAATGTGCAGACGCATTATAAGTTTATAACATTTGTAAAATATAATTGCTAATAACAATACTCCGTCATTATTTCTAATTATTGTAGTTACCTCAGTCACTAGTCATAATATTATGCATCTATTTTTGATGACCCAAATATAGCTGTTTTGTAATTTCTGATTCGTGAATGCAGTGAAATAACTGTGTATTTTCAAAAATACCAACCTATAGCCAGGCCTTACAGATTATTATTTTTGGAAAAATTCTTTCGGAAGTCACTGGAAATGCACTTCTGGGGTTTTCAAATTCCCAAAATTTTCTGGGGGACCATGCCCCCAGACCCCCCTAGAGGGGTCCGCTTGCCTATCAATTTTGGTCACCGCACGCCACTGCTTTTCCCACATGCTTGGCACCCTTTTTCACCGACCTGTATTTTGTTCGGTGTGTGTCACGGGTGTGTGTCAGTATTTAAACCAATCACAGCACCATGGCTTCTTTGACGTCATAATTTATAAACGAGATTGACACAACAATGGTCAATGAATGTTTGAGGGGCTACGAATTTTGACTATCCTTTATCCCCGAGCCGGGTGGAGGGCCAAAGGCCCGGAGCCCGGTGAGGGTGCTAATCTCGACACGCGTGGAGGCCATTTTACACGCGTGTAGAAAAAGCGAGGGAGACGAAAGCTGGGAAATAGTTTATATATATATTTATATATATATGTTTGGTACGGTGTCACGCGGTAAGAATTGACTAGCGACGAAGAAAACTATAAACTCTCAAGCAAATAGTATTTTGCCTTCGTTTATTTAAATGAAACGAAATGGAGCACGAAGAAAAGAAGGATACAAACAACTCGTTTAATATATCTTGAAGAAAAAGCAGAGAACTTGAAGAAACCAAACGCCGTATGGTAAACAAAAACTCGATGTCAAAATACGGTAGGATTCTTGTTGTTTTCATGTTTTTGCTTATTAACCTAAGCAATATACAGCTTCACGTTTTCATGCTTTCCCTTTGCTCGTCTAAACCATAAATCAGCTTAATTAAAGCTAACTTAAACTGAAACACTACCTTTATATAAAGCTTAAATGTATTACTACATGTAAATACTCATGGGCTTTGGCGATTTTTTTGGCTGTATTTCCAAATTTTCGCTGAAAGGTTGTCTGTTTAATACTTCCTTCTAGAATCTGATTCTAGCGAATTGTTTTCATCTCGGACTCTATTTTAAATGTAATTTTTGAGCTGTTGACTTTTAATTCTGCTTTGCAAAACATGCATGTATATGTATAGGGAATCCATTTAAAGCTTGTTAAAATAATCCCTTTTGAAACCTCCTAAAAAGATATTTTGTACAACCAGAATTTAATAATGAAATCTAAGTTTTGCTTTGATATGTAGAATTATCTTGAGGATTATCATTTGTTTATATACCTGTTTGTTTTTATATTGGCTGTACATCAGTGCTTATTTTAATCAGGGTGGGTGGGGGGGGGGGGGTGTGTTTCAAAAAAGCATTTAATAAAAGCCAGCGAGGAGTTGTTACATTCATGTATTTCTAGTTGGCTGTCTTGAATAAAAAAAACCAACAACAAAGTAGTCGACTTGTGGCAAGTCTAGGGTTCATACAAGCGAAAAAAGAATGCGACCAATATCACTCAGTATGGATGGACCAAGCTCGGTCAATAAGTTATTTATTGTATTCCTAAATTCGAGTCATTGTTTTAAAAGGGAGCTTTGTCTTATTACGTACATGAGAAATTTCAGTAATGTCAAATGCCAAGAGAGAAAACAAAGAAGCCAGTAAGTAAACTGATTACCAAGGCTTTCAAGATAACGCTGTTGACAGACTTCTCAAGTTTATTTAGCTTATAAACAAAATAGAAGAGAACAAATCTCTTTTTTATTAGATACACAAACATCTACTTTCAGCCATGAGCGGTCCGTTCTGCTGGTCTCTGACCACTAATGGACAAATCAGAATGTTCCATTTTCAAGATGAACTGGGCAGCCATATAATAAATAGGCAGGTATTAAACCTCTCATCATACCATATATGTCTGAACCTTGCTTAACGAGTCTGAGGCTTGGCCCGTACTATCAAGACCTGGTCTAACAGTTTTCTATGATAAACATTTAAATCATTTCTATGAATTGTCTATGTAATGACTTAGCAATAATTGGTTTAAATCAATATTTCAAGTTAATAAAGGCTACAAATTCCACTTACTTCTACTATATAGGTTCTGTTGAAAACCAGAATTTAAACTGGTCCTAGATGCATCAACAAGAGGATTGCTCAACTCACTAAAAATTTCTAAACATTAAAAAATATTACAACATTAGGAAAGATAAGATAGCAATAAACACCAACTTTTAGTCACCAAAAATTATTATAAGTAATACCATGACATGAGGGAGATTAGTGATTAAAATAATGTCCTCGAAAGCCGAGGGAGGGTTTTGTGGAAGTCCCGAGGGTGAAGCCCGAGGGACTCTCACAAACCCTCCCGAGGCTGAGGGGACATTTAATCACTAATCTCCCTCATGTCATGGTATCAGTTTGTAATACCATGATTGCCGAGGTAATATAATTTGTATTGTACGAAATTATTTTGTTGTGTAAAAGAGTATTGTTTGGATGTTTGGTCATGCATACAAATGAGGGAAAATTGAGAAATTTGCATTAAATTTCCTTTTTAGCCGGCAAAATTAGAAATCGCCCTTGTTTGAGGGAAATTAGAGATTAAATCACCCGTGAGAACAAAAGAAACCGAGGTGATCATGGTATTATTATAAGTAATAGCATAATTTTGTTTGTACGAATTTCTTTTGTTGTCAGCTCCATTGACGTCAAACTGGGTATGATTAGTTCTAATTCGACTTGGTCGTCTAATTTGACGTCAACGGAGGTAGGATTAGTAAAAATGAATATAATGAGGTATATTAGTTGTTAATGGACCTGTGAGAAGAAAAGAAATCCCGGCAAACGTGAGAGAAAAAAGTTATGGAAGAGAGATGGCAGATAAACTCAGCTTACACTTTCCCTCCTACAGTAGGGGTTCTCCCTCGATGAGAAAATCATCCAGTGTTAGACAGAGTAAAATAATAAATGGGGGCCCCTTGGGCAGTGTAGGAGGGAAAATGTTAACCAGTCTGTGTTCTGTACATTGTACCTCTACATTCAACATCCAAGCATGACATATGTACAAACAATTAGTCTGAACCAATCCCAACAAGGGGACACTCACTTATGAAATAAGATACTGTACAGGCATTTCATGAATGACACCAGTCATGTTTGCTCACAATGCATATGCAGCGCTAACACTAATCAATAAATATGTGTACATGTACATTTAATTCTTCAGATACATATATCGTTATACATATGTTATTACTTACCACAGGGATCTGAAGATAACATTTGGCTAACTGCTGATATTATAGCACCACCAGGAAGTACATCATCATTTGCACCATAACGTGTCTGTTTTCGGCCTGCATTCAGGGTGGGTAAACCTGTATTTTGAGATGACTGACTTTTTCCATTGGATGACTTTGTAGAAAAGGTTGGTGCAACTGGGAGCAATGGTGCAAATGTTGGTGATGGAGACTCAGCTCTGGAGACAGATTTTTTCTTATTTTGAATTTGGATGTCACTTCCATCACCTTAATAGATTAAAATGAATATGTCCACTCTCCCATAAGCAGGCACAAACAGAGTTACGGTACCTGCTTATGGCATGTGTCCACTTACGAGAAGTTACAAACATATAATGGGTTTTGCCAGGACCCAAGCATGATGGTGCCTCGCTTACAAAAATTTCCTATAGGAAATCCTATAGGAATTTCGGACTATTCCTATAGGAAATTGGACTTCCTATTGGAATTCCTATAAGAAATTGGGATTCCTATAGGAAATTTAGATTCCTATTATTCCTATAGGAATTCGTATAAGAAATTTGGATTCCTATACGAATTCCTATAGGAATTCGGATTCCTATAGGAATTCCTATAGGAAGTTAACCAGAGGTGTTCAAAAGTGGAGGCACAATCATACTTGGTGGTGCATTCAGTCTTTTAGAAATTTAACAACTAGAAAGAAGAACAACTCTTGTGGCTACTGTAAATATCCTGAATAAACTAATGATTAGCCTATTAATGAAAACTAAGCGCAACATTTTTTTTAACAACCAAATTATTTTCTCCAGACAAAATTTCCTACCAATTAACACTTGGTCCGAAAACTGTAACTTGTTTGGAAATTGTCCGACATCCAACTGTTATCCCAAGATCTGTTATATAACTTTTTTGTAAACTCAAATATGTACCTATGATTATGAACATTATGTGCTCAAAATCATCTTGAAAACATCAGCACTTCAATATGCAAATGAATTTGCTAATTTGTAAACAATCCACTTTAAAAAAGCAATGTGTTTTATGATGTAAAAGTATTTCTAATGCAAACTCCCATGATGTTCACACAAGAAATATTTTGATGCTACTGAAGTTTTAAGCTACTGCTCATTCACATGTGCAAACCAGGCATACATTGTAGCCTGGTAAACTTACTTAAATCATCACAATCAGGAAATTCCTCTAAACTACTTTTGTTGCGTGGTCTTTTCTTCCTCAGGTCAGAATCTGATTCTGATTCCAGATTAGATGTTACTTCAGCCGTTTTTGCAAGTTTCTGTGCTCTTTCCAGAGTATCTAAATACAATACCTTATAAAAAATTATGTAAAATATTAAAAAAATTATCCCATTTTCTAGTTCTTTTCCAACATTTGCAAAATATCCATTGAATGCATTAGCAATATGCTTAGTATTAATATGCTTAGTATTAATATGCTTAGTATTGTATGTGCATAAAAATTACCTGTATATTTCAACACTCTGACTTTGTAACTCCTCCAAGTTTCCTTATCTGGCATCTCAGCCTTCTTTAGTTTTCTACCAACATTAGTTCGTGGCCAGAGGGAGTACAATTCCTTGGACAACAATTGATAGGATAAAAGTTAAAAAAGTCCATCATATCTATTACCAAAACCGATGATGCGCGGCATGGGCACAAAAAAACACGTCATGATTTCTGTCGTCATGATCTCGTCAATAGGAAACCTCCTGGGTTATAAAGGGTTAATAAATACATAAACTAGTACCAGGAAGTTTAAAAGGTTGTCAATAAAATAATTTCAACAGAAATGTAGAGTGTATAGAGGTCTGTTCTGCTACTTGATAAAATAATTTATTTAAAATACCAAGCTTTCGAATTAAACGTTCATCATCAGGGTAAAAGGACTAAAATGAATAAAGCAAAACAGGCCTCTCTATTCAAAATAAATATATTTATATATCACACAACTTTGGGACTGAACAAACAGAGGTTAATGTTGTTTAACCCTTTCACAATTGTGACTTTCCAGAAGCTCTCATTTGACGAGTAAAATCATCAAACGTAATGTTAGCCAGAGTAAAATCATAAAGCACAACAAAAGTCATGTTCAGGAGTGAAAGGGTTAATAAAGGTGACTTTTACAGTATTTATGTTATGAAATTTTTTTGACATTTTGGTTTGTGTGTAAAAAGTACAAGTTAATTAGTACTGTAATTAGAACATACCCCATCGCACTTGTCTCAATCCAGGTTTTAAGAACTACTTCCACTGAATTTTCTTCAACAAACAGAACAATAGCATAGGTACATGTAACAGTTGCCATCTAGAGTATAACAAAAAGATCCAATTGTCATTTACATGATTCTTCTCTCAGCTTTTAATTTTATTAAGCTACCTAAATTACGGCAACAGTACCTTTACTATTAGCTGTTTGTGTGCAGTATGGCCATAAACACAATTTTGTCAGGACCAAGGTCAATCTTCATTGCCTTTCTGTTGAGGAGTTGTGTACTAAGTGCTTTCATGGTTGTCCAGCGTGAATTAGCCTTGTGAACATCAAGGAGGCGTGAATCACATGGGGTCACAAAAAGAGCATTGGTTCTCTCATAAACACGACAAAGAAATAGTTCATCCCCGTTCTCATCAAGGTTGCCAGTCTTATCCACCACTTCACAACAAGATGAATCAGTTAAAAGAAAAGCATTGTTTGGTTTCTTTAGGCTGATTGTAGCCTCACATGTTGGTTCAATAGTACCAGACGACTCGCTCATACGTTTTGCAATCTGTGCAATTGGGCTCTTTCCTGACCGCACCAGTCCTTTCAACTTCTGCATATAGTTCTCAAATGGGAAAGAACTGCATGCATCCAAGCTCCCAAACTCTTCAACCTCATCAGCCAAATGAACCATGCTATGTACATTATAAACTAAAAACTCATCACCATACAAAATTTCCCCCTGCTCAACAAAGTATTCCATCAGTTGCTTTGCATAGTTTCGATAAGATTGAGCTAACATAGGGCACACCAAAATAGAGCTAGCAACACTAAGACACAAGAAGTGCTCATATAGATCTGGCCTTAGGATACCACTTAAAACAATCTTCCCAGTGTACAAAAGAAACTGCCTAAATTCTGTTGCCTTCCACCGGTCAACTTCTGCTAAACTCCTTGGCTTTCGTGCAAATGTATTGGGTACAAAAGACCTGAGATCTATCAATTTAGCACTGATGGCTTCCACATGACCAGCTGACATTTTCACTTCACGGTTTCCCCGTATCCAACTCAAAACCAATTTCCTTGTGACTCCCAAACACAGTTGGTGTATGTAGTCAATGGGAAATTTCTTAATCATGTCAACTGGCAAATTACAGAAGGGACTAGTACGACGATGATGTCCTTCATCAACTTGTCCCCTGAAGGAGACATCTGTACGCAATTCAATATCTTTGACCTGAGGATATATCACTCGTCCAACCCACATGCCCTTATGTGCACATTTGTCGCACCCAAAATAGCCTGAGCACAACTTAGTGGCTTTTACAAGGGCTCTTGCAGGGGCATCGCAAACAACACATCTTAACGAAACTGGAAGTACCCGACCACCATCTTGCAGCCCATTCTGCAGAACATCATATAAATCCCTGATAAGGTCTTCCAAAAATTCTAAATCCTGAGGTTAATGAAATTTCAAGAGAATCAGTCCTACCAACTATGTCTGGAGGATATTTCTTAACGTGCTTCAACAACTGACTAGCAAGTGGAAAATAAACATACTCCATTCCAGACTTTTTCTGAATGGTAATATTTCTTGGTGTTTGCAACAAGGTGCGTGCAGTAACAGGCAAATCTGGATGACCATTCTCCTTTAGAAGAACAAGCAGGCCATCAAGTGCATTTTTCTTGATCAAAAACTTGTTACCCCAGTTTGCTAAACCTTTAGCAAGAGAATCATCTCTTAAATTATCATCTTCAGAATCTGAATCTGAAGAAGAACCACAGTGATCATGTCCAGTCACATCCAAATCAATACCATCATGAGTGTTTAAACAGTTTGCTTGGGAGCCAGCACAGATACGTTTTGAACAAGGTTCAAGCTGTTCAAGCTCAGTTTCAGTGTCACTGTTTGCTGGTGATGAATTAAAAGAAAGTTCAACCAACTCAGTATCATCATCTGCAGCAGGTGTGGTAGCACTAGCACGTTTCAAAGTTCGAGCTGCAGCAGTCCAGTTTCTCCTGTACTGCGCCCGATTTGCTTTCATTGCGGTATCAATGCTACAACAAATAACAGTTGAGCAACAAAATTATGTTTGATTCAAAATCTTTATTTACAGCTTGCAATATATTTTGTTTTTAAACTCACTCATGTGTTTTACACATCATTTATATAAAATTACATATCGCTCTGCTGTAATCATAAGTTAAAACACCATTTATATAAAATTACGTATCGCTCATGCTGTAATCATAAGTTAAAACCAAACCTACAGTACTGCTCGAAAATAACAGTGCAGTTGAGGTTGAGTTAAACAATGATAGAAATGGTAATAAACTTTAGTAAAGCACAATAAAATTATCTAGTAATACAGAAAACAGTCCATATTTTGATTCATAGTGATTTAGAGACAGTTTAACTAACACTGAACAGAGTTATATTACAATTAAGCTGAGGTTAAACCTAGGTTTGACCTCGGTTTTCGTTAGGTTATTTGTGAGCAGTACTGTATATGTATACATGTAAAATTAGCAGGGGAACTATGGTTATATAGCTCAATAGGTAGAGTGGTGGACCGGAATCCCAAAGGTGCGAGTTCAAATCCCGCTCAAGTCAACTTTTTCATTTGACTTTAGCAGTGTCAGAAATCATCATTGAACTCTTCTCTTCATATTTCTCTGAGGAAGGTTCTGTAATAGAATCGAAACACTGCACATCCTCTCATGGATAAGCATTAAGTTGTCGTGAGAATATCTTGTGCACTTAAATTGGATAACACCTACCTCCAATCTCTGTTGGCTTGGTAACCATATATATTAGCTCATTCAGGGGCAAGGGTGCACTTAGCATTTTATTCCGGCTAATGGCAGACAATTTTATTCATTGAAGTGGTGAGCCCTTGATGCGCCCTTGCCCCTTGATGGGTTAGTAAACACAAAGTAGTCTCAGATGAATAGTGTTTAAACATTGGGATCCAGGGTCGAACAAGTATCCAAGTTTTAAACACTATTGAGACAGTAGACACTCTGAGTCACGAAAGCATTGAAAAAATTAGCCTTTAAAACCAACATAGTTAAAATGAAAATTTCGAGTGTAGAATTTACCTAGAACGTCCAGTTTAATCGAGTGAAATGCCAAATATTACTTGTAATAGTTAAAATGGGCAGTGTCATGCTACTTTTAGACCAAAGTGCCTTGCCTTTGTCTTCAAATTTTTAGTTGTAAAGTTGAAAATCAAAATTTTAAGTATGATAGATGAATGAAAAAACAACTATGAAACTTCAGACCATATCTTTGAAAATGATTTGATTTTTTGTCAGGTCGACAAGAAATCAAAATGACATTGCAATCCATTTCAATCCTAGCTTAATCTTGACCATCCGTATTTCTGGGCAAGTTTATTCTTTTTCGCTTGTGGTTTTCTGTTGTTTAAAACCATTCTTTTTTGGCTTTGTGCAATTTCGAGACATTTTTAAGTGCGCCAAGCAAAAATAGCATGACGCTGCCTGCAGCCCTTTAAGATGTTAAGCATCACCCTTTAGGATGTTAAACATCGATAAAATTATGCTAGTCTGATTTAGAGAACTAACTTGTAAAGAATGTTCCATGTTTAACCTGAACGTTTGTTTGAATATTTTAATCGAAAGGCATGGTGGCCATCTTGAAATCAAACAACAATCCCCAGCCTTTTGTTGATCGCCCTTCTTCGCAAAATATGTTAATACTTATGGACTATGGATTATTATAGTGTCAAAAGACAATCCCTTACTTTGTCCCTTATATTCTACAGGAAAAACGTGCTAGTGGTGACTTAAAAATCATCATGAATCTCGATATATCCGTGGACAATATGAGAGACATACATTGTAGTTCTTCGATCTGGATCGCCTTCGGCATAAAATTATTACACACACGTTGATAGATTTAATAACATATTCCTATATATAACAGATATAATATCTATACTTATATTAAAAGCGTTGATATTGGTAACAAGTGAAGGAAAAACCGGGTATTTTGAATCCAAATTAGCAAAACTTCGAAGTTCGAAAGTACTCTGCAAGCAGCCAACGGCAACAGACGCAGCACTGTGAAGTGGTTATTGAAGCGTTGTCTAAATGATGTTATTGTGCTTCCCACATATATTTTAGAGCATTGTTTACAGATAATAAGGTAAACTACCCCTTTAGAATTACAATTAAATACAAAATTTATCCAAAATGTTCTATGTCCATTTGTAAACGTATTACCCTCCTCTACGAAATCACAGATCCTACAACGTTTATGTCCACATTTCCTCATACCCGTCTCCCTTTCCCCATTTTGTCTAATTTTTGATCGCACAACCGCATCTTTCAAATTCCTCGGCCTTCTATATGCCACAATAGGTCTCTCCAAAAATATTCGTCTCATCGCACCCAACGCCTGCAAAACTGGCCACATAGAACTCACAATTTCCCCTACTTTCGACAATGCCGGGTGAAAATCTAAGACCAAAGGTGTCCTATTACGATTTCTCCCTATTTTACTTTCCAAATTCTGATGTAGCAGACTTTCTCTACTCCGATTTTTTACTGTTGCGAATTGCCTATCCAAATCTCCAGGCTTAAAGCCCCTCTTAATAAAGTGGCCACGCATTTCGGTTAACCGATTTTCAAAGATTTCCCCCGTACTACAAATCCTCTTAAGCCTTAAAGCTTGACCATAAGGTATGGCCCGCTTTACATGCGTCGGGTGACAAGAGGCACAATCCAAATACTGGTGCGTATCCGTTGGTTTGGAATAGATATCAGTAACAATCTGATTATTCTTAATTTCCACCATAACATCCAAATATGCCAACCTAGTATAAGACCATTCCCATGTATACTTAATATTACCGTGATATGAATTAACAAACTCGAGAAAACTTATTAGAGAATCTTTTCCATGCACCCCGACCAAAAAAATGTCATCCAGAAATCTAAACCAAACCAAAGGCTTCAAAGCACACTCTTGCAACATTCTTCTTTCTAATTTTGACATGAATATATTAGCAAAAGCGGGTGCAAACTTAGTACCAATTGCTGTTCCCACCTTTTGCCTATATATTCTATTGTTAAATTCAAAATAATTATTTTCTAAAATCAATTTTGCTAACTCCACCAAATCCTCCGCCGATACTGCTAAATCTTGCTCTTCCGCAAACTCTTTAAGTATTTCTTCCATACTAATAAGGCCTTCCTCATGTGGAATATGAGGATAAAGACCTACGACATCCATAGTACATATAATAACCCCATCTGGTATAGCCCCCAATTCCTTAAGTTTACATAAAAAATCCGCAGTATCTTTAACTATATGGGGCAAAGTCCTGATGACGGGCTGCAAATGGAGGTCCACAAACGCCGAAATTTGTTCTGTGGGTGTTCCACAGTTCGAAATAACCGGTCTGCCCGGCACATCGAACAAACGTTTGTGGAACACCCAAATAAAAAAATAAAACCTGCCCAACTTCCAATCCTTGCCCAACATAAGGCGCCCGAGTAAATTGAGGGACAAGGGAGTTATTTCAGAAGAAAACCTTAGTTTTATGTTGGGCAACTTGCCCGGGTAAATTGAGGGACAAGGGAGTTATTTCAGAAGAAAACCTTAGTTTTATGTTGGGCAAGGATTGGAAGTTGGGCAGGTTTTATTTGTTACCAAAGATCCACAAACGTTTGTTCGATGTGCCGGGCAGACTGGTTATTTCGAACTGTGGAACACCCACAGAACAAATTTCGGCGTTTGTGGACCTCCATTTGCAGCCCGTCATCAGGACTTTGCCCCATATAGTTAAAGATACTGCGGATTTTTTATGTAAACTTAAGGAATTGGGGGCTATACCAGATGGGGTCATTATATGTACTATGGATGTCGTAGGTCTTTATCCTCATATTCCACATGAGGGAGGCCTTATTAGTATGGAAGAAATACTTAAAGAGTTTGCGGAAGAGCAAGATTTAGCAGTATCGGTGGAGGCTCTGGTGGAGTTAGCAAAATTGATTTTAGAAAATAATTATTTTGAATTTAACAATAGAATATATAGGCAAAAGTTGGGAACAGCAATTGGTACTAAGTTTGCACCCGCTTTTACTAATATATTCATGTCAAAATTAGAAAGAATGTTGCAAGAGTGTGCTTTGAAGCCTTTGGTTTGGTTTAGATTTCTGGATGACATTTTTTTGGTCTGGGTGCATGGAAAAGATTCTCTAATAAGTTTTCTCGAGTTTGTTAATTCATATCACGGTAATATTAAGTATACATGGGAATGGTCTTATACTAGGTTGGCATATTTGGATGTTATGGTGGAAATTAAGAATAATCAGGTTGTTACTGATATCTATTCCAAACCACCGGATACGCACCGGTATTTGGATTGTGCCTCTTGTCACCCGATGCATGTAAAGCATCTTCCATACCTTATGGTCAAGCTTTAAGGCTTAAGACGATTTGTAGTACGGGGGAAATCTTTGAAAATCGGTTAACCGAAATGCGTGGCCACTTTATTAAGAGGGGCTTTAAGCCTGGAGATTTGGATAGGCAATTCGCCAGAGTAAAAAATCGGAGTAGAGAAAGTCTGCTACATCAGAATTCGGAAAGTAAAATAGGGAGAAATCGTAATAGGACACCTTTGGTCTTAGATTTTCACCCGGCATTGTCGAAAGTAGGGGAAATTGTGAGTTCTATGTGGCCAGTTTTGCAGGCGTCGGGTGCGATGAGACGAATATTTTTGGAGAGACCTATTGTGGCATATAGAAGGCCGAGGAATTGGAAAGATGCAGTTGTGCAATCAAAAATTAGACAAAATGGGGAAAGGGAGACGGGTATGAGGAAATGTGGACATAAACGTTGTAGGATCTGTGATTTCGTAGAGGAGGGTAATACGTTTACAAATGGACATAGAACATTTTGGATAAATTTTGTATTTAATTGTAATTCTAAAGGGGTAGTTTACCTTATTATCTGTAAACAATGCTCTAAAATATATGTGGGAAGCACAATAACATCATTTAGACAACGCTTCAATAACCACAAGAGCGGCACGAACAGATATGGTAAGGGACAAAGGGGGATCGTGGGGGAACATTTATATTCGCATTTCTTTTCGGATGGACATAGGGGTATTGAAGATATGTCGGTAAAAATTATTGATAAAACGGATATAAATGATCCAACACGTAGAGAGGCCTTTTGGGCATATAAATTGAATAGCTTCGCACCATTAGGATTGAATATTAGGGACTTTAATTAAATTTGACTTTGTAATTAATTGGCCTAGTACTATAAAGATAGATCTGAATTCTCTGTAACTTGTTACAGAGAAACTGGCTAACCGTAAGAAACTGGCTAACAAGAAAGTCAAAGATCTTCCAGACCTTGATCTCCACTCCGACACCAATGTCTATGTTTCTGAATCTCTTACATCATACAAAAAAAAACTTTTTGGCAATGTTAATAAACTTAAAAAACGTCTGAAATGGAAGTTTATTTGGACAAACAATGGCAGGATCTTCATCAAGGAGACGGAGAATACATCCGCATTCACCTTCGACACCCAGGAAGACCTGGTGAAATTTGAAAATACTCATCACCGCTAGAGGTACTGTGTCTGTACATTTTATTTCATTCAGATTAAACCAACGAACAAGATACTATGCAGAAACTATGTATGTATACTATATACTAAATAGACTAGACCAATGTACTTTGGTTGTAAATTTATACTATTAATATGGCTCTATATCAAAATTTCCTTAACGAACTACCATTCCATGATTTAGACCCTGAAGAATTTATTAAAGCAACAGGGGCATGGGTCTTTTCCTTAAGCCCCCGATTTGAATCCAAAGATCTTTTTAGAGATATAATCGAAAGTCCAGAAAGAGAAGACGACTTGCAGCAGAAATCACATGAAAATTATATTGAATCAAAATATTATTCTATCAAACAAACTGGAAATCTCTTTGATAAGGCAATTAAACGACATGAATTTTCTATATCGCATTTTAACATGCGGAGCCTTTCCAAAAATTTGTCAATGCTGCAGGATCTCCTTTATTCAGTAAGGGATGTTCCAGATGTTATTGCTATTACAGAAACGAAACTGACAGAAACCAGTGTAAGCAACATTAGCATACCAGGATATGTCTTTTTGAATACAAACTCTAAAACGTCCGCTGGGGGAGTTGGACTTTATGTTAATAAAGAATTAAAATTCAATAGAAGACGTGACCTAGAGTTAATTGCTGATGGCGTTGAATCTTGTTGGATTGAAATTACCCGTAAAAGACAAAAAAATATGGTTGCATATATCGCCATCCTTTTAATGATCGCGCCCAGTTTCTTGATATTCTGAAGGACAAGATGATTAAACTAAACAATAAGAGGCGAGAGATATTCATATTGGGAGACATAAATATAGGTTTTTTTAAAATACAATAACGATAATCAAACATCAGAATATCTTGATATGTTGCTTGACCAAGGCCTTATGCCTTTAATTACCAAGGCTACTCGTATTACAAACCATACTTCTACCCTAATAGATCATATCTATACAAACACGCCAGAAAAGGTACTGCAAGCCGGAATATGTTTAGCAGATATTTCTGACCATCTTCCTGTGTTTTGTACAGTATCTGACAAGCTTCCTGTAGTAAATGATAATAAGTTTTTTAGAGATTTTAAAAATTTTGATGATAACCTATTTTTAAATGATATTAGGAACGTAGATTTTAATAGCCTTATTAGCAATGATGTTAATGAAAGCATGAACAACGTAATTAACATACTTGAGGAAATATCTGATAAACATGCACCTTTGCGCAAATTATCTAATAAAAAGAAAAAACAATTAAACAAACCATGGATATCAAATGGTATTCTTAAATCAATTAAAAGAAAACAAAAACTCTTTAAAACGAACTTTCTAAGTAATGATCCTGAAAAAGTAAAACAATATAAAATATACAATAATAAATTAAACAGGATTAAAAAAGTAGCTAAAAAGAATTATTTCACAGCGCAATTTAACTTAAATAGTCAAAACTTAAAAACAACGTGGAAGTTGATTGATATGATAATAAATAGGGGAAAAAAAGTTCGCAAACAACAACTAAATTATTATATAAAAACAAATCTTATACTGATAAGGCAAGTATAGCTCACCAGTTAAACATTCGTTACATAAATGTCGGTCGTGATTTAGCCGAAAAGCTTCCAGAAAGTCATATTAATCCTAAAAACTATATCAATCGAACCTTTCAAAAGAGTTTCTGGTTTCGAGGTATTTATATGCATGAAGTGTATGATGCAATTATGGGACTAAAACTTAATAAATCATCGATTGGAATTCCTCAAAAATGTATAAAACTTGCGTGCGATCATGTAAGCCAAACGTTAACGATAATTTTTAATCAGTCCTTGCTTCAAGGCATTGTCCCTGATATCTTAAAAATATATAAAGTAACACCTGTTGATAAAGGTGGAGAATTTACTGACCCCACAAATTTTCGTCCTATTTCAACGCTGTCAGCTATAACACAAATATTTGAAAAATTAATATATAAACAACTTATCGGATATATTGAAAAGAATGATATCCTTTTCCAATTCCAATTTGGTTTTCGGAAAGGTCGCTCAACTGCCCAAGCCATAACTGAAATTACTGAAAACCTTAGAAAAGCCATAGATAACAACATGTATACTTGTGGAGTATTTCTGGATTTCTCTAAAGCTTTTGACATTGTAAATCACGAGATACTCCTCAATAAACTAGAATCTTACGGAATTAGGGGACTTCCTTTGAAATTTTTTAATAGTCACCTTACAAACCGTCAACAATATGTTAAAGTGGGGAATTTTGAATCTCCCAAGCAAACAATGATCTGCGGAATTCCTCAGGGTAGCACACTAGGACCTTTACTATTTCTAATTTACATAAATGATTTACCAAATTGTTCTGAAAAACTGACATTTAAGATATTTGCAGATGATACAAACGTGTTTGCTTCTGCAAGCGACTTAAAATCCCTGGAAACCCTAATGAATTCTGAACTGGGAAAGGTCAAGGAATGGTGTGACGTTAATAAACTATCGATAAACATGTCTAAACAAATTTTATGATTATTAAATCATCTAGAAAGAAAGACATGAATGTTAATATATACATTAAAACAAAAGATGGATTGTGCCACTATTTGGATCGAAAAGACCATATCAAATACTTAGGAGTTATGATTGATGATACATTATCATGGAAGTACCACGTTTCATATATCTGTTCACGAATTTCTCGAAATATTGGAATTCTCTCCAAATTGAGTCACTATCTTTCTCTTAAACAACTTAAACAACTTTATTATAACCTCATATATCCTTTCATATCCTATTCAATTTTAGCTTGGGGTAGTGCTTATAAATGTCATATCCAGAAAGTACAAATAAAGCAAAATAAAGTTGTAAGACTAATCTTTTATGCAGTTACATATGGAAAACACACTGAAAGCGCTCTCCCCTTGCTAAATCTTCTAGATATTTTAACAGTAAATAATGTCTACTCCCTACATGCCTTGAAATTCACTTACCTATGGCATAAAGGACTGTTGCCAAATTTATTTAACAA
>CAXIUP010000261.1:595740-628240 GCA_964035015.1 Corallium rubrum | reverse complement strand
GGCGCAACACCGACGATACCATTGAGTGGTTCAAAGCGATTAACAACAAGGACAAATACACATTCCTGAACTTCGACATCGCAGAATTCTACCCATCAATCTCAGAACACTTACTCGACGACGCTATCAACTGGGCCAAACAACATACCGACATCACCGACTACGACATCAAAATCATTAAACACGCCAGACAATCTCTCCTGTTCAACAACAACCAAACCTGGACAAAAAGAAACGCCACCGACGCATTTGATGTAACCATGGGAAGTTACGACGGCGCCGAGATCTGCGAGCTTGTCGGCCTATTCATCCTGAACGCGCTGGAAGAACGCTTCGAGAACATCGGCCTCTACCGCGATGACGGCCTAGCTGCCATCAAAACAACATCAGGCAGATTAGCCGACAAAGCCAGAAAACAGCTGATCGAAACCTTCAACAACTTCGGGCTGAAGATCACAGCTACGGCAAACCTGAGGCGGGTAAACTTCTTAGACGTAACACTTGACTTGACTGACGGCACATACAAACCGTACAGAAAACCGAACGACGACCCCCTCTACATCAATCGCCTATCTAACCACCCACCCGCTATCGTAAACCAACTACCTTCATCCATTAACAAACGCATCAACAAACTCTCATGTAACAAACAAACATTTGACGCTTCATCCCAACTGTACAACGACGCTTTAAGACAAAGCAACTTTGACGCAACTCTAACCTACGAACAACCCACAAGTGACGAAAACAACAGTGACAGCAACCGAACACAAAGACGAAACAGACAACGCAACAATATATGGTACAACCCCCCTTACAGCAAGAACGTAAAATCAAACATCGGACAACGGTTCCTTCAACTGATTGACAAACACTTTCCACCTTCTAACAAACTACACAAAATCTTCAACCGACACAACGTACGAATTAGCTACAGCTGCCTTGACAACATGAACTCATTCATAAACAGACACAACAGGAAAATACTAAACAAACACACGAGACACACGAACACAAACAACACAGACGACACGCGGCAGTGCAACTGCAGACAACCCGACAAATGCCCGACCGAAGGTAAATGCCTTACAAAAAGTGTGGTATACCAAGCTGAAGTTTCGACAGACAACAACGAACCAGCAAAGTACATTGGAGTTACCGCCGCCGACTTCAAAACGAGATATAGAAACCACGCCAAATCATTCACTCACAAAAAATACTCAACGGAAACGGAACTGTCTAAACACGTATGGAAATTGAAAGCAGCAAAGAAACCATTTTCCATCATATGGTCGCTTCTTAAGAATGTTCCCGCCTACAAAGCTGGTTCCAGAAGGTGCAACCTTTGCCTCGAGGAAAAACTAACAATTATGAAAAACAAGAACAATTCACTATTGAACAAACGATCCGAACTATTCACCAAGTGCAGACATGAAACACGATACCTAATATCACACTGTAAATAGAGAGTAGCTTCACCAGATCTGTCAGTTGCCTGACGATCGCTTTACTGCGTGAAACTCCGAGTAGCACAGCAAGTCTACCGAATAAATAATATATATATATATATATATATATATATATATATATATATATATATATATATATATATATATATATATAACTTGACTTTCATAATGTGAAATCTTAACCACTATTTACAATTTTACGTCATGAATTCCAGTAAATGGAATAGAAACTCAAACATAATATAAACTTTAACTTAAGCTATTAAAACCTAGAAACCTTAACATAGTAATACTACTGTAAGTATAAAATCTTAATTTAATACATAAAAAGTTAATTTAGCTTAACCAGTACAATTATCTCTAAATTAGGACATCCTAGTTCCTACATCCATCTCTTCAAACAACAGGAAGTTCTAAATCAGTGCTCACTCCTCGTCACTGCCACCACGGTTAATGGAAGGGAGACTGGTTAGACTAGCTGTACCATGTGACGAAACATGTTTTTCATCACTTTTATTTTGTGTCACGTGATGAGGAGCGGGGATAGCTTCGGAAGTCTTGTGTTGCGGCCTGTTTATAGAGTGTGTTTAGAAAATTGTATCGTTTGGAGTTGTTTTAAGGTGTTGTGGTGCGATTATACCTTCAAACAATAGTTTGAAGGTATGCCTGGTTCAAATTGTGCCTTCTATGGTTGTTCGAGCAGCAGAAAGTACGAACATTCGCTTTTTAAAATCCTGGTTGTTGGTGCGGCAAACGGTGAAGAAACTGCAGCGAAGAAGAGAAAAGCTCGCGAAGAATGGCTCCGACTGATTTTGAGAACCAGGGAGATGACGCCAGAGTTAAAAAAACAGATTGAGGCGAACAATGTTTTCCTTTGTGAGCTTCATGTCAAGCCAGAATGTATCTCGACTCGTAAGTGTTTTGCATTTTAATATATGCTTGCGCTTGGTCATGTCTTAATTGTTTCGTATCTGATTACAAAGAAGACATTGTATTATTATGGATATTTATTCATCCACGGCTTATGTTTGATTTGTAGACCCAAAACGAAAAATTTTGATAACTGGTGGCGTCCCTACTGAGAATTTGCCCACAAAAAGCCACGATGTGCCAAAACAAGAGCGCCGCATTCTAATAAGAGCAGATGTTGTTGAGCCAAGCAGTTCTAGCTCTACCTCTCAAGCGTCAAAAATACCAAGCGTTGAAGGATTGCTAACAATACTAGAAAACGAGGAAACCATTGGCCGCTGGAAAGTAGACAAGTCCAACGAGAACAAAGTGAGAATTGAACTGTTTGATGAGTCGCACAGCATACCAAAATACACTGTGGTAGTTGATTCCGTCGTGTTCGAGTTCAGCGTTTTTATCTATCAGTGGCCCATCCCTGAAGATCATTCTATTTACAAGCAAACAAATCGCTCCGTTAGATACAGCAATATAAAGGAACTGTTGCAGTTACTTGAGACCTCGTCTTTGTGTGAAGGATTACCAGACATTGATGAGATCAAGAATGTTGTTGTTGACCCAACAACCCAAGATCAACTGCCTGGAACAATCATACGCCATTCGGTGCCTAAGAATTTGCCAGATGGGGAAGCCCATTTTGAAGTTTCAGTAGCGTTTAGATCGGTTGACTGTCGTGTGGTAAAGGAAACATCCAAGGACCGGCAAAAGCCTTGCCAACCTTGTTCTACTGCACTGAATGCCACCAAGAGAGCAAGTTGGCGAAAGTCCAAAATTTCAGCTATACCTGCCAAAGCTAAAGCACCACTTTCTGCTTGTGGTCCAGAGAAACTGCGAGCTACTGTTCAATCCACAAGACTCCAGTGTAAGCAGTTGGGGGATCGTTTGCAGCACCTCCAAGCAAATATCGAGCAAGATGGGATTGGGGTCAGTGTATCTCTTGAGACTGACCTTCTCAAAATAATGGGGGGTCAGAATCTGGAGGCCACACCTAATATGAAATTCTTTTGGGAGCAACAAATGGCACTGCTCCAATCAAATAAAATGGGAAGGAGATACCACCCACAAGTTATTAGATTTGCCCTCTCAATTCATGGAAAGTCACCATCTGCATACCGAGAATTGCGCAACAGTGGTGCTTTTATCCTTCCAAGTGAGCGTGTGCTGTGCGACTACAAGAATTATTTCAAGCCCAAAGCTGGAATAAACAAGGAGAATATTGAGTGCCTCAGAGAGAAAACAAAATCTTTTTCTGATGTGCAGAGATATGTTGCCCTTATCATGGACGAGATGAAGATCCAGTCTAACCTTGTTTTTGACAAATTTTCTGGTGATCTAATTGGGTTCATCGATCTCGGAGATCCTTTGACAAATTATGCGTACCTAGAAGAAGAAAGCATCGCCACTCATGCTCTTGCTTTTCTAGTGAGAGGACTGTGCACTGACATGAAGCATGTCATCGCATATTTTTTTACTGGAGATGTTACTTCATTTCAACTCATGCCAATTTTTTGGAAAGCTGTTGCTGTTTTGGAACTGTCCCTTAACCTTTGGGTAGTTGCAGCTGTGAATGATGGTGCATCTCCAAACAGGAAATTTTTCCGTCTGCATTCAAATCTGGCTCAAGATTTGAAGTGTGATGTTGTGTATAAGACACTTAATGTCTTTGCAATGTCACGCTTCATATTTTTTTTGCAGATTCTCCCCACCTACTGAAGACAGCACGGAACTGTCTTTACAATTCAGGATCTGGTTCCTGCAGCCGCTATATGTGGAACGATGGCCATTACCTGCTCTTCCGTCATATTGCTGATCTCTTTTATAGTGATGAGGAATTTGCGCTTCACACGCTGCCCAAACTGACCATGGATCACATTGTGCTCACTTCCTACAGCAAAATGAAAGTGAAACTAGCAACGCAGGTGCTGAGCAAGTCAGTTATGATATCTCTTCAGCAAAGTGCCAATGAAGAAGTTCTATTGTTGATATGTAGAGTAGTGTAAACTATTTTATGTTGCCACTTGTCAAAGGTTTATAAGAAATTACTATACTCTATACTGATACTACAGGCTGAAAAGTTTAAAAATCTTAAAAGAACAAGACCAAACATTTTTAACTAAAAAGTTATTGTTTAATTATATGGCACTATTACTTTTTTGTTAAAAACATTTTGTTGTACTTTTAATATTTTTAATCCTTTTAGCCTGTTCTGTCATCTTGATGTAAATATATAAATATATAAATATTGTAAATATTATTTTCCAAGTTTCGTGCACTGTATTTAAACTGCTCTTTTATTATCCTTTAGCGAAATAGAATTATGGATTGAATACAAGATGAAATACATGCTGTTATAGCTGGTCTTTTTACTTAATTTTTATATTAGCAACATTAACATACTAACAGGTACAATACTGTATACACGAAACAGAAAATAACTAAACAATTCACATACTAGAGAAGTTTAAAACATGCAAAGACAAATTGGTAGAACAAAAAAATCAAACAATTCAAATTTATAATAATACATATTTATCAGGCATTACTACTGTCACTCTTTTTCATCTCCTTTCCTAATGCTTTCTTCTTCGACTGTTTTGCTTTGATGCGGTACTTCGTGATATAGTCTCCGGTATATGAAAATGATCAAACTCTTAAACATTGCTTAATAACATTTTCCAAGCACAGTTTCTGTGTTGAGCTTGAAGGTTGAAGTTCACATGACACAACAATGTTGTCCCACAAAGATTTAACAATAGGTGAGTCTAATGTAGAATTACATATCATTTCTACTGGAATATTTCTTAATGCCAATTTACTCTCATCTACATGCTCTCTGAAAGAAATCTCAGGTACTTCTAAAATTTTACCAAGTTCTTGCAAGGTGTAATTAAACCTCCCCTTGTTCGGGCAGAAATATAATTATTTGGTTCTGAGCATTTCATAATTTGTAGCAATGCCTGCAGTTCCTGGTTTCCCTCTCCTTTCTTTCTTCTGTTCAACTGATACAGTTTGCTGATTACATACCCTGCCACATACGAAAGAGGTCCACGTTCAACTGGATCAAGTTGCGGTTTCGCCTTTGGTGTTGAACTGCCTTCGCCAGTACCACTAGTTTCATGGCTGGTGTTGTAGAATCCGATCAAATGCTCTGGCAGATGAATCATCAAATTTGCTACTTTAAAGTCTCGACACTTCAGCAGCTCACATGATCGGGGAATTAAACCATAAAAGGATTCGAGAAGTTTGTCTTGATTTTTTTATGGCAAAACGTTGTGTAAAGCGGTAACAAAGCGTGGAATAAAGCCGCAGTAGAAGAAACAGTAGCCAAACCAATGTTTATTTCTGTTCCATAAAAGTTCTCCTCTCTTAGTTTGACCTTGATGGATTCCACAAACGAAGTCACAGTGTCTTCACAAAGCACAGCACGAGGTTCGTCGAGTTGTTCACCTTCATTGTGTTTCGATTTCGTGTGTCTTGTTAAGCCTCCTTTAGACTTACACACTTTGTCACATTGACTACAAGGAAAAGTCCTTTTACCGTCGATTTCTTTCAGAGCATCGGAAAACTCGGCATTTATTTCTTCTGTTTCTGTTTCGGTGACAGCAATAGAAACATCGAAGTTATACGAATCTTCGGTTACTTGCGATAAGGTCCCTTTGTCTTCGAATGATCCCACGGTCATTGATTGTTGAAAATCGCCTTCGTCGTCGTATTTATCGGCTTCGATGATTTGAATTTCTTCAGTTATCTCTTCTGCTAGCAGTGATACCCCCCCATATAGACCCCAAAGGGATGCCGCCTCATTAAATATTCAGCTTATTATTTATTCATTCTCATGCTCCTTTGCGACCCTCTAACCCTAATCTCGTTACGTCATTATGTCTCGTGCTCCTATATGACCCCCTAACCCTAATCTCACTCAACCCCCCGTTATTCACTACGTCATATTCACCTTATTATTTATTCATTCTCAGACTCCTTTAGGATAGTCTAACCCTAACCCCCTTACCCTGGCTCGTTGCTGAACCCCCGGTTTTTATTACGTCATAACTGACTCGCGCTCTTCCGAAACCCCCTAGCCCTAGATGTTACTTAACCCCCCGTCATTCCCGATTGGTCTCCGACTGATTTCCGAAGTTACGTCATCAAAAGACGCTAGACTTATTTCTTTATAACTAATAGAAACCAACTTTCATTTAAACCCTTAACCCTACTTATAGCCAACACTTGTGGGACACGTAAACGCACGGAGCATGCGTACAGTAAACTTTAACAAAATAGACGTTCTTCACAAGGAACTAAAGAGAAATTGATAGAGGCACTTTATATTTTTTATCTGAAACCTTGTCTGGAGGATTATAGAGAGTTCTGAACAACGTAAGTGTCTGAATTGGCAGAGATAACTACTCTGGTCAAACCTGAATATTATTTGAATAATATGGAGACTTTGAATATTATATTAGTCAGAACCTAAATGACCAAACAGTCTTATACACGTTTGGTGGCAATAAGTGTTAACAATTTTAGAGAGTTATCGTTTACTTTGGCTAGTTTGTAGAGGAACGAAACAGAAATGGATAGAGGCACTTTATATTTTTTGTCTTAAACTTGGTTTGGAGGAATATAGCGGGTTTTTGGTTAAGTAATCCGAGTGTTATTTTCGAAGAGATGAATGTTGACAGTTTTGGTCGAATTATTGCCTATCTAACCTTAGTCTATAACCTACTAGTGATTCCTTGGATGAAGAAACAGTTCGAGAAGTCGTAAGAAGACACAAATCAATTCTAAAAGCGAAGAGCAAAGACTTGTCCATATATAACTGAGATACATCATGGTTACTAGGCTTTCTCTTTATAAGTGAGGAAATTGTAGGAAGATAGAATGAAGAATCACTTCGAGAAATCGTGAAAAGAACGATTTTAAGTGTCGATATATAAAGGCAAAGCAGTTTATTACTTTGAAAGCGTTGCTACGCTTTCTGTTACTAAGTGTGATATTTGCATATTTATCCTCAGTGCACGTGCAGGAGACAAAAGAAAAAACTCATTAGGGGTCATTAAGAGGATTAAGCGCTTAGGCAAGTCTAGGCGATGTCATTAGCAGTGTTACCATAGCGTCCTTCATTCGTCTCAGGCTCCTTTGGGACCCTCTACTATTACTCAGACCCCCGTGTAATACGTCATAACCGATAGCTCTCCGATTAATTCCCGAAGTTCCAAATGTTTGACAAACGGTGTCTTTCATGTGTGGGGTCTCTGGAGTATACACCTCCTATTTTAAGTCTTTAGGCATTATGAGAATATTTCGTTTGTATTCTTTTTTTCAATGACTTGGTGGCTCTTAAAAGCCTGTAATTTTTTAAATGTGATTTGTTTAAAGAAACATGTTTTTATAATAAGACTAAATAACGAAATAAAGTTTGAAAAATATATAATTTCATATTTACCATCACACAAAGCTCCTAATATTTACAAACAACGCAAAAGTTAAAATCCATAAGTATCGGAATTATTTACAATCACTCGCTATCTATTACGGTTGTATATCCAATATATGTTAAATATCTCACAGTGTACATAAAAATCCATTACCTGTCAGTAGGACAAAGTGAATAAATCAAAATTGATTACTAATACTTAGATTGAGGAGATGTCTTTGGGAGTCCAAAACCGTTGTGTGAACACGGAACGGTTTGCCGTACTCGTAAGTCAAACGAGAAGTCGCGCGAGTATGAGGAATCGAATCGAGAAACTGTAAGAACGTAAGATACAGACGAAATATTATTTGTCTATGGAATGGTTGAGTGCAATGTTGCCAATATTTGTCTAAGTCCATGTACACTAATGATGTTAATGGCTCATTAGCAATTTAAACAAAAGAACGAGTCTGGGCGAGTCTGAGCGACGTCAGAGCTTAGACAAAGAAATCCTAATTAATATGCTTATTCACGGCGTCGGTTTTCTCGGCGTATCATTTGCTTACTATTTGCTGTTGGAGTAAGACCGCAGAGATGGAGGGTTTATATGAAAAATTGTTTTCAATGTTCGAAGATATTTACAATGAAACTTTGTGGGAAGAATATTCGAAGCTTTGTCGTGAAAAGTGCAATGGTTGTAGGACTAACCATCCTAGTCAGAAGCAACATAGTTGCCTAACAGATGATGAGCAACGGAGGTGGTGCTATGAAGAGACCAGGACAAACGTCGACGAACGAATCTGGATAGAGTTCAACGAAGCGGGAGAGGCGTTGAAATTACGAAATCAAAGAGACTCTCAAAAAACTTCAGAGACAATGGTCGAGTCGAAGGAAATTGACGACTCGCCAAATATTCTTTCTATATCTGTTCTGTTTAGCTGTCCATTAAAGTATCTGTACGAAGTAAAAGACACAGGTGTAAAATTTACGAGTACGATAAATAATCCTCGGGAGGCTTACGAGGAGTATCTTCTTGAAAAGTCTAGAAACTTAACGACGAAAAGCAATCTGAACTAATGCTATATGTGTTGTGAGAACATTATCGAGTTAATCCAAAGCTAAATTATGTTTTAAGTTAAAAAAATTACTTGAACTATATAGTGTGTAAGAAAGATGTGTAGACCTGAAGAAAAATTCATAAATACATACGAGCAACATTATAGTTCTTTGTAGTTTATTTTCATATTTATAACAAATTACAGTGTGCAAATTGACAGCTAATTATTTACATAAACTGTCCTGCGTTTACGATTTCTTCTAGCGCACCCACTTCTTAGAGATATCGTTTGTTTCTCTGTTGTCAAAGCACTGCTCGCTCTTTATGGGGAATTTTGATATTTTCCGGGGTTTTTTGCGTTGTTTATTATTTACGGACTCCCCATGCTGCTCTCTTAGATAATTATTGAAGTTTGTTGCCATTTCCTCTTGTCTCTTTATAATGCTTTTCAAAGTTTTCTCCATATTTAGTTCTGTGCTGTCTGCGATAGGTTCTTTACTCTGTAAAGGAACACATATTCCACTTTTACTCCATTTTAGCCAATTTAGCGCGTTCTTTGATATCCATGTGATGTACTTGGTCAAGATGATTTGCTAGCCTTGCAAGATTAGTGCTTCCGCACCCGAAGACAGGACAGTTTCTACGTGTGCGACCCATGTTTAGTTGTTTACTCGAGCAATAACAGAAAGCATTTGACATTTTTGGCATGTTAGATGCTTTTATTAGGCCCTTTTAGGCCTTATTTGGCCTATTTTGGCCCGTTTAGGCCTTTTTGGCCCGTTCAAAGATACCCCCGTCATCCCTGGGGCACCGCCCCCCAAAGATACTACCAATACCCCTAGGGTGCCCCCAAACATATCCCCATCACCCCTGGTAACTTATACATTTAACCTGTACCAAAGGAATATCAGAAAGACATATACATTATTTGTAAATACTTTATTGAACTTCAGCATAGTACAGAACATAATGCGTCAACGATTCACCAGTAACTTTAATTCTTATAATTGGTGTCATTCCAATACTATGGCGTTTAGATTGATTGTAGGAGTACACTAGTTTTTTGTAATACTGGTTTCTTTCGTTTGATGAAATCTAAACATATATTCAAAATGCACCGTCCTGTATAGCCTTTAATAAACCATTATCAGTATGTTTCAATGTCGCTTTTCTCAGGTATTCAGCACTTACTTTCATACCTGGGGTTGATATACATAATGTGTATCAGTCGGAAATATCCCTGATCTTACTCGGATTTCATCGGGACATGTCGGCGTGAGATCGACAAACAGGTAAGAATACGGGTCTTTGGTTGCCATCTGGTAGGCTTGCTGGAAAAACTTTGTGTTGTCGGGATACAACTGTTTGGCTAGATGAGTTACTTGACTTGCATCACGAACATTTTTTGTTAGGACAAAGTAACTAGCGTTGAGAGAGATGGTACGATGGTCTTTGCTTTGATGAAATAAGTTTTGCACAATATAAATCACGCTGAGATTACCATGGTGCGATTTCTTCGTGAACAGCTTGGCAATAATCGTATCTTTTTCTCCCATCATGTCATCATTGATAAATAGATTTCTTATTTGGGGATTAATACTATCCAATATAGATTCGGATAAACCTTGCACAAACGGAATCCCAGGAATAAGAAGTTCCATTTTAGCAAACGTGTCTTGGTACTCAGAATAAAAATAAATTATATTTTCTGGGACAGGGTCGATCATGATTTGGGCGTTGGCTAACAATTCCTTGACAAAGGTTGTCTTCCCAGTCTTGGTCCCCCCAGAGACCAAGAGCCCAAAGGGATGTGTTAATTGTATGGAGTATGTCTTTTTGTTGTCTTAGGTAATTCGATGCGGTTCCATCAAATGGCGAATGCTTAAATGTAGAATCAGTAGACATCGTTTGAATTGGCCGATCTCCCCCATGCAGGACCTTTATGTGGCGTTGTAAATTAAATTGTCTTGAAAAGCTCTTTCCGCAAATATTACAAGCGCTAGGCATGTTCACACAACAACTCTCAAATTACTTGTGGAAATGTCCGGGAGAAAAGTACGATTATATCCTTGAGTTTCTTCTCTAATGCATGTGGGATATCAAAACGAACCAACTCGCAGCTGAACGTCACTTGGACGTTACTTAGACGCCGCCTCTAAATGAATAACTCATGAGTTACTCATGAATAAATGAGTTATTCAGTTACTCATGAATAAATGAGTAACTCATGAGTAATTGAGTAACTCATGAGTAAATGAGTAACTCACGAGTTACTCATGAGTAAATGAGTAACTCGTGAGTTGCTCATTTACTCATGAGTAAATGAGTAACTCATGAGTAAATGAGTAACTCACGAGTTACTCATGAGTAAATGAGTAACTCGTGAGTTACTCATGAGTAAATGAGTAACTCACGAGTAAATGAGTAACTCACGAGTTACTCATGAGTAAATGAGTTACTCATTTACTCGTGAGTTACTCATTTACTCATGAGTAACTCACGAGTTGCTCATTTACTCATGAGTAACTCACGAGTTACTCATTTACTCATGAGTTACTCATTTACTCATGAGTAAATGAGCAACTCACGAGTTACTCATTTACTCATGAGTAACTCGTGAGTTACTCATTTACTCATGAGTTACTCATTTACTCATGAGTTACTCATTTATTCATGAGTAACTCATGAGTTATTCATTTAGAGGCGGCGTCTAAGTAACGTCCAAGTGACGTTCAGCTGCGAGTTGGTTCGTTTTGATATCCCACATGCATTAGAGAAGAAACTCAAGGATATAATCGTACTTTTCTCCCGGACATTTCCACAAGTAATTTGAGAGTTGTTGTGTGAACATGCCTAGCGCTTGTAATATTTGCGGAAAGAGCTTTTCAAGACAATTTAATTTACAACGCCACATAAAGGTCCTGCATGGGGGAGATCGGCCAATTCAAACGATGTCTACTGATTCTACATTTAAGCATTCGCCATTTGATGGAACCGCATCGAATTACCAAGACAACAAAAAGACATACTCCATACAATTAACACATCCCTTTGGGCTCTTGGTCTCTGGGGGGACCAAGACTGGGAAGACAACCTTTGTCAAGGAATTGTTAGCCAACGCCCAAATCATGATCGACCCTGTCCCAGAAAATATAATTTATTTTTATTCTGAGTACCAAGACACGTTTGCTAAAATGGAACTTCTTATTCCTGGGATTCCGTTTGTGCAAGGTTTATCCGAATCTATATTGGATAGTATTAATCCCCAAATAAGAAATCTATTTATCAATGATGACATGATGGGAAAAAGATACGATTATTGCCAAGCTGTTCACGAAGAAATCGCACCATGGTAATCTCAGCGTGATTTATATTGTGCAAAACTTATTTCATCAAAGCAAAGACCATCGTACCATCTCTCTCAACGCTAGTTACTTTGTCCTAACAAAAAATGTTCGTGATGCAAGTCAAGTAACTCATCTAGCCAAACAGTTGTATACCGACAACACAAAGTTTTTCCAGCAAGCCTACCAGATGGCAACCAAAGACCCGTATTCTTACCTGTTTGTCGATCTCACGCCGACATGTCCCGATGAAATCCGAGTAAGATCAGGGATATTTCCGACTGATACACATTATGTATATCAACCCCGGGTATGAAAATAAGTGCTGAATACCTGAGAAAAGCGACATTGAAACATACTGATAATGGTTTATTAAAGGCTATACAGGACGGTGCATTTTGAATATATGTTTAGATTTCATCAAACGAAAGAAACCAGTATTACAAAAAACTAGTGTACTCCTACAATCAATCTAAACGCCATAGTATTGGAATGACACCAATTATAAGAATTAAAGTTACTGGTGAATCATTGACGCATTATGTTCTGTACTATGCTGAAGTTCAATAAAGTATTTACAAATAATGTATATGTCTTTCTGATATTCCTTTGGTACAGGTTAAATGTATAAGTTACCAGGGGTGATGGGGATATGTTTGGGGGCACCCTAGGGGTATTGGTAGTATCTTTGGGGGCGGTGCCCCAGGGATGATGGGGGTATCTTTTAACGGGCCAAAAAGGCCTAAACGGGCCAAAATAGGCCAAATAAGGCCTAAAAGGGCCTAATAAAAGCATCTAACATGCCAAAAATGTCAAATGCTTTCTGTTATTGCTCGAGTAAACAACTAAACATGGGTCGCACACGTAGAAACTGTCCTGTCTTCGGGTGCGGAAGCACTAATCTTGCAAGGCTAGCAAATCATCTTGACCAAGTACATCACATGGATATCAAAGAACGCGCTAAATTGGCTAAAATGGAGTAAAAGTGGAATATGTGTTCCTTTACAGAGTAAAGAACCTATCGCAGACAGCACAGAACTAAATATGGAGAAAACTTTGAAAAGCATTATAAAGAGACAAGAGGAAATGGCAACAAACTTCAATAATTATCTAAGAGAGCAGCATGGGGAGTCCGTAAATAATAAACAACGCAAAAAACCCCGGAAAATATCAAAATTCCCCATAAAGAGCGAGCAGTGCTTTGACAACAGAGAAACAAACGATATCTCTAAGAAGTGGGTGCGCTAGAAGAAATCGTAAACGCAGGACAGTTTATGTAAATAATTAGCTGTCAATTTGCACACTGTAATTTGTTATAAATATGAAAATAAACTACAAAGAACTATAATGTTGCTCGTATGTATTTATGAATTTTTCTTCAGGTCTACACATCTTTCTTACACACTATATAGTTCAAGTAATTTTTTTAACTTAAAACATAATTTAGCTTTGGATTAACTCGATAATGTTCTCACAACACATATAGCATTAGTTCAGATTGCTTTTCGTCGTTAAGTTTCTAGACTTTTCAAGAAGATACTCCTCGTAAGCCTCCCGAGGATTATTTATCGTACTCGTAAATTTTACACCTGTGTCTTTTACTTCGTACAGATACTTTAATGGACAGCTAAACAGAACAGATATAGAAAGAATATTTGGCGAGTCGTCAATTTCCTTCGACTCGACCATTGTCTCTGAAGTTTTTTGAGAGTCTCTTTGATTTCGTAATTTCAACGCCTCTCCCGCTTCGTTGAACTCTATCCAGATTCGTTCGTCGACGTTTGTCCTGGTCTCTTCATAGCACCACCTCCGTTGCTCATCATCTGTTAGGCAACTATGTTGCTTCTGACTAGGATGGTTAGTCCTACAACCATTGCACTTTTCACGACAAAGCTTCGAATATTCTTCCCACAAAGTTTCATTGTAAATATCTTCGAACATTGAAAACAATTTTTCATATAAACCCTCCATCTCTGCGGTCTTACTCCAACAGCAAATAGTAAGCAAATGATACGCCGAGAAAACCGACGCCGTGAATAAGCATATTAATTAGGATTTCTTTGTCTAAGCTCTGACGTCGCTCAGACTCGCCCAGACTCGTTCTTTTGTTTAAATTGCTAATGAGCCATTAACATCATTAGTGTACATGGACTTAGACAAATATTGGCAACATTGCACTCAACCATTCCATAGACAAATAATATTTCGTCTGTATCTTACGTTCTTACAGTTTCTCGATTCGATTCCTCATACTCGCGCGACTTCTCGTTTGACTTACGAGTACGGCAAACCGTTCCGTGTTCACACAACGGTTTTGGACTCCCAAAGACATCTCCTCAATCTAAGTATTAGTAATCAATTTTGATTTATTCACTTGTCCTACTGACAGGTAATGGATTTTTATGTACACTGTGAGATATTTAACATATATTGGATATACAACCGTAATAGATAGCGAGTGATTGTAAATAATTCCGATACTTATGGAGTTTAACTTTTGCGTTGTTTGTAAATATTAGGAGCTTTGTGTGATGGTAAATATGAAATTATATATTTTTGAAACTTTATTTCGTTATTTAGTCTTATTATAAAAACATGTTTCTTTAAACAAATCACATTTAAAAAATTACAGGCTTTTAAGAGCCACCAAGTCATTGAAAAAAAGAATACAAACGAAATATTCTCATAATGCCTAAAGACTTAAAATAGGAGGTGTATACTCCAGAGACCCCACACATGAAAGACACCGTTTGTCAAACATTTGGAACTTCGGGAATTAATCGGAGAGCTATCGGTTATGACGTATTACACGGGGGTCTGAGTAATAGTAGAGGGTCCCAAAGGAGCCTGAGACGAATGAAGGACGCTATGGTAACACTGCTAATGACATCGCCTAGACTTGCCTAAGCGCTTAATCCTCTTAATGACCCCTAATGAGTTTTTTCTTTTGTCTCCTGCACGTGCACTGAGGATAAATATGCAAATATCACACTTAGTAACAGAAAGCGTAGCAACGCTTTCAAAGTAATAAACTGCTTTGCCTTTATATATCGACACTTAAAATCGTTCTTTTCACGACTTCTCGAAGTGATTCTTCATTCTATCTTCCTACAATTTCCTCACTTATAAAGAGAAAGCCTAGTAACCATGATGTATCTCAGTTATATATGGACAAGTCTTTGCTCTTCGCTTTTCGAATTGATTTGTGTCTTCTTACGACTTCTCGAACTGTTTCTTCATCCAAGGAATCACTAGTAGGTTATAGACTAAGGTTAGATAGGCAATAATTCGACCAAAACTGCCAACATTCATCTCTTCGAAAATAACACTCGGATTACTTAACCAAAAACCCGCTATATTCCTCCAAACCAAGTTTAAGACAAAAAATATAAAGTGCCTCTATCCATTTCTGTTTCGTTCCTCTACAAACTAGGCCAAAGTAAACGATAACTCTCTAAAATTGTTAACACTTATTGCCACCAAACTTGTATAAGACTGTTTGGTCATTTAGGTTCTGACTAATATAATATTCAAAGTCTCCATATTATTCAAATAATATTCAGGTTTGACCAGAGCAGTTATCTCTGCCAATTCAGACACTTACGCTGTTCAGAACTCTCTATAATCCTCCAGACAAGGTTTCAGATAAAAAATATAAAGTGCCTCTATCAATTTCTCTTTAGTTCCTTGTGAAGAACGTCTATTTTGTTAAAGTTTACTGTACGCATGCTCCGTGCGTTTACGTGTCCCACAAGTGTTGGCTATAAGTAGGGTTAAGGGTTTAAATGAAAGTTGGTTTCTATTAGTTATAAAGAAATAAGTCTAGCGTCTTTTGATAATGACGTAACTTCGGAAATCAGTCGGAGACCAATCGGGAATGACGGGGGGTTAAGTAACATCTAGGGCTAGGGGGTTTCGGAAGAGCGCGAGTCAGTTATGACGTAATAAAAACCGGGGGTTCAGCAACGAGCCAGGGTAAGGGGGTTAGGGTTAGACTCTCCTAAAGAAGTCTGAGAATGAATAAATAATAAGGTGAATATGACGTAGTGAATAACGGGGGGTTGAGTGAGATTAGGGTTAGGGGGTCATATAGGAGCACGAGACATAATGACGTAACGAGATTAGGGTTAGAGGGTCGCAAAGGAGCATGAGAATGAATAAATAATAAGCTGAATATTTAATGAGGCGGCATCCCTTTGGGGTCTATATGGGGGGTATCACTACTTCTGCTTCAATATCGCTCTCCATTGTGATCACAGCTGCCCTTGAACGTTTAGAAATATGATTCTTTGTAACCAAGTCCTTCGATGACATATTTTCCTTTTGACACCGGATAACGCTATCCCCGCTCCTCGTCACGTGACGCAAAATAGAACTGGTTCCCAACATGATTTACGGCTCCCTTTGAAGTTTGCCGGCTAGCCTAACCAGTCTCCCTTCCATTAACCGTGCTGCCACTAATGTCAGAATCATAACCTTCACCTGTACGAATTGCATCAGTCATTTGGACCGTGTTGGTCTTGATGTATACCAGCTTCCTTACTTTTTCTTGATCAAGACGATTCCTCAACTTTGAATGTATAAATCCAAAAGTTGAAAAATTCCGCTCTGACACAGCTGCAGATGCAGCCAAAGAAAACACACGGAGCAAGGTTCTGCAGCAAAGGCCAATCTGTGCCATCAGCCAGCCAGCATTGCAATACTGTTTTGGACTTACCAATCAACATAAAACGGAATGATTCCTGCTGCCTCTTGTTCAACGCTTCAACCAGGAATGCTGTATATTCCTCCGCCATCTGTTCTTTTCGTTCATCATTGGTGGTGCCATCTTTGGTAGGAAACTCGTAGATAAAATCTTCAATTTCTTTCCTCAGTTTGTGTTCCATTCCATCACCAAGATACCTAGGATCCAGAAGGTATGCGACACCATGGGCATCCCCATACATAAACTCGAAACGTTGCTGAACAAGCTTCACGAGATATGCTTTCTTACTTTCTTCAACATTTGCAAGATTTCTCATCTGCTTTTCCAAATCCAGGAAGGCTTGGTAGACATCAGAACAAGGGACTGAGTCACTCTGAAAAATCTTGATGTATTTCTCAATTGGTGCCAGAATCTTGATGCTTTCATCAAGTTTGCTGACAAAATCAGGATCGGTTAGGATTTGCTTGATTTCCACACGCTTCTCCTTTTGCCTTGCAGTACCTTTGTTTACAAAGTCCCTCTCAGACACCAAAGCATTCAGGATGCTGTCAGCAGCTTTTAATGATTTGAAGCAACCAATTAGAGTGCCCCGCCGCGTTTTAGCTGGCTTTACAAGATCACTTAATTTTGCTGCAGCAAGAGCCTTCTTTAATTCTGCTTTCATGACATGATGATTGTGGAAAAACGTAACTACTTCCTTACAATCATTAGAAAACAACTGCAACTCTTCAAATGGGTAACCATCTGGGAATTGAGGTGCTCCACCACGAGTTGGTTCCTTTTTCTTGGCACCAAATACATCTTTCACCAAAAGATGGAGACCATGTGATACACAGCCGTGAAAAAAATGTGTTGGATATTTCTGCTCCAGAATGCTCCACATTTTTTTGTTTGCTGCAGTGTTATCAGTGATAGCAGCTACAACATTCTCACCAATGCCATCAATTACACGACTGATGTCTTGAGAAAGCCACTCTGCATCATGACCTTGCTCCTCGGTATTTACTGATTCCAGAAATAGTGACTTACTCGGACATACTGCCATGTAGTTGACCACAGATTCATTTGCAATATTTGACCAAGCATCACTGGTAATGGAAATGAATTGGTTTTGTTTGGAGAGTAAACTGTCAACTTTACTCTTAACCTCTTCATAACAAATTTGAAGAAGGCCACCAGGACTATCATCGGCCAGCTGCTTCCTTGTTGGCAATTTTGCTTGTGGGCGGGCCAATTGAATGACAGAAAGCAAGTAGGGGTCTTCAATTCTGCGGAAACTTGTGCCAGTGTTATAAAAGAACAGTGCCATCTCATGGTTAAATTTCTTCTGTGCGAGGCATTGAAAACTGGAATGGCAAATGATCTTGCAGATGGTTGTGCTCTAGTTGGGAAAGATGTTGAAGATGATTTGCTCATTGAGTCTAATGAACCACTTCCTTTCTTCTTATTCATCATTTCATTCCACCACTCTGGGCGATCAGCAACAGGCTTATCCAACATTAGTTTTTTGAATTGCTTGCATCTCTTCAGGTGAGTTTTAACTGATAGCAATTTATGATGATGCCTCACTTACCAGTGCTCTCACAACCAAATTTTGGCATTCCTTAGAATCTAATAGAATAAGCTCAGAAATTCCTCAGATTTCCCAAAAATTCCTTAAATTACTTGTTTATCGTCCACTCGACCACTCCACTCCACAGGCCACACTCCACAGTCTCCACTCCTGTTAACGGCGGCCATTTTGGCGAGCCATCGATCCAGGAAAGCGGTAAACTCCATGAACGTAGGTCACTAGGTCGTTTTGACGTTTTCTCGACTCTCGAGTTCCAATTCACAGTTGTTTCTATAAGCATGATAAGATGTGATACTAATACTATAGTACTGACAACATGAACGACGACTCATCGAATGAGTCTGAGCCTGAAGCTTTATCAGACAGCAGCTGTGAGCCAGCATTTGAAGAATCACCGACAGTTTCATCAGTGAATTCAAATCCGATAGCGAAGCGAGCCGAGAAGCGATATTCCCAACAACTTAGGCACCAGTGGTTGGAAGATCCTAATTTCAAAGATTGGCTAGTTCGCCCATCTCCTGAGAAGTCAAGTGCCACATGTAAAGCATGCAAAAAACCTGTTTCGTGTTTAAAATCCTCTCTTCAGAGACATGCCAAGTCCGAAATCCACAAGAGGGCAATGAAATCACGACAGTCTGGCCAATCGCAACAAGGAAATCTCGTGCAATGTTTTCGACGGCAAGAAGAGGAGAATTTCTTGTACAAGGAAACATTCGAAGTCCGAGTATGTGCTTTCCTTGCAGAACATAACCTTCCGTTAAGTCTCATTGGCCTGATGATGAGTTTGTTTAAATCCATGGCACCTGTTAATAGCAAAGAGGTCGAAGTACTGAAGGGCATTCACCTGTCAGCAACCCGACGTACCAACATTTTGAGACAAAGACTTGGACTGTATTTTGCGAAGGAACTTGTGGACATACTACGTGACACTTACTTCAGCATAATTCCGGATGAAACTACAGACGTTTCCACGGAAAAGCAGTTGGGAATCTGTGTGGCTTACTTTGATGAACAAACTGTGCAGCCAGTGACATGGTTATTCGACATGGTAGAAGTAGAGCAAGCAACTGCAGTCGGCCTTTACAACGCAATCAAAAGCTTGTTCGAAGGAAAGAAGATTCCTATCAAGAATGTTATTGGGTATTCCTCGGACACGATAAATGTAATGTTTGGTGAGCACCATAGTGTTGTCTCGCTGCTGAAGAAAGATGTTCCTTATGTTTTGGCTATGAAATGTAGTTGTCATATGTTTCACTTGTGCGCATCGTATGCTTGTCTGAAACTGTCGACGACTCTGGAAGATCTGTGTAGGAATATTTATTCCTACTTCAGCAGATCGAGCCTGAGACAGAAAGAATTACGAGAATTTCAAGAATTTGTTGAAATTAAGCCGCACAAGCTTCTGGGAATCGGTCAAACCAGATGGTTATCTTTGGAAGCATGTGTTAGAAGGGTCCTCGAACAGTGGGATGCTCTCTGCCTTTATTTTACATCCATAGTAAATGAGAAGCAAGACCCTTCATATACGACCGAGTCTATACTTAAAGGTCTTTCAAACAAGTTCCTGAAAGCGCAATTAGAGTTCTTAAGTTTCCAGTTGCACCGCCTGAACGACTTCAACACATTATTCCAATCTTCCGATCCGTCCTTCATCATGTTCGCGACGAAGTACGTAAGCTGTTGAAATGCATCCTATCAGATTTTATGAAAATGCATGTTGTCAAGAGCTCTGATCCATTCACTGTGCCTCTCGATGATCCAAGTCGGAATGTTCCTATTGACCAAGTCTACCTAGGAATACTTGCCACAACGACGTTGCACGAATGCCACGAAGAACCGCGAGCTGTCCACACTGTTAAGAGTACATGTTTAGAATTCATGGTAGAGGTAGTAAAGCAAATCAGATCGCGTTTTGACCTCAGTGATTCCGCGTACACACTTGTCGAGTTTATTCTTCCGGAGAGTGCTGTGAAGTGCTGCCCTCTATCTCTCCAAGAGCTTTTCATCAAATTCCCATACTTAACCAATGTCGCGGATAAAGCACTCGTTGATGCAGAATGGAGAAAGCAAGCGTTGGAGGAATCGTCGGAGATAAATGAGAAGGAATCTTCATTGCAGTTTTGGCAGAAGCGTTTAAGAGGCTATCTCCCTAAAAACCGACCAACGGTTTTTGAAGGCAAAAATGAATTTCCTTTGTTTTTCGCCCATTATTTACCTTTACCTCACTTACTATTAAACCGCTATAAAAATTGCCACTTGATAATTTGTTCTTCATTTTTGACACATTTTTTATGCTTCGGCTGGAACGGCTAAGATTCGAGCGGAAATGAGAGCTGACAATACCTCGAAATGATCTTGTTATTTCTCCACCAATTTAGATTTGAATTTCAAATTTTTTTCTTGCAGTGCAATGTATAGACCTTGTATTTCATCTGGGTTGAAGGATACAAGCTCTTTGTTTTGTTTTGTATCAGATATGGTCTCTTTCATTTGACTTACTTTTTAAATTCGCTTACGGCACCTGATTAGTCAAGTTTTATAAATTAAGATTTCTCTGAAGTGGCACCTAGCCTGGAAATGTCGTGTGTATTTCGTCGTAATATAATACCGTAAGTTTAGTAATCTTTAAAAACAGTTGTCGGCAAACGTATTTTGTAAGCGCACGAACCGCTCAAAGTTAAGCTATTGTTTCACTTTGTTTACATTGTCAGAACCGGAAATGCCTTACGCTTTGCAGATAAGGCCGTTTTCGTTTCTCAATATTACATAAAAACAACTTCTTTTTATTTGAACTTATCTATAGAAAGCGAACGGGGCATAATTTATAGGTCTATTCGGTTTTTAAGGTAAAAATGATTAAATATTCTATAGCCGATTCTTCATATATACTCGTATACAATAGGAGCAGACATGTCGCAGCCTCCTAAGTGACAATTAAATAATTATAATTCATGAGCAACTGAAAGTTTATCATTTTCTCTGTTTATTTCGGTGTACTGTTCATATTTTTATAGCATGAAAAGGTGTCAGCATCTTATACTCTGGAAGAATCGATTAAACGTCTTAAGAATTTTTTAGACTTCACGAACAAATTAAATCGCTTTTAAGGCCTGGTTCATACGTCGCATTTAATTCAGACGAATTTAATTCATAGTTAAAGTCGACGTAAACTCGAATTTGTCTCATGCGACGAATTTAATTCAGTGACGAGCAAGGAAAATCCTCGCTAGATCGCGCCAAAAACGTCCAATACGCATGCGAAGTAAACAAAAATCTGATCACGGGCTCTAAAAATATGTTATCATAATTTATGCATTTAATTCGATGCGACGATACAAGCGACGTCTGAAACCAACACGCATTTCAGACGTTGTATCCTTCTCACCGTGACGGATACAACGTCTTAGACGAATTTAACTCTTCAGTCGAATTTAATTCGTTTCATACGTCGCTGTATCGTCGCATTTAATTCAGACGAATTTAACTCAATCAATTAATTAATTAATTAAATGCGACGATACAGCGACGTATGAAACGAATTAAATTCGACTGAAGAGTTAAATTCGTCTGAGACGTTGTATCCGTCACGGTGAGAAGGATACAACGTCTGAAATGCGTGTTGGTTTCAGACGTCGCTGTATCGTCGCATCGAATTAAATGCATAAATTATGATAGCATATTTTTAGAGCCCGTGATCAGATTTTTGTTTACTTCGCATGCGTATTGGACGTTTTTGGCGCGATCTAGCGGGATTTTCCTTGCTCGTCACTGAATTAAATTCGTCGCATGAAACAAATTCGAGTTTACGCCGACTTTAACTCATTCCTGTCCGGGGGCTTCCCCAGAGGTGAATAAAATCGTCTGGCGTTAGCCAGAATAAAATACTAAAGACCAATTCGGACAAGAAAGAGTTAACTATGAATTAAATTCGTCTGAATTAAATGCGACGTATGAACCTGGCCTTAAAAGCGATTTAATTTTTTCGTGAACTCTAAAAAATTCTTAAGACGTTTAATCGATTCTTCCATAAAAATATGAACAGTACACCGAAATAAACAGAGAAAATGATAAACTTTCAGTTGCTCATGAATTATAATTATTTAATTGTCACTTAGGAGGCTGCGACATGTCCGCTCCTATTGTATATGAGCATATATGAAGAATCGGCTATAGAATATTTAATCATTTTTATCCTAAAAACCGAATAGACCTATAAATTATGCCCCGTTCGCTTTTTATAGATAAGTTCAAATAAAAAGAAGTTGTTTTTATGTAATATTGAGAAACGAAAACGGCCTTATCTGCAAAGCGTAAGGCATTTCCGGTTCTGACAATGTAAACAAAGTGAAACAATAGCTTAACTTTGAGCGGTTCGTGCGCTTACAAAATACGTTTGCCGACAACTGTTTTTAAAGATTACTAAACTTACGGTATTATATTACGACGAAATACACACGACATTTCCAGGCTAGGTGCCACTTCAGAGAAATCTTAATTTATAAAACTTGACTAATCAGGTGCCGTAAGCGAATTTAAAAAGTAAGTCAAAAGAAAGAGACCATATCTGATACAAAACAAAACAAAGAGCTTGTATCCTTCAACCCTGCAAGAAAAAAAATTGAAATTCAAATCTAAATTGGTGGAGAAATAACAAGATCATTTCGAGGTATTGTCAGCTCTCATTTCCGCTCGAATCTTAGCCGTTCCAGCCGAAGCATAAAAAATATGTCAAAAATGAAGAACAAATTATCAAGTGGCAATTTTTATAGCGGTTTAATAGTAAGTGAGGTAAAGGTAAATAATGGGCGAAAAACAAAGGAAATTCATTTTTGCCTTCAAAAACCGTTGGTCGGTTTTTAGGGAGATGGCCTCTTAAGTGTGCACACGGTTAACGGGAAATTAAAGTACGCTAATTTAATGAAAGTCATTGGTTGCGTCATGTCCATACCTTCGTCAAATGCTGCAGTGGAAAGGCTATTTAGTCTCTTGAAGCTGGTCAAAACTGACACAAGAAACTCTTTGAAGAAAGAAAGTCTTGTCGGACTTCTTCACACCAAAGAAGGCCTCAGAGCAGAGTCTTGTCATGCTCATGATCTCAAAATGAATCCCGAACTCTTGACTCTTTTGAAAGCTGTCAAAAGTAATGCAATGGAGAGCGAAGCCAACCAACGGATCACGCAGCAATTATCATTATCAAGCCAATAACTGAATAAGATGGCGGATCTTTGTATATAAACGATATATATACTTTACTTTGTATTTGAGTTAATGTTCTTGTTACTTATACTGTTATATTGTACGAACACAATGGAGTTTGATCCAGAATTTGGGGTCACATAAAAGGACGCCAAGTCGCAAACAGTTACAATGTTACTATATTGTGACTGATTACCCTTTGTAGATACCTTTAATTGTGATCGGTACGCTCAAGTTTAAAGGATATTACCGTTTTTCGATTCATTGAATACTTTGTGTCCACCCAATATTTGTGTTTAAATGTTCAAAATCTCAAAATTCCTTAAAAAAATCCTTAAAAATGCAATTCCTTAGATAATTCCTTAAAACTTTGTAAAATTCCTATTTCTAAGGACAAATCCTTAGAAGTGAGAGTACTGTCACTGACTGCTTGCAATTTTTGCAAATTGCGTTGTTTGGCTTGCTTTTGGAAAACACATTGGGGTCATCAAAAGCATCCCTCCAAGCTGTATGAACTGGGGGGCCTCGTTTCGTCTTGATGGCAGTTGCAACTGCTGCCTCGCTTGTCTGACTTTCGGCACTTTCCTCCATATCCGATTCCATATTTTCAGCCTCATCATCGTCCTCCACTTCTCTATCAGTGCCTGACTGCCTGTGTCTTCTAATTGTATTATTGTATCCATAATATATGAATAACTGGAATTTACAATCAAATTCACTTTAACATAATAATGATAATATAATAAATATATAAATTATAAGCAATATAACTATTGAAATCATAATAGAAAACATGTAAAAAATGAAAATTAATAACATTTTAAAAAACATTTATTTAAAATAAACAGACTGTATTCCACTTGCTTTTATTCCACTTTTAATCTTTCGTTATTAGGTGGAATAAAATATGTAAATTTTAACTCTCTAGAATGAATTTCAATGAGTATTTGTTTGATTTATGCAAAATGCAAATCCGACAATTTGGCTACCTCGTGGTAAGATGTTATGTAACACCTTATCGCAGGCAAGCATACAATTAACGACACGCGGAGTAAAGAGCCTGGGAACGAGGTTGACAATTAACAAATGCCACACGCGCACAACATGAAGTATTGAGGAAATAATCAACATAAAAAATTAAAGAAGATTAAAGAAGATTTTTCTTCAAAACCAAAATCTTCTTTAACTATTAAAAGAATGATATATATATATATATATATATATATATATATATATATACGTATACGTATATCATATATACGTATATCATATATACGTATATCATATATACGTACAGTACCGCTCAGAAATAACCTAACACTGCGGTTGCGGTTAACTGGCGGTTAGTTTGCGGTGCGGTTGCGGTTAACTGGCGGTTAGTTGGCGGTGCGCTTGCGGTTAACTGGCGGTTAACTGGCGGTTAGTTGGCGGTGCGGTTGCGGTGAGGTTGTTAGGGACCTTAAGATCTACGACGGCAACTTCGGGGACGACGTCCTTCAAACAAAGCCATTCTTCTTGCAAAACAAAGATAATGAATAATTTCTAGTCCCAAGAGTAATCTGAACACCGTCCTCGCTCGGTATACAACGCCACTCAGACCATTTTCACGTCTTCAGGACGACGTTGACTCGTGGGGTGATGAGAACTGTTGTCTGAGATTGCCTTAACACAGATACTGCAACGGTTTTAACACTTTGAAAATTATAAAACAAGCTTCAAGTATTGAATGCAGTAGTCAGTTAACTGTGACTTCTTTTTAATGCTAAAATTTGAATTGCTTTTTAACCGCCGTCGTCGTCCTAGCATCTTAAGGTCCCTGTTGTCGCTACGTGAACCGCAAGAGGGAAACCGCGGTTAACCGAACACCACGAGTACCAACTTATTCCGACTGCACATGTAGCAATCTATTGCTAGCTAGGATAATCTATATATTAACGAACAATGCAACTAAGTAAAACGGCTGACGCAGACACACAAGACTGTAGCGCTTTTTACGTAAAAAACAAGGAAAGTTTTCAGTGCATGTCAGGTGATGAAAGCTGGACTAAACTTGAATATTAACTGATTCCTGTCCGAGGGTTTCCCCAGAGGTGAATAAAATCGTCTGGCGTTAGCCAGAATAAAATACTAAATACCGATTCGGATGGGAAAGAGTTAAAGTCCGTCGTTGTTAGTTGTTGACTTATTCGACAATTTGTATAACATTTCCGAAATTGTATAACATTCACGGCCAAGAATGGCAAGATTATTCGTGGATCAAATTGAATTTCACGTTTCACGAGCTAGCTACTATCGACTATAATCAACGACAATGGGTAATTTAATCAAAAGACAAAAGCCATGACCAGCCGACAACTTCAGAAAGTATCATTTTTATTTTATGTATATGTTTAAAAACATATCCTATATATACTCCCATCTAATCAATTGCCTTTTATTCTGAAGATGTTACATTTTCTTTAAACTTTTGTGTATTTATATCTTGAATTTATTTTAGGTTTCCATATCAAAATACTGAGTTGGGCTCTTATATTCACTTTGAGATTGCGCCGGAAAATCGATAGCGCCAAGCTATCTAATCATTGTCTAATGCAAGTAAAGCGAATATAGAAACGGAAAGATTGTTACCGAAACGACGAACTTATACTAACGAACTTACGGCCATGATTGAATTTAAATTAAGTCGCTCAATCTGTAGATTTCGTTTTCCGCTTTGAATCAGACAACAATCTTGGACAAAACTGTTGTAACACCCCCGCCCCCCAAATCAATGTTGTCACATTCTTGCATCCCACCGTGAGTCTTTGCACAAGCTTTCAAATGACAACATTGAATTGCGGGGAAGGGGGCTGAGTGTTACAACTACTTTTGTCCAAGATTGTCTCATGGCTAATTTTTTTATTTTTTATGATATAACTATATATCTTTTAATATGGGAAGTTATAGAGACGAAATATAATATTTATGCAAATTTTTTATTTTTGTTTATAAAATGGCCAAATTACGGGGTATTGTATTTGTCGGCGTATTACTCGGCCCAGTCTCCCTTGTTGGATATTTTTTTCAAGATAATTTGAATAAATTTTAAAAAGGAGTAAACATTTGTTTTCAAATTGTGGGTGGATATGGGGTGGGTGGATATGGGGTGGGTGGATATGGGGTGGGTGAAGGCTAAATATTATCAATAAATATGTAATAGCTTAGGTAAGCCTTTATTCTCCTTTTTTATTTGTCGAAAAATAATATTATATACATTTTAAAAGGATTGTTGTTTTTTATTTGACATGTTATCCAGTACTAATTCGGCAAAACAGTGTGCACACGGCAAAATTTCAACTTGGTTTTCTTTTGGGATTTGCGTTGAAAATTCGAAATATACCCAACGTGTGTTCATCATATCGGTTTCTCCTTGATCGATAGATCCACCACGTACATAAATCAGCGGGTACTTAGAGGTTGCAAATATAGGGCAGTCCCCAGACAAACGCAAATCTTGCCTAAAATGCGTTTTAGGCGCTGAGATACTTATTGTTTCCCCTTCGAGCATTATGAGCAGTTCATTCCACCGAATAAGTTCTTTGCTCCAGCGAAAATCGTTTAGAAAAACAACTTCAGCTTGTTCAACGCCAAGCCAGGCATATGTTCCTGTTGCGGGATTGGTGAAGCATTTGTAAATATCATTAAGAGGCTTCAGCACGAATGACTTATCACAATTTGTCGAACCATGCAGATATATGTTGTTGTTCTTTCTTCTTCCGAGTTCAAGAGCTCTGTATATTGCTCCAGGAAATCCCTTTAGGTCGATGTTATTCGATTTCATGATTTGTTTTGCCATTTTAAGCCACTCTGTGACACCCCACTCTTTGTTGAGGTTTTGGTTAAGAATCCCAATGCGTCCAAGACTATTCCTTCGAGACTTTTCAATTTCATCTTGAATGCTTCAGGCACTGTGGATTGCATCATCTACGACTCTCGATGCTCTGTTAAAACAGAATTCCCATAGATCAGTCTTCCCTTCATCTTTTTGGGCTTTAGCGAATACAAGAAGTTCTTGCTTTGTTTTGATTTTTCTTGGTACCACAATATCAAATATGACACTTGCTTGTAGCTTCTTTGCTTTTTTGGTTAGCAACTTTTTCGATCGGTTATCTTCCTTACTGGAGCGTTTAGTACCCTGAGTGCTTACGTTATCCCTCTGAGCGACGGTCACGCGCGACTGACTGGCAATGGTCGTACGAGGTGGGTTCTGGTTGCTGAGGTCAGGATGAGAGGGCGAATGAAGAGGAGCGGCGTCTTCCTTAACGACATACGAGTATGCACTGTAGTAGTTGATGTGCGTAGAGCTGAAATGCACTTGTAAATCTCTTTCTTCTCTTTGATATTTTGCGATAGGTAGCCATCGGTGAGGTCTGTCACATTTAACTACCATGTGATAATGGTATCCACTCCCTGTGTCTTGTTGTTTATGGCGCTCTTTAGAAACACACGAATGCAAAAGCTGGGCATTTACTCTCTCGTATGCAGCAATCACCGCATCAGCAAAATCTTGTCTGGTTGGAACAAGTAACATTGGTGCTTGGCTTAGGGTTAACAGATATACCTGCCGGTTTGCTCGCCGCGACAATGATAATTCTTCTTCTTTTTTTTCTTCTTCTTTTTCTTTTTCTTTTTCTTTTTCTTTTTCTTTTTCTTCTTCTTTTTCTTCTTTTTCTTCTTCTTTTTCTTTTTCTTTTTCTTTTTCTTCTTCTTTTTCTTCTTCTTTTTCTTCTTTTTCTTCTTCTTTTTCTTCTTTTTCTTCCTCTTTTTCTTCCTCTTTTTCTTCCTCTTTTTCTTCTTCTTTTTCTTCTTCTTTTTCTTCCTCTTTTTCTTCCTCTTTTTCTTCCTCTCCCTCTCTCTCTCCCTCTCCCTCTTCTCCCTCTCCCTCCTCTCCCTCCTCTCCCTCCTCTCCCTCCTCTCCCTCCTCTCCCTCCTCTCCCTCCTCTCCCTCCTCTCCCTCCTCTCCCTCCTCTCCCTCCTCTCCCTCCTCTCCCTCCTCTCCCTCCTCTCCCTCCCCTCCCTCCCCTCCCTCCCCTCCCTCCTCTCCCTCTTCTCCCTCTTCTCCCTCTTCTCCCTCTTCTCCCTCTTCTCCCTCTTCTCCCTCTTCTCCCTCTTCTCCCTCTTCTCCCTCTTCTCCCTCTTCTCCCTCTTCTCCCTCTTCTCCCTCTTCTCCCTCTTCTCCCTCTTCTCCCTCTTCTCCCTCTTCTCCCTCTTCCTCCTCTTCCTCCTCTTCCTCCTCTTCCTCCTCTTCCTCCTCTTCCTCCTCTCCCTCCTCTCCCTCCTCTCCCTCCTCTCCCTCCTCTCCCTCCTCTCCCTCCTCTCCCTCCTCTCCCTCCTCTCCCTCCTCTCCCTCCTCTCCCTCCTCTCCCTCCTCTCCCTCCTCTCCCTCCTCTCCCTCCTCTCCCTCCTCTCCCTCCTCTCCCTCCTCTCCCTCCTCTCCCTCCTCTCCCTCCTCTCCCTCCTCTCCCTCCTCTCCCTCCTCTCCCTCCTCTCCCTCCTCTCCCTCCTCTCCCTCCTCTCCCTCCTCTCCCTCTCCCTCTCCTTCTTCTTCTTCTTCTTCTTCTTCTTCTTCTTCTTCTTCTTCTTCTTCTTCTTCTTCTTCTTCTTCTTCTTCTTCTTCTTCTTCTTCTTCTTCTTCTTCTTCATTCAAATCATCGGAATTATTCCCTATATACAACGATCTACCACGGTCTACCAAATATTTAATAGAAAACTGTGTACATATTAATTTGTTATAAACTAGTGGTAGACCGTCTACCACAGACCGTTGGTAGATAGTGCAGATTATATTAATTATTGTGTAGATTATCGGAAAATAATACACAAAATGCAGTTGTAAGTCAAATATATATATTTTTTAATTTCAAATATTTAGTAAGTACATATTATTTACATTTCAATACTTAATGCGTTGGCCTTTCCTTTCTTTAATAGCTGTCATTCGTTTACACATAGAAGATATTATTGTGTCAATAATTGTACGGTCAAAATTATTCAACGTATCTAATACTCGATTTTCAAAATCTTCATAGTTTTCAAACATTATGCGACGTTCAATCGCGTCAGTATTAAGTTTAGTTTTGACTAAATGAAAAAGATTTTCAATAGGATTAATGTCTGGTGACCACGGCGGTATTTTAAAACATGTATATCCTAGTTCAGTAAATACAGCTTTTGCATGTCCGCTGTTCTGACTTGGGTCTCCATCTTGCAAGAACACATTCGTTTCTTTGCCCGAGCGAATAAATGTTGCTGCAAAGTTGTCCGTAATGAAGTCAGCAAACATTGGTCCATCAAGATGGTCGTATGGTTTTGCGAGTATCACTCCTCTTGCAAATGATATAGCGACAAAGACTTTTACCCGACAGCCACCACTTAGACACGTCGAACCCTTTGCGGTACAGGCATAATCAGGTCCTTCGCAACGCTTTCTCCAAATGCGACCTCGAGGGGCTAGGGCTTGGTCAGCAGGCCGAGTTTTGTGAAAAATGAAACACCATCAAAATAGAAAGCAATTCCATCCATCCAGAAAAAGTCACCTGGGTGCTCTCTTCTTATCATTTGCACAAATCGCAAGCATTTACTGTGGTCTTTTGCAGTCATCAAACCCTTCTTGCTTGCTTGTAGCCATTGGAATTCACTTTTGTTGAGTGCACGTCGCACCGTTCGGTTTCTGATTGTAGATGGTATATCTGCTTCAAGTGCAATCTTCTTTGAAGAAAAATGGCCCCCTTCACTATGTCGAATGTTTTTTAATGTTCTAATAAGGTTTCTGTTCATGCGGTTTGTAATTTTTTGTGGTCTTCCTGAACGGTGAGTAGGTTTACGATCAGGATTCTTGAAATTGTTTCCAATTCTTGAAACAGTTGCATTGGAAACTCCGCATTTCCGAGCGATACTCCTTGTGCTCATCTTCATTTCTTTGAGAAGCATGTAAATATACGCTCTCTTGTTGGGACACAGACATCTCAAACAAACCATGACAAAGCAAAAACAGCACTTAAATTCTGATAAAACAGCTAGCGCAAATATATTTTTGGAAAAAATGAGACGGCTATTCCATTGTGACATCAGTTTATTAGAGTAAACTCGATGAACGCTGACCAGAAAGTATAATATAGAGGAGCCTGCACCAAGAAAACCCGTGCGGCATTGACTCTATTCGTGTTTAAATGCAAATTATTGATCTTTCTACTCAAGGAAAATAGCTTAAACTTTAAAGTGTATTTATTCACATTATTTTATGTATATAAAACAGATTTTAACGCTAATTTATGTAAATAGAAAAAAAAACAGTCGGAGACAATCTTGGACAAAACTGTTGTAACACCCCCGCCCCCCAAGTCAATGTTGTCACATTCTTGGGCCCCACCGTGAGTCTTTGCGCAAGATTTCAAATGACAACATTGAATTGGGGGAAGGGGGGGGGGGGGGTTTGTCCAAGATTGTAGGTTCTGTTAAGTATTGAAACCGCAGCTTTCTTTTAAACTTTAATCATTTGAGAGACTGAAAGACTGAGAATGTCAACGACAATGCATCTTTCAGATGAGAAACATCAGTATGAATAAATTTTCCACGCCAGTTAAGTTTTCTTTCTAACCTTTTGCTCAAAACTCAAAAGACTAAATAATGTCGGGCCTTGTGCTGGTTGTTGAAAAGACTTGACAAGCACTAAGTTCAAAATAAACCGTATTTCGCACGTGTTTAATTTATGTCAATGTCGGATCAATAGCCATCGAACCTAAAGATCCGGTGTCGGAACTATAACCACGGCGTATTTTTTACGAGTAAGTTCATTAACTTGAGGCGCGATCAATTTTTTTGGACTGTCAGTTCTCTTACTTCAGAAGGTGTCAAAAATGGTTTATCTGTAAAAGATACCTGTGGCAACGATAAATACAGAGGAAAAGGTCTGAGCACGGGCCACAGTAAAGGTCAGCCAATTGCAAGTGATGCATGTATTTATTCACTGTTCAAATACTTATCCTGCCTGCAGCCTCGCCGAATTTCGAATTACCCTCATGGGAATTGCCACCTGACGTGTCTGAGAGCTTTTTTTGACAACATGTCAAATTTCCATCGATAAATTGTATCTGCTCTTCACTGAGTATTCGCTTTCTACCACTACGCGGCGCATCATCGAGACTACCACTTTGGCGATAGCGAGTGAGAAACAGACTCACAGCTGAGCGGGATGTTTTTATCCCTTCCTCTCCGAGTAACTGAGTAATCTTCGTAACTGAAACGTTAGAGGAATACAAGGCAACAACTCGTTCTCTAGCGTAGCGAGATAGCTTTCCCATTTCAAATTAGATGTCAGCACAACAGAGTGAACAGACTTGCCTTGCCTTCGAAAAATTAAGGACGCAAAACTTCGGAAATATGCGACTTTTTCTCGGTGTTACGAGAAGGTACGAACCTTGCGGCTTGGGCCGCAGCGGCTGCGGTTCGGTTACGGTTCAACCGCTGATCGACCGCGGATGAACCGCCGATGACCTGCGGTCGATCAGCGGTTTACCCGAGGATCGACCGCCGATCGACCGCGGTTTTTGTTAGGTTACTTCTGAGCGGTACTGTATATCATATATACGTATATCATATATACGTATATCATATATACCTATATTATATATACGTATATCATATATACGTATGTATATATGATATATATTATATATATATATATATATATAATATATATATCATATATACGTATGTATATATCATATATATGATAT
>CAXIUP010000261.1:545700-595540 GCA_964035015.1 Corallium rubrum | reverse complement strand
TCGACTCACCCATGTCCAACTGCTGTTCACATGGAGCCTTTCTCCGCTTCAGTCTTCAAAGTTCTCATTTGAATATTTGCTAATACCACCAAGATCTGCACCAGAGGACGTTTCACCCTGACTCGCGTCAAAGGCTGCGTCACGACCTCCGCGCCCTCCTACTGGTCGAAACTAGAGCGTTTGCTCCGACGGTCGAGTATGGGTGCGACGCTTGAGCGCCGTCCATTTTCAGAGCTAGTCGATTCGGCAGGTGAGTTGTTACACACTCCTTAGCGGATTCCGACTTCCATGGCCACCGTCCTGCTGTCAATATCGACCAACACCTTTTGTGGTATCTGATGAGCGTCGACTTGGGCACCTTAACGTGACGTTCGGTTCATCCCGCATCACCAGTTCTGCTTACCAAAAATGGCCCACTAAGGACTCGCATTCCATTGTCCGGCTTCATTCGAGCAAGTCAGACTTCTTACCAATTTATTCAGGCATAGTTCACCATCTTTCGGGTCCCAACAGCTACACTCTTACTCAAACCTTTCTAAGATTAGAACAAGTTGATTGATGATACGGCTGGGCCACGACGGCCAGGCTTCTCACCTCAGCAACCAAAAAGTTCCCTTCACTTTCACTTCACCACCAGGTTTCGATCACCCACAGACTCGCGCACATGTTACACTCCTTGGTCCCTGTTTCAAGACGGGTCAGATGGAACCGTATTTTCGTCAGCATCGCCAACGCGTGGCGTGTGCACCCCGAGCTGTAGACGGGCAGTGGTTTGGACACACTGGCATAGCCGTCCGCCGCAGTCGACAACCACGCCAACAGGACAGGACACCAGCCAACCCATGGGGGCACGCATTGTGACAGACCACAGACAGCCACGGGTGATTTGTTTGCAACGCTGAACAATCCGGAAGGATCTACCTTCATCGCAACATTCTAACCCGTGACAATCTGATGCTGACACTCACCTACCAAAAGTGCGCCGCCTTCGCTCGGCCAATTGTACGAGTCGCGTCTAAAAATATCGTGAACAAGCACGCGATCGAGCGCAGGTGATTGAATCCGGCAAGGCAAATTGCTGGTTTCATTCGCTTCCCTTTTAACGGTTTCACGTACTCTTTAACTCTCCTTTCAAAGTCCTTTTCATCTTTCCCTCGCGGTACTTGTTCGCTATCGGTCTCGTGCCGGTATTTAGCTTTAGATGAAGTTTACCACCAATTTATGGCTGCATTCCCAAACAAGAGATCCGCCGTTAAAAGTTGTGTCTATTGCTTTTTAGTTGTTCGATTCATTTAATTATTTTTTTTTTGGGGGGGGGATGGGTACTGCGATTACAGTTTAACAGGTAATAGGAGAAGGAAAACAGGAGAAGCAGAGCAAGGAGCCCACCGTTCAGTTCAAGCTGTCGGTGTGCGTGACCCGAAAACGCCCAGTAGTAATTAACCAGACGAGTTTGCGAGTGTGCAACCGTTGGCAATGACTGGCTCGGGTTGTTATAACAGCAAGTTGTTGTAAAGGGTAACTATGCAAGGGCTTCCTTATCGCACCGCATTGCTTGGCTAAAAACCAAGCAATTGAAGTGCAGCACTTGTATTCCATTGAAATATCAATTTCAACGCCACCCCTAACAACAGCATCACTCAACCTCGCCAGCATTCATCAACGCCGACTCCCACATCGTTAGCCGGAATAATTCCTATATACTGTAGTACATGAAACTTCCAAGCGTGTTCCGCGTCTTTTATCCTATTGGACACACCCACCCACCCTCCCCCGCCCTCCCTTTCTTCCTCTCGGCGTTCACTGGTGTAATCAATCTGCGTGCCGAACGAAAATAAAAGCTACTTGTTTGTCAAAAGAACTTACTGGAATAAGGAGGATGCCGTAGAAAATCGGAAAAAACACACAGAACAATCACCGACCTCTTGGCATTTCACGGCTGCATCGACAATGTTATGTTTTCCAAAAGTAACCGAAATCCAACCACGGGAGATTTTATCGAAAACTGTTACAAATTTTCTAAAGACTACACTAACGAAACCACAAGAAACGAGTAAGTAGAAATAAATTTAATCAAGGAGGATGTTTTTCGGCAGGAAAAAAGAAATATAAAAAAAGTCAAAGAAAAAGGGATTAATCTTAGTAGATCGTAGCAATAAGGCTACTCTTCTGCTTACAATACCCCGTTCTCTACTTAAATCGTCTGCAAATGATTTAGTCCTGGCAAATGTATATTTGAGTCCGTTTAGTGTTTCGGAGTGTGTTCTACTCCAGAAAGCACGTTGTGACGCAGGAAGCAGTACAGCTTCTATCTTCGTTCGCCAACGAATGTCCGGGACAATGCATCGTTGCGTTCTAGTACGGATTCTGACTTGGAGGCGTTCAGTCATAATCCAACAGATGGTAGCTTCGCACCATTGGCTTTTCAGTCAAGTGCAAATGCCAATTGTCTGAATCTGCGGTTCCTCTCGTACTGAGCAGAATTACTATCGCAACAACATTTCAACAGTAGGGCAAAACTAACCTGTCTCACGACGGTCTAAACCCAGCTCACGTTCCCTATTGGCGGGTGAACAATCCGACGCTTGGCGAATTCTGCTTCGCAATGATAGGAAGAACCGACATCGAAGGATCAACTAGATCCCAAGGATAGTGCAAAGTTTCTAGTCAAAGATAATAACAATTTTTGCCACATGCACGGACAGAGCTGCCAGTTCCACAACCTGCCAGCCCATTTTCTTGAGCAAAGCCCAAGTTAATTTAATACAAGCCTAAACTCAAACAACCCAAAATACCCCAAATTACGACCGTGTCATGATTATGTTGCTAGCTTCACGTCATTTGGCCTTGCGAATCGTCTGCCCAATCACGCGCTAAGTTCACGCAGGTCAGATTACACGTAGAACCTCGTGTAGAAGTTGAACATTCATGTTTATGGCCAGGGTTCTTTGTACAGTGGTTTATTGCATGCGAAATCAAAATGCGGTGACAGCCTACAATCTCCAGAATTTGTTACTGAGTTGACGTGCAAAACTGCTCGAGCGCCATTCGTGTAAAATATAACAGACACGAACCAACAACACTCTACAAACCGACTTTACACTGACATCGTCATTCATCAACATGCCAGACCACATTAAAGTTAAATATAAAGTTTTTAATATTTTTTCGCACCTTCCGCTAGGCAGACAATAAATCCTTTCGTCCCGACCATATTTAATTAACCATGCAGCTAAGCCTAGAAAGTCGTTGTTTCGAGAAGAAAATTGATCACTCCTTTACGTTTCTCTGCCATTGCTGTATTTGCCAGTCGTAAACAAAACCACGCGTGCGCAGTGCTATTGTAATATATTCCGGGGGGAAACTTCTTTCATTCTTGGTATATTAAGATATCCACATCTTTCAAGAAATATCCATAGATAAGGTACAAACCTGTCTGTTATCGCTCTTTAGGGCTTACGAGCTTTAAGCGACATAAATATTTGTCATCTATGAAAGACTGATACTAGTGTTTCACATTTTCACTGGTTTTAGCCTTTCAACTACGACAAGTAGGTATGTCGTTAAACCTGGTAAGTTTACCCCCCGGAAAGTTTACACTATGTATCTATGTATCCATGTATGTATCGTGTGAATTTTCGCCACTCATCACAATACTGCAAAGTTTCTGTGAAACTTTGCATTAAAAAGTAATATCGCTATGAACGCTTGGCTGCCACAAGCCAGTTATCCCTGTGGTAACTTTTCGGACACCTCTAACTTAAAACTCGTAAGAGATAAAGGATCGATAGGCTATGCTTTCACACTTTGTATTCATACTGAAAATCAAAATCAAGTGAGCTTTTACCCTTTTGTTCTACATGAGATTTCCGTTCTCATTGAGCTCACCTTAGGACACCTGCGTTATCATTTGGCAGTAGTGCCGCCCCAGCCAAACTCCCAACCTGACAGTGTCTTCGGCCCGGATCGACCGGCAGACGAGCGATCTTAAAACCAACTCAATAAGGAACGTGGTAAACGGCGGGAGTAACTATGACTCTCTTTGTGTGGAATGAAATACGTGATTATGAATATTATGTTAATGTAAATGTTATAGCTGTCGTACCGGGATGCCCCACTGACGAGGTGCGTCAACTCATTGATGATTTTGACACGTCGATTAATTCTTCCTCTTGCGTCTCATCAAGGAGGATACGATCACCCGTTGTTAGATCATTTGAATCTAGTTCCAAACAGAGAAAGACCGACTTTTCTCGTGTTCAAAATTTCTTTCGGCGAATAAATCCAAATGTGCTCAGGAAGTTTTATCTGGCAGTTGGTCTGTTGCAAGGGCGCGGCCCACTCTGTCTGAACTTGAGCCATTTTGGAGAGATATTTTTGAACGTGAGTCGATGCCAGACAGCCGCCAACCTGAACCGATTGGTCCTATTGTGTGGGAAATTGTGGCACCAATTATGATGCCTGAGCTTGAGCGTACGATTGCTAAGATGACACCAGGTTCACCAGGACCTGATGGGATGGTTCTCAGTCAGTTCAAACAAATGCCCAGGGAAGCCATAAGAGGTAGATTTAACCTGTGGCTTTTAGCCAGCTACTCCCCAACTAATTGTTGTATGGGAGAGACCGTGCTCATCCATAAGGATCAGAACGACATGAGTCCTCCTGAGCATAGACCGATAACTATGGCAGATATTGTCATAAAGTGTTATCATAAGCTCATGGGTAAACGACTTGGTTGTCTTCTTCCGTTCTCCTATAGGCAAAAGGCCTTTAGGTCTCGTGATGGTTTGGCTGAGAATGTGCTGTTATTGAGTGCTATTATCGACCACCACAAGAAAAACCGTATTCCTTTGAATGTCATCTTTATTGACATAGTGAAGGCGTTTGACTCTGTGTCGCACCAGACAATTATCTTGGCGGCACAAAGAATGGGTGTTCCACCACCGTTCTTGAATTACTTGCGTGAATTTTATGCAAGAAGTCAAACTTGTATAAGAGTCGGCAGCGATTACAGCGCCCCCATTATAGTCCGGCAAGGGGTTAAGCAGGGTGACTCAATGTCTGTTCACCTGTTCAATGCTGTAATCGACTGGGCTTTGACAGCATTGGATCCAATGCTGGGAATAACGATTTACGGTGGTGTTAGCAATTAAGCATCTTGCGTTTGCTGACGAGATTGGCCTATTAACACGTACTTCTGTTGGGGCGAGAGTGGTCTTTCAATTAGTGCGGGCAGAACGGGTAAATCGGCATCTATAAGAATAGACGTAGATGGGAAAAAGAAAAAGTGGGTAGTGAATCTCTATGAGCACTTGCACGTGGACGGAGAGGTCATTCCTGCTAAATCCATTAAGCAGGCGTATAAGTACTTGGGTTTGCCCTTTTCCGCCGAAGGTGCAATTCCCAAAGTTAAGGAGGCATTGCAGACTTACCTTGACAATACTTCAAGAGCACCATGAAAGCCACAACAGCGAATGTACATCTTAAAATGGCATATCACGGTGGGCAGACGTGGAGCTAAAATATGACATGAGATTGGATTTGCGGTCAGCGGCACTTCCCTGCAAAGCACTAAATTATTCCATCATGGCGGCCACATTTGATGTAGGGGCAGTAATCGATATGTTGTTTGACGATGAAGATACTGATAATGGTGACGATTCTGACCCACGCAACGTCGACGAGAATTTGGAATTACGACAAAAGACATTAATTGAAGGCAAGTTTGCGGAGATTTCAGAAGCTATTTGTAATTCAGAACCAGGATTACGACTAAATGTTGAGGTGTTTGAAACAAGCACAGTTCGATTTTTGGAGACATGCTTGGACGTCTGTTTGTCTTCTAACGCTGGGGATATGTCTACTGCTTTGCAAACTAGCATTAGCTGTGGATCTGTTCTTCAGAGCGAAAGTAGACTGTGGCTCAAAATTATTAACAGAAGACTAGGTGGTCGTCGAAGAATCAGAAATCCATTTTATGGCGAGGTAAAGAGGGACCTTCCTTTTCATGTCTTCAAATCACTCGAACTAGCAGTGAAGACCAGTGCACAAGTTGAGTTTAAGGAGCCGAACTGTTTTATTTCCAGCAACAGAAAGGTCACAGTCATATCTATCACATCAAAATCGAGTGTTTTGCTGCTTTTCACCACTCTTAGTGGTTGTTCGAAGAAACAGGTCAGGAGTTATTTTCACAAGTCTTTAAAGTCTGGAAAGGCAAAGTTAATTGTCACAAGCGTAAAGGATTTTGGCATGATTTTCAAGCATTCTACTGGACAGTTTGTCATCAGTTTTAACTTTGGAGTGTGGAATAGCAATGGATTTCCCCAGCATACTTGAAAGTTAACAAACTTTGGCCTTTGGATGATTATATACAATTTTATGTAATAAATCTGAAGTATGATAATAAATATTGTTTTATAGTTTTTTATATTTCTGCATGATTTTCAAACATTCTACTGGACAGTTTGTCATCAGTTTTAATTTTGGAGTGTAGAACAGCAATGGATTTTCTCAGCAATGATTATATACAATTTAATAGGATAATAAATATTGTTTTTTATTGTTGGGTACTTTAATACAATATTTTTTCTGACGACATGTAGTTAATTAATGCGAAGTACAAATGAGAACACACCCTCGTTGTCTTTACTATCTGCCCATAGATAACTATTTCTTTTCAGTCTACCATTAATTGTTTTTGTAACTATAACGTGAAAGTTATTACCTTTCACTTCTTAATATACCATTTTTTGTAAAGTATTGATTTTGTTTATCTCAACCCCCATACCCAAGGTGCTACAACCCTTGCACTAAGCCTACATGCATGTAGAGGAAAACATTTTCTGCATGACAGTAGTTTAAATTATATATAGGTTAAAAAAATAGGGAAAAGCTTTTTTATTCAAAAACCTTTGAAATTTATTCTGTGGTATTATTTTAGGTAATAACCTACCTTAAGGTTATTATTCTATTAAGTAAAGAGCCAGATTTTAACCCCACCTTTCCCCTGGAAATAATCTAAAACTACCACCTGCTTTCAAAATGAGATTATTACCTGAAAATTAAAAATGGATGGAAGCAAAACAATATGGTCTGATAAATTAGAAAATGAGATGTTCCCTGTCATTGAGATTTGGATTTATGCACCCTATCAACGTTAATCCCTTGTGTGTGGGGGGTGGGGGGTGGGTGGTGGGGTGGTGGGGGGGGGGGGGGGTGGGGTGGGGTGTGATGCCCCATGGCAATATTCACCTGCGATCTCCCAACTTGCTCAGTTAATATCCAGTAGGTTGCCTAGCCCCCCTGGGGCTTAACATTGATAAGTGCATTACAAAATACTGCAAGAGATCGATATAAAATTTAATAAAATTAAGAAATTGGAAACAAACTGTACACAAATAAAATTTTATTTTTAACAATGAATGTATAAAATATTACAAATATGCAAATAAATAAATAAATAAATAAATCTATTTCAATGACATATTTTTAAAAAGTCTTGTATTTGTTCAATGTAAGAGGTATAACTACCTTAACAATTAGACCAAGTTTAAAGTCTTAAAACTCTAACAGACTCATGTCCACTTGAATGGACTTTAAACTCACACTTTTCTCAATTTGTGACCTGTATTTATGACCACAATAATTACACACCCCTTTTTGCGGAAGGCCACAATAACAAAACCCTTCTTTAAGAACACGGTTTGGAATATATACATTCTTCTTTGATTTTGTGTAAGCTAGATTGTGCCCCCTTTCCCTCAACCAAATAAGGGAGACAAACTCATGACGAAATACCTGCAGCCAACGAGTATTGTAGTTGGAATTTTGTGCATATCTGAAAATTGCCTGATGTTTTGCTTCCCGCCCTTCCATAGAATTTAGAGCCAAACCCTTTCCGTACTTAGAAAACATTTCCCTGGTGTGAACAGGGACCACATGACCAAGCGTCCAGACAGATGGATTTATTTTAAGAAAGATTGCACAGCAGTAGTAAAAATCAGCACATGCCTTATCAAGCTCCTCAAGGTGTTTTGGTTCAATTTCGTATCTGTTAAATAAAGAAACTGCATCACGCAATTTCAGGCAGCTGAAAGCAAAAATATGGAGTTTGAACTTATGTGATTCTGAATCATTTTTGTTCGAAATGGCTTGTATCAGGTACATAAAATTATGCAGAAACATTCGGGATTCATACCCAGTAAATCTGTACTCAAATGTTTTACCATTCCCTTTAGAGTCATCAAACCATCTAATGATTTTTTTCGATAAACGCGAAAGGCTTGCCTCAGTTTTCAGGCTGTTAATGAACCTGGCAAAAGGTGATTGCGGACTTACATTCTGAAAAACATTTACATTTTGTGGAAGTTTAGATTCACCTATGGCATATTCCAAGATTCCTCGATGCATTATGGCGCATAGATTATTTTTTAAATGCAGGGGCTCCACATGGGCCCTGTCAATGAACCTACCAATTCTAAGGTACGAACTCTTGTCTGGATTGCTTTTGTGCAATTAGGGATGTTACCTTAGTTCTCTTACTAGTTTCTGCAATTTTTGTCTTTTCTAGTTTGCTCTTTAATTCTTTAACATGCTTAACTACTGATACACGCTTGTCATAATCCCACGGCTTCCATTGACAACTATCAGTTTGACCGAAAACAAATTTCAGGTTAGCCATGTTTTTTGTGGAAACATTTCCAAATGTTGAAAAGTATGTTGCGCTATTACTCAGTTCACCTGCTAAGAAACTGAGCATTTTCATGTCATTTGGGAGCTCAGAAAATTTGAATTTGACATCAATTTCGTTTACTTTGAAAACATGTGTTTCCATGTGCTCCATATCTTTAACAAGGTTGCCAACATATCTTTTAACTGCATCACAGCTTTCAGAGCAGTTTGCTCCAAAAATCAAGAAATTATCGTCACTACTTAAAAAGCGTTTACCAATATTCAAGAAGCTAACTAGCCATGCACACGATTGGTCATATTTGCCAAAAGGTGCCCCATCACCACCAATAGCTACCTGGAAAGTGTAAGGCTGGCCAAACCAGTTAAAATCAGCTGGCTTATGTACCTTAAGATAAAATTCAGCCAACCTTGGAAGAAACTCCTTTATGTCACGGAATAAACCACTCACATTCTCAGCATCACTAACATTCTCACATAATTCTTCCCTAACAGAATGCAAAGTTCCTATGTCTAAAGCCTCTAAATAACTCACTAGCTTATAATATGGCACTAAGGAAACAACAGAACAATTTGCTATTTTCAATCTAGTGGATTTCTTCCACTGAGATGATACAGATTTAAATAAAAGAGATCTACGTACTTTTATGTACTTTCTCTTGCCCATCACACCCATGGTATAATAAACTGCAACACTTCGGAGAACATTATCTGTACTGTTCTCGTATATGCTACATGCATCCTTATGAACTGCTGCAGTGATATTCTCTACTAACTTAGGCCTTTTACACATAGCTGAAGTAATGAGACCTTTGGAGAATTTTGTTGCCAAGGTTTCTACAAGCCCAACAGCTGCTGGTTCTGGCTGTTCCTCTGTACCCCCATGGATTTCCAGTGTTGCATTGTAAGTTTCTTTTATCCTTCTTATTTTCGTCCTGGCTGAGATGTTTTCATGACTAGTTGGTAACTTTCTCCGCCTCGACAAAGAAACAGAAGAAAGAAAGTTGCCCCGGTAAGAACTCTCTTTGTTTTGATCCCCAAGCCCATGTTGAAGGGTGGTTATATTTGCATTTGTCTCATTCATCTACAACAAAAATATTTAAAATAGGTAAAAAAATTCAAAATATCTGGCAGAAAATAAATATTGGGGCTGATGCCTAAGACCATAATAGATATAAAAATTTAAAGGTTCCATCCAATTGCCTAAGAACAGGATCTTGGCAGTGGCATTAGCCATGCATGTACATCCACAACTCAAAAATAGAAAGATGATCCTACTTTTGTTGGTCATATCCTCCGTATAAATATAATAAACGATTTGCATAATTATATATACAAGTGAGAATATAATGACATTTGTTCAATTCCTTGAGGTAAATAGATGACAAGATTGTCTTCTAAGTGGTATAGTATAAAAATATAAAGAGTTTTGGCACATGGCAGAACTATAACCATTCCTTATTTTACCTTTGATTTCAGTCATTCCAGTTTTAGCTTAGCAGCCTTATACTTCAATTCTTCGTTCTGAAAGGTCTCATGGCATTCAGATAATTTGTCTCTAACAAGCCTCGTTTTCTTCATATATTCACCAACGTTAAATCGGGCATACTTCTTCTTTTGTGATAAAGGCATCCTAGTATAAATATCAGACCACGGTTAATCAGACAGAGTAATGACAAGCGATTGGTAGTGGTTAAAAAATGTTAAAATACTTGGGATTAAACTTTGTGTTCTTCAAATGAAAAAACATAGGATTCTTACCTGATGCAAGCTATAGAGAAATAGTTCCGAACCAGCCCTGAAACGATAGCTGCAAAATTTCCTTTTGAAGATGAAAGACGGGTAAAATTCATGTTTCCTCGTCGTTTGATGCAGAGCCCATTTTGGATCAAATAAAATGCTTTCGTTTGGCTGAACTATACCAGAAGCATAGCCGTAGATGGTATCAAAATGAAGCTAAAATCTTCCACATTTAGCGTGAAATCATTTGAATGACCGCTTTGCATCATGGTACGAAAAAAACCTGCATAAAGGCAGACTCCCTATTACAAAATACTTGGTACCAGTTCCCCATTGGGAGGAAGCGCTCGAATGTTGCAAAATCGCAACAATTTTGGTGTCATAATTTGGATCCTCGTCTGCCCACCGTGTATTATACCATCATTGTACGACCAGTTGGTACTCGCTAGATCAACGGGCAAATCCTTGCGACATTTAGACGCGAAAATACGTGGAGCAGTAAAGTCTTGGCTAAAAATGCCAAAGGATACAAAGAACAATTTTTTGTATGCTCCCGTTCCGGAAGGTGGATTGGGGATAGTAATTTTACAATATACTATCCCCATCTTAAAGAAATCTCGCTTGGAAAAAGCCCTGCGGTCTAGCGATCTTGCCATCAAAGCTGTGTCTGCTTTACCATATGTGTGTAACATGTTAAGCAAGCTGTCTTTACCACTTACTATGGGCGAGACAGTGATCAGTGATAAACCCTCTTTAAAGAGGGCTTTCACCAACCAACTACATACTTCTGTGGATGGCTTCAGACTGTCCAGTTGTAGCCTGATCGCGGACATACATCGTTGGGTGTCTGAACCAAGTCGCCTGATGTCCGGCGCTAATTACATCGGAGCGTTAATGATCAGGGGTAATTTAATGCCTACAGCTTCACGGACGGCGAGACGTCAACCGGAGAAGTCACGATCCTGTGACGCCTGTAGACGAAATGAAACTCTGGGCCATATATTGCAGGTCTGTCCTAGGACACATGGTGCACGAACGGATCGGCATAACACTATCCTCTCGTGGGTGGTGAAAATGCTGTTAAAATCTAGTTGGTCAGTCTTAGTCGAACCAGCTATACCCACACTGGAGGGTATAAGACGACCAGATATTATTGTATGGAACGCTGATAAAGCGTATGTGATCGACGTCACCATTGTGGCAGATAATGCGGACCTGTACGTGACACATGAGTTAAAGGTCGCTTACTATAACAAACCACATGTTACGTCCTGGGTGTCTCACGTCAGTGGTAGGTCTAGCATTGTTTATTCCTCCGTAGCATTCAATTGGAGAGGGGCGTTAGCCCCTCCATCATACGAACTTTTACATAGCGACCTAAAAATAACCAAAAAGGAACATTACACACTCCTCTGTTATAGTGTTAGAGAGGAGTTTTCATATTTGGCTTACGTTTAAGCGAGGGACTTATAGGGAGGGTTTCGGTGAGCATTGGCCACCGCATGAACGTGATGATACAGGTTAACGCACCCATATTTATTGATCTATTATTTTAATTATTAATAATTTATCCTTAAAGGTGTGAGGGCTACACCATCTTAGCCCGAATATACTAAATTATTGTTGATCAATAAAGTATTATCTAGGCAAATGCCTCATCTAATTAGTGACGCGCATGAATGGATTAACGAGATTCCCACTGTCCCTATCTACTATCTAGCGAAACCCCAGCCAAGGGAACGGGCTTGGCGACAAAAGCGGGGAAAGAAGACGCTGTTGAGCTTGACTCTAGTCGGACTCTGTGAAAAAACACGAGAGGGGTAGAATAAGTGGGAGGAGCAATCCGCCGGTGAAATACCACTATTCTCGTCGTTTTTTTACTTACTCGGTGAAGCAGAACTGGACGTTACGCGTCCACATGTTGGTTTTAAGATCGCTCGTCTGCCGGTCGATCCGGGCCGAAGACACTGTCAGGTTGGGAGTTTGGCTGGGGCAGCACTACTGCCAAATGATAACGCAGGTGTCCTAAGGTGAGCTCAATGAGAACGGAAATCTCATGTAGAACAAAAGGGTAAAAGCTCACTTGATTTTGATTTTCAGTATGAATACAAACTGTGAAAGCATGGCCTATCGATCCTTTATCTCTTACGAATTTTAAGCTAGAGGTGTACGAAAAGTTACCACAGGGATAACTGGCTTGTGGCAGCCAAGCGTTCATAGCGACGTTGCTTTTTGATCCTTCGATGTCGGCTCTTCCTATCATTGCGAAGCAGAATTCGCCAAGCGTCGGATTGTTCACCCATCAATAGGGAACGTGAGCTGGGTTTAAACCGTCGTGAGACAGGTTAGTTTTACCCTACTGTTGAAATGTTGTTACAATAGTAATTCTGCTCAGTACGAGAGGAACCGCAGATTCAGACAATTGGCATTTGCACTTGACTGAAAAGCCAATGGTGCGAAGCTACCATCTGTTGGATTATGACTGAACGCCTCTAAGTCAGAATCCGCGCTAGAACACAACGATGCATTGTCCCGGACATTCGTTGGCGAACGAAGATAGAGCTATACTGCTTTCTGCGTCACAACGTGCTTTCTGGAGTAGAACACATTCCGAAACACTAAACGGACTAAAATATACATTTGCTAGGACTAAATCATTTGCAGACGACTTAAATAGAGAACGGGGTATTGTAAGCAGAAGAGTAGCCTTGTTGCTACGATCTACTAAGATTAATCCCTTGTTGTTTGATTTTGTTTTTATATTTCTTTTTTCCTGCCGAAAAACATCCTCCTTGATTAAATTTATTTCTACTTGCTCGTTTCTCGTGGTTTCGTTAGTGTAGTCTTTAGAAAATTTGTAACAGTTTTCGATAAAATCTCCCGTAGTTGGATTTCGGTTACTTTTGGAAAACATAACATTGTCGATGCAGCCGTGAAATGCCAAGAGGTCGGTGATTGTTCTGTGTGTTTTTCCCGATTTTCTACGGCATCCTCATTATTCCAGTAAGTTCTTTTGACAAACAAGTAGCTTTTATTTTCGTTCGGCACGCAGATCGATTACACCAGTGAACGCCGAGAGGAAGAAAGGGAGGGCAGGGAGTAGTGGTTGATAAATATATATTTTATTTTATGTGTTGGGGCCTGGCACTAGTTTTTAACCAATCAGATTGCAGTATTTTTTTCACTAGCCAATCAGCATCGAGCATGTATAAAATTAGCATAATTTTGGCTGGGGGGTGTTCGAGATTAGGTGTTGGCTCTCTTCATTAGCATATTGTTTTAGTTTAGGAGGGGTATGGGGTGTTTTTTTTGGGTGGGTGGGGTTGCGCGTTGGGGAGAGGAGGAGGTGGGTGTTGTGTTGTGTTGTGTGTATGTATTTTTTTATTGTGGTTTATTGTTCTGCGTGCGTGTGTTGTCTGCTTGTATGTATGTATGTATGTATGTATGTTTCTTCGCGCGCGAAGAGTTCGTGACAGGAGCAGCAGCACCGGATGTAGCGCTCTCGATAGCCAGGCTGAAGTGATTGTGAAATCTTATACGTATGATTATTAGTAATATTTTTTTATCGATATGTAAATGAAGCTCTACAAAAAGATGGCAATCAGTAAATGACAGCCATCTTATTCTAAAGCTTTATCTAAAATATCTTCTTTTATCATTATTGTAATTTATTGTAATTAGAATAAAAAAACACAGAATTGTAAAGAATGTTTATTAATAGTAAAAAACATAATTTTTAATATTTTTTTTTATCACCAGTCAAAATGCCACCAGGGTGCACCACCTTTCTGCCGCATTTTTGTTCCAGAATATTTTATTTTATTTATTAGTTTTTTTCTTCTACATTTTCTTCTTTTTTTTCGTTTTCTCTCTACAACCATGTTGAACAAAGTTTCGTTATCGTTTTTCGCTTGTTGTGAACGATGGGATGAATACTTGAAATATGCTAAGAATGTTATCAGTAAAAAATAATTAAGAAAACCAATCATTATTAAATTTATACCACCACATTCCACCTTTCTGGCGCATTTTTGTATTATTTTTCGTTTTTATACCAGTACAACATTTTCTTATTTTCTTCCTTTTCTTAATTTTTTGTTTTATAATTTTTTTTTTATAGCGCATTGTGACTTGGTTAAAACAAGACGTGAAAATGCCTTACCGATTCGTACCCGTATACAGGTATTATGGTTGCCTAGTGATGATGCTCGACGAAGTAATACCCTTATTAATATGCGGTAGTGAGCAACTACGCGTTAAGGGAATAAGCCTGAGTAAACCGCTTTTAAACGACGATAACGAGGTGTCACGCAAAGTTCTTCTACCCATATATTCAGATGAGGAATGCACTATTCCCTATGAGAGACATTATTGGGGTGTAGGTGTTAAACAATTTGAAGAAATTAGAGACACACAATTTATTGCGAAGTGGAATACGCAAATATTTACTTATATGAAATCTTTTGAGGAGCAGCAGCAGAAGGGGTAATGTTTCTTCACAGTGTTATGGTAGAGAATGAAAATTGTTCGAAGTTACTCACTACAAAATGGTGTACACGTTGTCCTCTTCATTGTTGTATTATAAGAAAACATCCCATGTGTTTACGATCTCTTCCGACAATTAATAATAAACCTTTGACAGTTTTTTGCAGAAAACTATTTAACGAGAACATATATTCTTCGTATGACAGAAAAAAATGAATTTTCAACTTGAACTGCTTAAGCAAGGGGACTTGGAGAAGAGGTTGAATGAATTGCTCAGCAGTCTTTCTACACGAATTTGCATAACAGAAGATCGTATGGCAAAGTGTAATTCTATCACCAATGCTAATTCTAATACTCTAATGGAATATTTAATTAGTTTTCAATCTGACATATCCCAGATGTTGAGGATTCTTCCACAGATCTACACATTTCTACCCACGAACGAAGAAAGAGATGTTCGAGAAATAGCGACGGTGATGATGAAAGCGGTTCAGTGGATAGATGATCCACCACCAACAAGTTGGAAACATCGTTATTTATTGATTTGGAAATGTTTGTCGGCGGTGAAGACATGTAGTGTTAAATTTAAGGAACAACAATTATTCGATCACTGCGATTATAATAGCTATGTACATAACGTGATTTATATATCGAATTGGAACGATCTTAAACTATTTAATTTTATCCGTTGTAATTGAGGGAAAATTAATTTTTAAAAAAATTAGGGTTTTTTTGTGTGATTGGTCTCAAGTGTTATGTTAATAAAATTTTTTTTTGAAATTTATAATGAAGTAAGTATTTATTTAAAGAGGAAAGGGAAGCGTGGGCACCACAAACTCTAAACCTGAAGATAAGAATGATCCAACAAATACTTAGAAGCATTATCGAAACGATTGTGGCTGACGAATCGGAAATTATTAATAATGAGTTAAAATTATGTGTTGAGAAAAGGTTGACAGAAATTGGTGAACCTCCCGAGAAGTGGTACTTCATTTCATTGTACGAAAGAAAAGGAGAAGAACAGCCTGTTAAAAAAATCCTAGACAACAAAGAAGGCGTAAAAACAATAACAACGCCGCCTGAAATTTTAAAGATTATTAAAGAAGAGACGGAATTAGCTAACGCTAATCTAAAAATTCGTGTGGATAAAAGGTGTGTCGAAAACGGAATTGATATTCAGCGATTGAACTTTCAAGTTGAACACTCAGGGGTGACAAGTGTTACTAGAGAATGAACAGACCTGTAATAATAAATGAACTTGCGGTGTATATGCTGATAAAAGAACGTATAACGAACATGTTTGTATTCTTTGTTTGTGAGAAACTATTTTTTCTAAGCTTTTATTATTTTTTTCTTTGTGATTATCCTGATAGAAATGTATTCTTAGTTGGGTTTGCGGAGATTTTTTATTTGTTAACGTTATTGGGATCGTTGTAAATAAAAGATAGAAAATTCCATTTGTTGTTTTATTGTTAGAGAGATGTCAGAGGGTACGGATGCGACGTTGCTTCTTGACAAATTGATATGTGAAACGGCGGAATTTTTCGTTCAGAAATTACGGGAGAATAATTTCGAAGGCGATGCCTATTTACACACCGCTGTATGGTTGCATATTGATTCGATATTGCGAGAAAGAGAAAAAGCGCGTGAAAAAGTTACTAAAGAATATTTGAAGGACTTACGAAGAAATATATTGTTAAAGCAAATTATTGGAGAATGACGGCAGTCTCAAGAGGACTTAGTAAACGAAAGTTTATTGAATTTGATGATATATATCCTATGTTAAAAGAATGTTGCGCGACTTATCTTAAAGTAGCTGCTGTAGTAGAAGATTATTTTCATTATATGGAAGACGTTATTTTTTTTGATGCTGTTAATTTATCTTATAATTCAGAAATACCACGAATGGAATTTATATATTATTGGACACTTGTTGATAAAATGAGAAATACTTGTGATTATATGAAATATGTAAACACACAACACATGACACCGCAGAAGATATGGAAAAAAAAAAAGAGGGAATATTACAAAAATGCGTTGTGTTGTGAATCAAAGAATTAAATAAAAAACGTTGTAATTAAAATAAAAAAAACACGTTGTAATACGGAAAAAATGCGAGTTTTGATATGCATTTCGAAACCGGATGGGAAATTTATTCATGAGTGGGCAATCGAAACCGGGAAGAAATATTATGATTGACATTCGAAACCGGAAATGGGTAATTTAGTTATTCATAGAAAAAATGAGGCGACAATCAAAAACTGGGGGAGGAATACAAATTTTTTCCCTTTATCCAAAGAATACAAAATTTTACCGTTTTTTCCCAGAAATTAAAAAAACGCGGGTTTAAGAATTTTTTTATTGTATTAAGTTAATATGATTGACATTCGAAACCGGATGGGGAAATTTATTCATCATGAGTGGCAATCGAAACCGGGAAGAAATTATGATTGACATTCGAAAACCGGAAAATGGATAATTTATTTATTCATAGAAAAAATGAGCGACAATCGAAAACTGGGAAGGAATACAAATTTTTCCCCTTTAAGCCAAAGAATACAAAATTTCACCGTTTTTTGCCGAGAATCAATTAAATACAAAAAAATTTTCCCTTTAATCACAAGATAACCGTTTTTTTTTAGTATTCGAAAGTGGTATGGAGAGGGACGAGTATGAGAAATCTATTTCTGATACAGAGGAATTTAATGAAGTTGATTCTGAATATGAGATTGAAGAGAGCGAAGAATTTAAAAGGAATTTTTCTTTGCTTGTGAAACAGTTAAATAAAAGAAAAGATAAGATAAGAGCAGCATGATGGGTGACGACCACATTATAAGAAGAAAATATGTACCGTACAATCAAATATATTCCGAGTTGAAGCAGTGTTATGCTACATATCTGAAAGTTATTTGTGTAAAAGAAGACTTTTTTAATTCGGGTGAAGCTGTAGTTTATTTTAACGTGATTAATTTATCCCATCAAGTTAAGAAAAGAATGAAGTATGTTCATTATTGGACGACAGTGGATAATCCAAAATTGATTATTGATTTTAAACAACATATAAACAGTTATACATCGCAGGAGATGTGGAAAGATCCAGAACAAACATGCACTTGTATTTTAGTGTAAGATCAAACGTTTGTTTGTTTGTTGCGTAGTAACGACTAAGTGTTGGGACGTGATGGGAAAAATCTAGAACCAGAAAAAATAAACATGTCACTTGTATTCTTAAGATTTGTTTGTTTTGTTGCGTAGTAACGACTAAGTGTTGGTGAAAAAATCTAGAACATAAAACTTGTGACGAACGTCGTCAACGATTAGTTAATGTTGTGTTGTGCTCGTGATTTAACGATGGATTGTTACTATAACGTCACTACTCTGAAGAACGATGTGATTATTGAAGATTGGTTGGTGGAAAATGAATGGTGGATACAAAAAACATCCTGGAAAAGGAAAAATGGTGAAACAAGATACATTGTGAAGAAGTCCCGTGAGGCAAAGAACTTCAAAGAGATATATTTTATACGAGAGGAGGTGTACGAGGAGTATAAACCAAAGAAAGAATTTGACAATAACATTACGGCAGCATAAAGAAAACATTTAATAAACATTAGAAAGAAGAGCAAAACAATTTATAAAACATTAGAAAAAAAGAGAACTCTCGTTTAGCTGGGCATAAGTTACAATAAAATATTTCATTCGTTCGTTCATTCTTTTTAAATGTTATTTTTCACATAGATCTTTAATATGGCAATAAACTCTTTCAAAACAACGTTCTACTCTTTCTGGTTTAAAGTATTTTTGAGTTTCGGGATGTACATTGAACACGGTGTTTGAAAATTCGATGTCACTGATTGCGTCGTCCCACACATCACACCATAATAACGTCGCCTCGAAACTAGTGATATACCTCTCGATCATCCGTGCTAAACTAAACTTCTTGTGACGTTGGTTTTTACTCTCCTCCGATTCCCCTACCATACCAATCCCGTAAGAATCGATATAAAAATCTACAGCAGGTTGATATCGTGATTTGTCTAACAGCATTCTATAGAATCCCAGTTGAGCATTTTTGTACGCACCCATCGTTGCATTTTGCTTGTTTAAAAAAGACCACCACGCGTTACCCACTATTGCACGGTACGCAACAGACACATGTTTCTTATTTTCATCAATGACTACGCTGCTGCTGCTAATAGTTGCCATTTGTTTTGTTTTGTGCTTGTTGTTTGAAAAAAACCGTCTAAGGAGCGGTATTTATTAAAAAAAATTTGCATGCATGTTAAAAAAATTAAAGAAAGATTTTGTTTTTTTTTTGATTCAAAACAATGTCGAAACGCGATCATACCGGACGTGTTAAAAAAATTAAGAAAGATTTTGTTTTTTGATTCAAAACAATGTCGAAACGCGATCATACCGGACGTGTGAAAACGAACAGCGTTGAAGCTGCAACTACTACCCTATCCTTAAAAATGTTGCTTTGCATAATACCCGAAATGAGACGTTTTTCATCGCGTTATATGGGGTTGTTGTATTGGATAACTGGCGTGTTAGATTACTACGAGGGTGATTATATATTGGGAATTAAGAGAAGACCATTGCGTGAAGAAGAAGAAGAAATGGATAACGTAGATTACTCATTTCATAGCGGGGCATACTTGTACAAGGACACGGATATGGATTATGTTATTTTAGAGAATGGGTGGGAATATTTATTACCGAAGACGAAGAAGAAGAAGACCAGTGATGGATGGTGTGTGTACCGAACATTGAGAGACGGTGTGATGTTGAAGCGAGAGCGTAATTGCAATGTTGATTTTTATTATAATTACTCTTATTTTATGCATATTTCCTTCGTTGAGGAAAGAGGACACGCGTATATGTATCAGCATAAATTATATTGTGTAAATAGTGTGACGGGTGAAGTACTCTATCCGTTAAATGACTCACTACGACAATTATTAATCGCGATTAATTTAAATTATGGTGAAAGAGTTTTCATGGGCGCGTATTACTTGTTCACTATCGCACCCGATATTTTTATGAGTGTGTTTTCAAGCCTTACTCGTTTTGATATCGAATTGTTATATACGCTTGTGTTAATTTTTCTATTTTATTGTGAAAATCATAATCCTTTGGGTGTGTTATTGTCTAAAAGAAAAACAGAATATTCAATTGAGGCGATAACAACGTTTATTGAGAAAAATTTAGAATGGGAATTGGATAGAATTGATGGTGATGCGGAAAATTATTTTTATTGTAATTATATGTATAGAACACGTGAAATTTGCATGTATAAAAATTGTAAGAAAAAGTGCGCGGATCATTTAGATAAATTAAAAGATTCTAAATACGTTTTTAAAGAAAAAGTGAGAAAGTATAGAAAATATTCTCGCGACTATGTACACCCAGTATTCAGCGATTGGCGTGCTTATGGATATTTTGAATTAAAAACAAAAAATTTACACTCTTTCATACATGTACGTTCTCGGGATCCAAGTATGAGTAAACAACGGTATATAAACTTTATTTTACCTAATGATCAAAACATTATCACTCAGCTTAGTAAAGGAATGAACATTAGTTTTTTTTAATAGAATAAATTTAAATAATATCTGTAAAAAAAATAAATAAAAGAATTCTATGAAAAAATGCGTATTAATACCGAGATTCTCCGTAGAATTAATACAGGTGAAATTTATGCAAAACCGATTCAGTCTGAGCAATTATACTTGTTAATTAATTCGTTATATGAATTTAAAATAATTGGTTTGGAAAAAGATTATTTTAGCAAAGGTTGTGATAAAGTTATTTTTGAACCCGTGGGTGTACCAACTCTTCCGCATAAATATTATTGGGGTTTGAGTAGAATGCATGATTTTACAAATGAAGTAGATGAATGTATAAAAAATCATTATTTTATACGCTAATTAAAATATCATTATAAAAGCAGAGCACGATTAAGATTTTTTTGTCATTACCGTCAGGTTGTGAACCAAACCAAACCAAACCAAATCATCAGTTGGAAAAGTGTGTTTAAACGCTTTTTTTCTCAGTTATCCAAAATTTTTTTTGTCATCATGAACGGTATGGAATTATATTTAAAACTACATTGGACGAACGAACGCGTACTTGCGGATTTATCGCAAAAAGTGGTGGCTCTTCAAAAGAAGAATAGTAAGCCGATTTTGGCAAAAGTATACCCGACGAGTAAAGCATGTGTAAAGTTTACCATGCAGTCGATGATGGAATTGGAGATGGATTCGATTCCCGAGTTGGTTAATATCATACAACAAGCTAATGGTCACTTTAACTGGAGTGAACATGTTCTTATTGTGATTTCGAGTTACCGAAATTACAAAAATGACGAGCTTCGTCTGGTGCTACGTAGTAGTGGGTTTGGAACCGGTGAATTAGTCACGCAAAAAAAAGTTCAGATCATTCCCGAAGAAGATTTATCATTTGATGATGAAGCACCAGTGGTGGTTGTTGAGGAAACGGTTGAAGAAGAAGACACGTGGGAAGACGAATGGGGGGGTTTTTCTTTTAAGAAAACCGACGCACTATCAGACATCGCTACACAGTTGAGCCGCTTTTATCACGACGTGTGTGGGAATGCTGGTGGGAAAAAAAGAAAGGGTGCTGCTGCTAAATCAACAAGCACAACGACAACACCACAACCATCGAAGAAAAAGAAAAATGTCCACGAAGAACAAATAGTAGCATGTGAGTTGAGTGTAGAGCATACTGTGAATAAATTAAATATGTTTGCTTTAGCTGAATTAATTTTTTTTTTTTCGTCGAAAAACCTAAGCTTAGAAGATTGTATTTGTAGATATAATGATGAGATGAATGAGACTTTAAAACCACCTGATAAAGTAGATTTTGTCAGTCTTATAAACACAAATGGATTTGAACAGATCAGACATCTTGTTGAACAATTCAAGGGCTTTTGAACAAAAGAAATAGTTTGTAAATTTCTTTTCTTATAGAAAAAAAGAGAAAAGAAGATGGTGAAAAAGAAAAAAAAGACTGGTGGAACTGTATTTACTGAGGATTTTATTAAAAAAGCATCGCGACTTCTAAAAGGAGAAACGTTAGAATCGGAACAATTAGAAAAATATAAACAACATAAACTGGCTAGAAAAAAATATAGACGATTAAATATACATGTGGGTGAAAAGAATGAACAGTGGGAAATTGATTTAGCAGAAAATAGAGATTTGGCGAGATTTAATCGTCAATTTCGTTATTGGCTTGTGTGTATTGATGTATATTCGCGTTACGTGTGGGTGGAATTTTTAAAGAAAAAAACGGCGAAAAATACAGCGGAAAAAATGGAAAAAATTTTAAAAAAAGACGGTGTTCCTAAAAAAATTCAGTGCGACGAAGGATCAGAATTTCAAATAATTCGTAAAACTTTGAGTAAAAAATACAATTTTGAAGTTTTTCACACGTTCAATCGAGAAATTAAAGCTTCGCACGTCGAAAGAGTAATTCAAACTTTAAAAACAATGGTTCGTCGTGTTTTAACGTTGACGGGCGGTTTTGATTATTATTCTTATTTTCGCATAATTCTCGAAAGATACAATAATTCACCGCATAAAAGTTTGGGTGGTGCCACACCCCACGAGCTTTATCGTGAGGATAAAAAACAAAAAAAAATTAAAAATATATTATTACGTAAGATGATATCGCCTGTCACTTTTACTAAAAACGTGTTGAAAGAAGGAACGCTTGTGCGAATAGCGCGTGGAAAAACGAATATTTTTGAGAAAAGCAGTCTACGGCGTTGGACGAACGAAAAATTTAAAATCAGAAAAGTATTTGTAACGGATCCCGTGACGTATGAATTGGTGGATTTAAACGACGAAAAAATTACGGGGATATTTTATTGCGAAGAATTACAACAATTATGAATTTGCAAATTTTAAGCAATACTGTTTCAGATGATGGAGGGGTAAATTACACGAATGAATTTGAAATGAAATTAGCCGAACCGATTGACGCAATAAATCATGATGCGTTTTTTGAATTAACAGAAATTTCCTACCCGGGCACGACGAAAAATATCAGCGATGACACTTGCTGGTTTTCTTTTAAATTATATGTTAGTAATTTTAGGCAGCGCCCGAGTGGTACGTTTACACCCTCCGACCTATCCGTGACTAGTGATAAATTCATTATTCCAGAGGGCTGGTATACTTTAGAAAATTTATTGCGGTATTTAAATAACGCTTTAAACGAATATGATATAGCATTTCTATTAACAGCGGGGGGAAAAGTAAAAATAACGGAGAAGATATACATCGAATATTGGGCGAATCAAGGAGTTCCGACAAGAACCGTCAATGGGGTGAGAGTAGGAGATGACGCAAAAGATACCGATTTTTATCATAGGGTAGCACCATCAATGGTTGGAATCAACGCAAAATTTTGTGTTGCGAATATGTTGACATTTTCTAAAAAATTAGCTTTTATGTTAGGACTTGTGAATGAGGTTGTATGGTTTAAACAATGGAACATCCCTTGCGATGGTATAAAAGTTTATGATACAACACAAGCGATTGTAGCACACCATTTACCCGACATATCTGACGGGTTAGATAAAATGTTTGTTTATTGTGATGAACTTGAAAGAAGTTTTATTGGCGATTCATCTGCTGAACTTATTTCTACAGTACCGATTCGTTGGAGCGAACAAGGAAAAGGGAATGGTGAATTAATTATTTACGCCCCATCTATACCCGTTAAAAGAAAATTTAAAAAAGCGTCTATTTCTTCGTTACATATTGTGTTAAAAGACGCTGTAGGTGTTAAAGTACCCTTTGATTCGGGAACTGTTAGCATCGAAGGCGTAGTTCATTATGCTTAAATTCCGTCTTAAAGCGAAAGAAAATAGGTTGGAAATGGTTTACCATGAAATTTCATTTCCTTTTTCGTCTTTTTCATATGGTGATAAGAACGTATTATGGAATTTAAATTCTATAGAATGTAAAAACACTCGAGGAAATTTTCGTTTATTATATTGTAGAAAACTTGATTTTTCTGCGGTTTGGAAAAACACCTCGAGTAATAAATTTGAAAATTTAACATACCTCAATAGCAGAGATTGTGGCTTAGGACAGCTCGAAGAGCAACACATGTTATTATCTAAGCGTTTATTATTATTTTATGATGAAAAAAACCCTAAAAATTCGGTGTTTAAAAAAAACTACCGTTAATGTTATTATCAAACACTATGGAAAAAAAAGTCCAATTTTTTATTGCATATGAAAAAGATAGTGATAAAAGAATGCGTGATGAAGAAATTACGGTCATTTTGAATTTGTTTGAAGAGGGTGAATAAGAGAAAAAAAAAAAGATGAACAACAAGAAGAAAACATCACAATTAGATGAAAAAGACTATTTGGCTTTATTATATGGAAGAAGAAATGGTGGAGGGTATAATCGGAATTATTTTGTAATCAAACAAGAAACAAAACAAACTAAAGGAGAAATTTTACTCAATGGTCGTGTGGGGCTACCCCCAAATATGGATGAAAAGCACGAACAAAATTATGTAAAACCTGCAAAAAAAAGAAAAAAAGATACTTTACATCCTGAACTTTTACGTCTTTTAAATAGATAATTTTTTTACCTTTATATTAAAAAAATAATTTTTTTATAAAAAAATGTAAAAAATTTCAAAAAAAAATATTTTAATTTGATATAATAATATGTTTGTCAAAAAAAAATTCATTATTTGATTTGTTTTATTGCTGGTAGTATGGCACGCAATAGAAAAGAAATAAAAAAACGAAGAAAAACAAAAAGAAAACAACAAAAAGGCAGCGGGTTTGGCGCGGGTATGGCACTTGGTATGTTTTTGCCGAAGTTATTGGACACGACAAAGGGAATTCTTAAAGTTAATATTTAATTTATTTTTTTAAAAAAAATGGACCCCCATGATCAAGAGGTCGATCAACACGAGACATTATTTTCAAAACCTTTACAGTTATTTAAACCAACACCTTTTAACGATCTTTTTACGGAAAATCGTGTCGATGTGATACACCCTGTTCCCAATACACCTTTTGCAGATGCGTACACATTTAAACGACAGGGAAATAATGTCGGATTAATAAAAACAAGTGAAGCGAGAATGCACGCAAAAATATCACTACGAGATGGTGCTGCTGCTCTTCAGGGAAACGCTAATTTTACACCCCCAGCCTTTCCTTTGCGTACTATGTGGCGTTCTGCAGAATTGAAGATTAATGAATGTTTAATTACGCCTGCTAGTAATTTTAATTTTCTTGCAGCGTATATAAAAATTCTCACCCGTGAAACGCCAAAAATGTATAAAGATTCACCACAAATAAATTGCGGTTATTTTGATACCGCTGGAGAAATGGAGACCGTTCAAGGAAATAACGTGGGATCGGTAAATAGACGTGTTCTTACAAACAATATAGCCCAAGTACAACTTATTGATAAAATTGATCTACCGTGTTTTAGCGAATCGGGTGGTGAAGTTTTTTTACCGTCAGCATTCAAATTGGAGCTAAAATATGTAAGAGCACCCTACGCGCTCCTTTTCATGGGTGGGAATCACGGGGATGCAGATTTTGCTGTTATGAGAATGTCGTTAGAAGATTTACATATACGAATACCTGTTTATAAACCAAAAGACCAGTTGAGCAACGCTTTAAACACAGCGTTTGTCACTGATTCGCAAGAAGCGCGATATTATTCGACAACATTCCGCACGGTAACGTCGGCAATAGCTGGTCTTCGAAGAACGCATATAGAAAACGATGTATTTAATGGATCATGCCCTGTTCGTTTATTTATCGTGTACCTGAGACGTAATAATTTTGCCGGTACTATGGCGACGAATGTGTTTAATTTCAGATGGGAGAACTATTCAAATGTAAACGTCACAGTAAATAGCGTGTCTGTTGGAACGCTAGAAAATTCAGTTGAAGCATACGAGCAATTACGCAGTGTTCTTAATAGAAATCATTCTGAAATGCCGATAACTTATCAGCAATTTATAACGGGATATGTGGTTTTAGCTTTCGATTTAACTACAAATTCCGACACACATTTGAAAGTGTTGCCCAACCGTCCCAGCGGTGTTGTTAACGTGCACATGAATTTTTCAGCCGATACTGCTGCGGGAAACATTTTCTTCATTGGTGAATTTCGTAATGAAATAAAAGTCGGAATGAAAACACCAGCGCGTTTGTTATATGACGTATAAATTTTTGAGAAATAAATAAACATACTCATTACCGTGTTAATTCTCGCCATGGGAAAAGCTAACGGGAATTCACAAAAAAAAAAATTATTATTAAAACTATACGCTCAGGAAATATAATTGATAAAGAAACACATTTAAATAAAGAACATATTATAGTTCATCCAGTAGCGTCGAAATTTGCTTGAAAATAAAATGGATGAAAAAGAAAGAAAGAAAGAAAGAAGAAGAAGAAGAAAAAAGAAAACAAAAAGAAAAAGAAAAAGAACAAGAGAAGAAGAAGAAGAAGAAGAAGAAGAAGAAGAAGAAGAAGAAGAAGAAGAAGAAGAAGAAGAAGAAGAAGAAGAAAAAAAAAAAAAAAAAAAAAAAAAAAAAAAGAAAAAAAAAAAAAAAAAAAAAAAAAAAACGACGACGACGACGACGACGACGACGACGACGACGACGACGACGACGACGACGACGACGACGACGACGACGACGACGACGGCGGCGGCGGCGGCGGCGGCGGCGGCGGCGGCGGCGGCGGCGGCGGCGGCGACGACGACGACGACGACGACGAAAATGAAAATGAGGCGAGCGTGTTAAAATCATTAATATTATACCATCAGCTGTTGAAAAAAAAAAAAGTAAAAAAAGAAAAAGAAATTCATCCCTTCGGTTAAAGAATTTTTTAAAGTAAATATGGTTAAAAAACATCAATTATACGATGAAAATTTAAAAAAAAAATATTACTTTTAGCCAAAAATATCGTGGAAAAAAGAATTCCGATAAAATGCAGCGACGACTATTTATATTTACTTAAAAAAATGACATGCAAAAAAATTAATTCAAATGATCTTAAGATCATGATATGCGAGGATCATTGTCTCAGCATTGTATTTGAAAGAGCGATTAAATTTTTAAGTAAATTTGAAAAAGAAAAATGAATAAATTACAATTAGTTGATGCTGTTAAATTGAACGAGATGTTTGAATATTTAAAAAACAATCATGAAAATAAGAAACTACTTCAAGGAATAAAAAAACAAGATGAATTTCAGTTGGAAGAAAAAAAGGAAGCGATGGAAAACGCTGTTAAACAAAACAAACACCCCGGTGAAAGCGTAGTAAGTTTTTTAAAACAAAAAAATGCTCTCAAACGTAAAGCCGACAATTTAACGGTTATGGATGGAGATGAAGCAAAAAAGAAAACGACCGAGGAGGAAAGTCAAGAAACAAAAACACCTGCTGAACGAAAAATAATAGATTTTTTAAATAAAAAAGGACTGAAAAGCAGCACTCTTCAAATGGGGACTAAAAGCATTAATCGCGCGGATTTAGTATACGACTTATCACACAACGCAAGTAAACAGTTTATGTTAAATATTAATGAACGAAGAGCTGCTTTAAAATACTTAAAAAAAAAAAAAATATGCCTGCTAGCATCATTAAAAATACCGTGTTGAGAAAACACTACACTACAAAACAATACGATTCCGGCGATACAACGAACGGCGAGACAAGCTCAGGTGGGACAGAGACAAGCTCAGGAGAAACAAGTTCAGCAGCAGACGACCTTCTCAATTTCGATTTGATACCAGAAAAAGAAACAAAAAAAAAAAATTTTTTGACGACAATCTGGAATTTATTCGCGCACGTCAAAAAGCTCGCGGTAGAAAAAAATCTTTATAGAAAATGAGGGGTAAAAAAAAGAAGTAAATTCATATGTTTTTTAAAACGTTTTCTGTACACTAACGAAATTGAAAAGCTAGCGTCTGAAAATGTTATATTAAAAAAAAATTTTTTGCGTGCTTTTCCGGCGGACGTGTTGCCTAAAAATATAACAGAAAATTGTTGCTGGATATGGAATACGGACGAAAGTGATTCCGACGGGCGCCATTGGGTAGCTATTTGGTTTAGCGGTGATAAAATGTATTTTTTCGATAGTTTTGCAAAGTCAGTCGATTTTTACCGTCGCGATTATTGGGTAAAATATGCAAAAAAACAACAAAAGAAATTTATTTACGTGCAGAAACAACCATTACAATCAAAAATAACGTATACTTGTGGTTATTGGGCTTTATTATATTTATACGAAAAAAGCAAAAACATAGAAAATGCTCGCCACTGGTGGAAATGGAAAAACAATAAAATAAAAATAAAAAACGAAATGAATTTAAAAAAAAAAAAGATTTTAGATTTGGTAATATAGTCGATAAATTAATAATTAAAAAATGTAAAAATAAAGAAGAAAATCAACAATGTTGTCGTAATTTTATGGAATCTTTTATTAAATAATTTTTTTACACTATTCCTGCAAGCATAGTTGCTATAGTTGCCAACCCCATAAAACCTCCTCTTTGTCTTTTTTTCAAAACATTTCCTCCTCTTTGTCTTTTTTTCAAAACACCTCCTCTTTGTCTTTTTTTTAAAACACCTCCTCTTTGTCTTTTTTTCAATCCCTCACCTCTTTGTCTCATACCATATTGAGGGAGGGCTAAGTTGCTACGCAGACCGGGCGCGTAAACAGTTGTCCCCCCTTTTTGTTTAAAAAAAATTTTTTTTTGGAGTGATTTTGGCATGAATAAACTAATAATCCCGCTTTTTTGCCATTTTTTTTGGTTTCTATTCATTCTACCAGTTTGGGTTATACAGAATTTTACCAACTGTTCGTTTCCGCGATTTGACACCACTACCCCTTTGTTTTTTTTTGTGCGGTATAAATATTTCAGTTGATTTGTTTGTTTCGCACGAAAAGGATCGTAAAAAACCCCTAATTGACGACGTTGTTTTCGCTGTCGCATCTTGTTTTAGAATGAACGTGAAAATTAAATAACAAAACAATATATTTTTTTTTATTAATTTTTTATTAAGATAAAAAAAAAAATTACACGTTATAAATTAATGTATTTTCACCGGGAAATATATTAGTGCGTACACGAGTATTTTCGTAACTATTTGCCGCGTTATCAAATAATAAGTAACCATAGGGGTCTTTATTTACATCATCTAAAATAGCTGTGAATACTTCACGATTAATTTGTTTATTGTCGGCAATAGTATACATATTTCTAACATCGGCTAAATTTTTAAACATTAAATGATATTGACTATTGACACGTGAGTTGCGTAATTTACCATCACCGTACATTAAATTTTGACACACAAAAATAACACTAATATTTTTATGGTGTGCGTCACGACACGCAAAGTTATTCAAATTAATTAAATTTTTTTTCGAAGAAGCAGCAACAGTCATAAGATCGTCTGAAACTACTAAAGTATTATCGTTTAAACTAGTTTGCAAGTCAGTTGCTTTTGGTATCCCTTTAGTACACTCAATAAATTCAATTTCCAGATTTTTTTCTTTTCCCACGCGTTCGATCTCACTGTACAGTGGTTGATAAGATGTGTATAGAAACAAAACTTTATCGATTAAAGGTGTGATCATGACCTCGATGGATTGTAATAATTTGTAAAGCCAAAATGTTTTACCACACTGCGACGGTCCGCATAATGTTAACATAAACGGGTGTTGAAATGGTATTACAGCGTCATTTAATTTAACTCTCTAAAAAACCATAAGGAACGGTGTAAAAATTATTCTTAGCTACACGTTTGTTAAAAGTGAAAGTGAATATTTTCTCTTCGTCTGCGGTAAAAATATGGTTGATTTTATCGCGTGTTATTTTATTTGAATATTTAATTTTAATCAGCTGCGACTTATTTTCGACACAATTTTTTAATGATTCAAAATTGAACTGTTTTTTTATTTTTTCATTGGTTAAACTAAAACCTTTTATGTGTACAATTTCGTTATCTAAATTTGTTCGGTACGAATACGATTTCGGACCTGTTGCGCAAAATTGAGTGATCCATTCGTTTTTTTTTAACTCATTTGTTAAATCGCCCAGATAATTCCCCCTCTTAATTGCTACGTCGCTAGTTTTACTCGTGTAAATTACGGAGTCGGTGTCAAAATACAAAACGCGCACACCTAAGCTATCGATCAACTCGTACAATTTCAAGCGCGCATAGGCTGTGACAAAACTCGCGATAACTACGTTACCCGTTTTTAACGGCGTAGTAACGATATCGGTTTTTTGATAAGTGACGCGTAAGGTATTTTCGTTAACAAAATCAGTCGAGGTTAAATCTACATTCGGATCGTTCGCTAACCTTAGTAATTCGTGGTAATCGGATAAAAAATCGACTTTTGTATTATTATCGTTTTGCGCAAATTTACCCCAAAGTGAATTTAATATATTTTTCGCTGTAGCTCGTAAGCCGGGGTTATATTCTATCTTGTCTTTTTCTAATAAAATACCCTCGTTTCTATAATAATCAGCGATATATTTATCAACTTCGGAATCGATTAAATTTTTATCGTCGTCATAACATTCGTCTGGAAAACCACTCGCCTCCTGTTTTATTTTTAAAAAACAATTTACAAACTCTTGAAAAATTCTTTCTTGACGCGGGTAATGGTAAATTTCATAAGTTTCAATAATCCTGTACCCCTTTTCAATAGCTTTATTTACTTCTACGCTAGACCATGTACCCGAAATACAGCGTTCATCTTCGTTATGCGCACACGGTGTTAATTGAATCGTGCTAGCGCACGCGTGACACAAAGGAAATATTAATCTATCGTTAAGACGCACGGGTAAAACGGGAAAATACAAGTTTTGCGGTGGTAGAATACGGCATCTTACTAACCCGAATACTTCAGATATTTTCACGCGCTCACATTCTTCTTTAATATATATCGTCGGATGCCCGACAGGGAATTTGTTAGCTTTTTGAATGTAAGGATATAAAGATGTGAAATCATCGTAATTAATTTTTTCATTCATGTTTGTGTTTTTAAATAAGCAAACAGGCGATGTTCGACCACCGTAAAGCGCATCTCTTACTTCTAACGGGAGATAAGCGCTGTAAAAAATCCTTTTTTCAACTATGTTTTTTCTCGTGAATTTACATTCTTCTCGAAAATCACACTCCCATTTTTCTACTACTTTATAACCGGCTTTTTCCATGCAGTGTGTGAATTTTTTTGTAGCAGCGTAAAGATGTGTAAATTTTGTATTATTTAAACGATTCGTTTCGTAGGGAAAATAACATTTCGGACATCCGTGAAAATAGCAACCGTGAAATTGATAGACGGTGTTGGCGTAAAAACCGTCAACATAACGCCCCAAAATTTGCTTTTCACCGTTTCGCGAACATTTATACTCTAACATTCCGTTTGCTTCTTCTGCGTTTATTTTATCTAACCACATTAGCGCTACAACACTTTGATTAGCGCGTCCTCTATACCCGGTAGCAGGTATGATTCCGACACATTTGTCTCTTAAAAAATTCATGCGAAATACTTTTAACGTTAAACTTGCTATGGTAATACATTCTGTGTCGTAAAAAGGGGTGACGCCCGAGGTTTCACGCATAAACATAGCAAATTTAATGCAACCTTTTCGTAAAATATCGACGTCCGAGCTACAGTAATAATACATTTCTTCTTCAAATACATATTGTTTTTCTTTTTTTTTCAAATACCATTCTTCAAATTCAACTTTTGTTTTCTCCTCCATATTTTCAAGGTCGAAATAATCACGCGCAACAACACACCCTACATAGGATAAATCTGTAAATTTATACGGGTGAAATCCCTTCGTTAATTCTTCAAGACCCATTGTTTCTGGAATTTTGGACAATTTCATATGTAAAAATGAATAGCTATCGAAAAAAGTTATTTTTTTATCAGGGATTTTCAACATCATTATTTTACAACCATTCATTATAGTGTCAGGGTAAATTTTCTTTTCATTAATGAGATATTGAAAAATAAAAATTGTGTCAAATCGCCCGCCATTATGCGCTAGCCAAACAGAATTTTCTTGTGCTAATAGAAACTCGCATAATTCCTCTACAGTATTATCCCCTTGAAAAACAAATTCGCGTTTTCCACAGCAAGGTTGAATATTATCAATCGCAATGTAATTTTTACTTTTTTTAAACTCGATATTTTCACATTTACGACACACTTTTTGCACGACGCAATAATACGGTACCATTAATTTATTCTCGTCGACGCGCGTTTCAAAATCAAAAAAAAATAAAGTAGGCTGTTCAACTTCTTTGTTTTTTTTCACGGGTTTCATATAACAAAAATGCGTTTGATCCTTATAGTCGTTACAGTGGTAACAAAACTGTTTGTTACAGTCATGCTTTTTCACATTCTTCGCAGAAAAAAACCGAAATCGGGGTACAATCTTTCCGCAAGTTTGGCAAAAAAATAAGTAACTACACGGTGTTAATTTCCCGTAATTACCTTGTTGAGGAGGAAAAACACGATTTGTTAAATGAGCTAAAAAACATTTATTATTATAAAATAAAATATTACAATTAGAACACTCAATTTTGCAGTCGATGATGAGACGACATTTAGATTGTTTATAGCAACGTTGACATGTCAAGTGGTTATGACATATATGCGTATCTTTACGCTCATGATTTAAGTGATAATTCATGCATTTAACGCAAAACTTGCTCGGTGGTAACTTCGAAAACTTAACCATACTTAAAACGACATCGTAATGTTTATTATTTAACCACAAACAAACAATATCGTTGGTTAACTTAATTAAATTACCTTCTTTATCGCATCGCGAATCATACACTATGTCGTTATCAAATTGATCCGAATATACTACTAAATCAACACCCTGTTGTTTAAGAAAATTCTGATAAACACCGTCGTAATGTTTTGACCCCACACAGCATCCTTCAACTATTCCGCATTTTTCATAAATCTCACGAACCTCATCAATAGTGTACAGTGTATCGACAGCTGTGTGTGGGGATCTTTCCATTTGCACATATCGCGTGTCTTTTTTTAACCACGATAAACCCACTAGTAAACTAACCGCGAAGCAACAATTTTTAATGATTTTGTTTAACCCGTCGCACACAATGGAAAAAACACCCATCCGTTGATCGCGACCGTATTTTTCCACATTTTTACCCCCACCGCCCTCATCATCATCGCCACCCCCATTACCTAATTGCCGATATTTTTTTTTTTACCCAATTGTTTGTTGTTTTTTTTATTTTTATTATACGTATGTGGAAAAGTTTGAATTACCACGTTTGATTCCCACCCGTCAGCGATCAACGCGCGGTTGCTTTGCATCATTTTTTCAAAAATATTTAGTAAGAAGTTGACGTTAAAATCTTTAAGTTGAAGAACAGCAGTTGAAAAATAAGATTTTGGCGCATGTGAAAAAATAAAACGCACATAATCATTCTCTGAACTTGTAGACGCTCGAGCTACATTCAGTAAGTACGTAAACACTACGCGTAACGATTGAATAAAAGCAATAAAATTCATGCCCGATTTTCGTGCAATCGAAACGTGTAGTGTTTTTTGAGAAAATTTAAATTTTTCATTATAGGTAGAGTCGATAGTATTAGTTTTAAAGTCTTCTTCTTCAATCCTTTTTCCTTTTTTTTCGCGCTTTTCTAATAACTCCCTTAATTCACTCACATCTTCATTTGTAAACACATAAGGGGTTTTTTCAGCCATTTCTTCTTTTACTTCTAAAAAAAGAAAGAAATTTTCTTTTCTCTTTTTCTTCTTCTTCTTTTACTTCACTACCGCCATCAACGCGATCGATTACAACGTTTTCTGAATCACGTATATTTATACAATTAAATGTAAAAAAGGGTTTATCTTTAGAACACATTTCCCCCATTTTTTTTAAAAAAACTAAAAAAAAATAATAAATAAAAACAGCAACGGATTTTTAGTTTGTTTTTTAGTTTAACCCAACCTCCAATGGATTACGATCAAATTCACATCGAGGTTTATTTAAAAAATAAAGAAAACGGACATACTCACATTGGCTACGAAATCGTCGATAATGATGCAGAAATATTATTTTCTCCTTTTATCTTACAAGACTGTCTTAAAGAATTTCAAAATAACGAAGGAAAACAATTAATATTTATTTCAAGTTTTGAATTAATGCAACGGTTTAATGATATGCGTCAAATAATATTAGACATACCTTCAGATATATTGTATAAGATAGAATGTTTAATAAAATTTATCACAAAGAGAGAAAAAATAGAAAATAACCAGGATCTCTACATGGGGATAAGAACAATATTCTAAAAAAAATAAATAAAAAAAAATGGCTAAACAAGGGGTAAATAGAGGAGGTCGAACAATGAGTTTAGTTTCACAAAATGTACGAGCTGTTTTACAATGTCGAAGCTTCACGTTAAAAAGAAAACGGTGTCGAAAAAGAACAGCGCACACACATAAATGTTGGATTCATCTAGCAAAAGAAGATAACTTACGTGTTAAAAAATCACGAATTCCAAACGCAGGCAAAGGATTATACGCTTGGAAAAAACCTTTTAGACGTAACACTAACGTCGCTACGTACACAGGCGAAAGAACCACAGTAAAACGTATGGATCGAAAATACGGTAATAAAACAATTGCACAATATAGCTTGTGCGATGGTCCCCGTCACTGCGTCGATGCTTATAAATCAACCGATGGAGCGGCTCGATTTTGTAATGATGCAAAAGGATCGCGGTATAAAAATAACGCTTGTTTTACAGGAACAACAAAATACAATAATCGATTTAAATTACATGCAACCGCACCTATAAAACCCCATCAGGAAATTTTTGCCGACTACGGCGACGAATATTGGCCACGTGGATACTTTAAAAAAATACGAAAATGAGTAGAAACCGGAGAAACACGGGATTTCGAGGAAAAAAAAGACAAAGAGGTGGTGGTAAAAAAATTCAAAAAGTAATGAAAATTATGAAAGATTTTGAATCCACCAAAAACAAAATTATGAGAAAAATAAAAAACGGTACGGTGAAAGTGAAAAATTTTAAAAAAACCCAATTTGGTGGGCTGGTGCAACCGGATGTAGACACATTTCAGCAATTTGGTGGAAGAATGTTGCCGAAAAAATATTATTTAAAATAATTTTTTAAAAAAATATATAAATAACTAAAAAAAATTCAAAATAAATTATAAAAAACAAAGAATGCGTGGTCTTATTATTTTTTTTTTATTTTAAAAAAAATTATCGGAATAAATTACATGTGTTTCGTACATTACATAAGGTAAATTCCCTATACCGTATTTTACACCTTTTTTTGTTTTAATGTCTTGTGTAAATTCAATATGTTGAAGTAAAATTAAATCGTCGTCTCGAGGTAAATCATATTTTAAATTGCCCAATTTAACTGAGCTTGAAAACATAGGTAAACTAAAATACGCGTTTTTTGAATTTCGAGGAATTATTTGATTCGGTGATATAAAGTTCTCAACATAAGGAGTAGATACTCTCAACAAATCTTTATTTACTTGAAGTATCGTGAAGAAAATATTCCCATTTTCTTGATCCACCACATTTTTAGAAATTTTTATTTCGATAGAATCAATAATTTTTCTTTTTTCCCACTCATCTACATCGGGGGTTTGCGTTAAAGAAAATGGATAGGCATTTTGATTACGCGCTCCTGAATTTATAGATATGAAAGTAATGGCTCTCGTTTTCTCATTAACATAAGGATCAATAATAGCACCTTGACGTGCGCTTTGTTCTCGAAAATGATATTTACCATCAGCACGTTTCACGGGTATTTTCCCACCATCGTCTGCTGAATGAAACCAAAAACGCGGATTTTTGATAATAATTTTTTTATCAGCCATAAGAATACAAAATTTTATCTCTTTTTCTTATATCGTGTGTTAACTCGGCAACCTTTGCTGCGAAAAGCCTAACCTCGTATAAAGAACAGTGAACATCATTATGATGATGTCTTACATGCATGCTCCCTGCAAATTTTTATATTTTTAAGAAAATATTTAGCTATTTTTTCATATTTTTCTACACCAAAATGTTCTAAATTTACACATTCCACACCCATTAACGCACATAAATCAGATTCAATTTTACCCCCTTTATAACCAAATAAAATCTCACGTTTGCCGCTAAATTTTTTTTTAAATTCGTCTAAAAATTCCGCCTGACTGTAATATCGCGGGTTTTTTCGATAATTATATAATTTTAATCCGTGAATCTGAAATTGATGATGAATGGTTCGTTTATCTTGTTTATTCATTTTTCCGTAATCTTGAGCATCTTCGATAAAACAATGAAACATTTCATATCTCCCACTATCCATATAAATCAACGAAACCTCGCGAAAATAAACCAACGAATTAATGCGATAACATTCACAATCCATAATATGCGTAACATTTTTTAATATCTCTTCTCCTTTTACACCAAATAAATCCGTATGATTTACAACTTTATTAAACTCGCTATCGTAACGCGAATACATCTTACAACAGAATGATTAAAAAATTAAAAATCCAACAATTTATCTTTAATGTAATCATAATTATCTTCACGTATTTTACGCATGTGCGTGGAACATTTTATCATTTTTAATATATTACTGACAAGCGTTATATCATACGTGCGCACAGTCTGTTTAACATCGCACAAAAAAATATCACGCAGTTCAGCACAGTCTATTTCTTTCATAGCATCATCGAGAAACAGTTCAATTTTTTCCTCTTGTGTAATGATACAACCGCACTTGTCAAAGTACATCTTGTTGATAGTCTTGTTCACTAGCTCCAAAATACATCGTTCAAACACCGCGATCTCATGCTTCTGTAGCTCTGCTGCTGCTACTGCTGCTGGCGATGATGATGGCGATAATGTCGATGACGAGGGATCATATTCTTCTTCCTCTAATCTCTTTTTCTTTTTTTTAATCTCCTGGTCAAGTACGGCTTTATCAAAATCTGCTGTACATATAAATGCACGTTTCATGATTGTACATCAATGTCTGTCTGGTCGGAATTGCAAACCCCAACGCTTTTTTCTTTTTATACAAACGCATCGAGAACACATGACACGTCTTCCAATTACTAGCGGTGAAATTCTTCTGCATAAATCACAATACATTATATTCACATCACATTTTCTACACGTAAAATAACACCGTTCAAACCGCACTATTTGTTGACAACATATTTTACAAAATTCCATTTGAAATTTCCTGAAGTATCACCTGATAATTATTCCAATTCAACAATTCACCGTCTTTTTTTCCTTTTAAAGCGTACTCCGTAATAGCTTGCTGCACGCTCTTATAATTAATTACATATTTTTTGGTTTGCTCTTTTAAATCACGCATTTTTTTTAAAATTTCAGCACGTTCTTCCTCGTCACTTTTCAAAAATTCACTACGTTTTTTCTCGTCGCTACTCATCATCGATGATTGTTTTAAATTAAAAAATAAAAAACACGGTTAATATATAAACCACACTCCCAATTATAATTTCTAATCTTTTTTAACAAAAAATCAAAAATTAAGGATTTTTATTTGGTTAAAAAAATATAAAAAAACGAACAACATCACAACCTCTCCAGAAAAAAAGTCTGTCTGTCTGTCTTAGAAAATTCACGATGAAACGTTCAGCAGAAGAAGAAATACGGTATGAAGAAGAAACAACTGTCGCCGGTTTATTAAAAATGGTGCTGATGTACACGTGTTATTTTCGTTTTTTCCCCAATCGAGAAATCGGTTTGCTGTACTGGTTGATGGGTCTAGTGGATATCTACGAAGGCGGATACATAAGACTGGCTCCACAACAAAAACAACGTAACCCCCCTACAGTGTGCTGGTGTATTCCGCATCAATATTGGATATACTGTGGTGGAAATGTATTACCCGGTGTTGGAAAATTACGTCACGTCATCGCAAGAAATGAAGATTTTTATATGACAATCCCATATATGTATGAAAAAAATGAAAACTGGTGTATTTTAAATGAAGGACGTCATTTAGTATTAGTAAAAGACAATCGATTTATTTATTCATTTTTTCCTAAAAGAGGGTGTCTAATATATAATTCTTTTTTTTTCCTATAATACCCGCGGACTTTGAACCATGGCATCGTGAAATTTATCACCGTGTAGGTCTTCTAAATAACAATCGCATGCATATACCTTACTCTTTCTGGATATATCGAGGTTGTTGGAACAAGAAATCGTGCACCTCATTATACGATATATTTGCATATATATATAAAAAGTACGGTGATGAAGGTGTGAGTATAGCAGTCTATATGTATTGCAAATCACCAAATTTTTTCCACCAAGCGCTCAAATGCAAAGACGGCGAGATAAGTGTAAAATTTTTGTTAAATATAGCCTGTTGCTTTATTTGTTTTTGTGAAAAACACAATCCCCGCGCGATGATTCAGAAACAAACATATACTTACGATATTTATGATATTATTTCAGAAGAAGAAGAAGAAGTAGACAAAAATCTTGAAATGTGTTTTTTTGAAAATTGTGAGGAAAAAAATTCATCACATCTAGACACACGTGAATTTGAAATGTTTGATTATGACAGTGTGTCAAAAACATCGATAAAAAAAATAAAACAAAACTTAACACTTCTTTCAGAACCAGTTATCACGTTAACTAATATTAAACCAGGTGAATATATATTCACTCAGCAAACAAACAGACACGCAATAATTGTCGAATACGGTAACGCCATCAACAACGAAATAATAAGTTTTATTCGTAAATTCTTCACATCTATATATGTTTCCGATAATTTTATTAGTTATTTACATAGATTACTCTAATATATCTTTCAAATTAAGCAACATATGCAAATGTGATTTTCTATCTTCAAAAACACGTTGACCTTTTTTACATTGCAATATTTCTAATTGCTCACATAACATTTTATGTTGTTTAAAAGATTTTACCTCACACGTTAAATTATTTCTCAATATAGCATGTAAAGCTTTTCCCACACGACCATTACCATCACCAAACGGATGTATATATTCGAATATATAATATATTCGTGTAGGTATCAAATTCAACACGTCACTCTCAACTCTAACTCTACGATAATGTTCATCTAATAATTCCATGTATAATTCTATATAGTCAGGCGCTGGTGGTATGTGATTACCGCAATATCTGTAATTTTTGGAATATTCACCCTCTTTGTAATTTTTCATGCTACGCTTATGTAAATAAACGCATATCTCACTTATTTGCATTTGTTCTCGATCTGATTTTTTTAACCGGTAGAAATCGCTTAATCCCCGTGCATATTTTGCACACTTGTAAAAAAAACCAAATCCTTTTCGTCTTCTTCCATAAGTACAACATAATAGGAAAATATTTTGATTCTTAAATGATGTTCCCAATTCATTTCGTCGATACACCCCAATAAGCGCGATCAAAGTTCACGGCGATGCAATAATCTTTGAGATGTTGACACGTGATTCTTGTAATATCTCTAATAAAAAATTCCTGGTTTTTTTCTACACCTTCAAAAAACACGATTAGCAGCGAATAATACGCAATAATATCCCCGATAGTATAACGTTGAACCCTTTTGTAAATATCCAGGAATTGATGCTTCGAAATATTAGCGGATATATTTTTAAGTAGTTGTCTTTGTACAGAAATGTTTTCTTTAATTTTTTCCTCAAATATCCCCCGTCGCGTAAGAACACCGCTTTTATTCACTTCCTCTATTATAAACTCCATTTTTTAAAAAAATAACACATTAAAACAAAAAAACAGCGTTTTATACCCTCTTTTTTATTTACAATCACATTTAAAATTCCCAAACAAACATAAATTACAAAAAAACCATTTAAAACTCAAATTTTTAAATCCCAACTAAAATACAAATTTAAATCAAAAAAATACCCAAATTTAAATTTTACTTTTTTTTGGTGGATTTATCCGGTAATATATATCTCGCTGCAATCATTTCTAGCGTTGCTAACTTATCTTTTATGCTAACTAATTTTGTTATATTTTTTTTGTTTTTCATTGTAAATATAGTTTAATTCTTTAAATTTATTTTCAGCCGTTACAATTATATCTTTATCAAACCTATTTAGTATACCGTATGTGTCTATAAGAATATCCTTTTTTTTGAAAACAAGCGTCCGTCTATAGTTTCTCTTATCAACGTGTTCTTCTAATCTATCATGTTCCAGTTCATTGTATGCTTGCTTCAAAATATCGAGACTTTTTCCCTGGGGTCGAACCGCCGCTGTTTGAGTCGGACGAGATTCCAAGGTTGGTGTTGGGAAGATATAATTGAAAATATCGTCGTCATTGGTAGAAGCATCAGCAATAGATGTGGCGACGCTCTCACCAACAACTTCTACTTTTTCACCTTCTTCTTCTTCTTCTACACCCCCCGTAAAATTTATTTCGCCAACAGAGCCACTGTCGGATAAAGGTGATAAATTCGGTAGAGTGGAACCAGCGCTCAACTGCGAATAAATATCCCCCATCGACGCCATAGTAGGGCGATTATCATTCCACTTTTCCCGTTGATTCTCGATCGCGATACTCCGTTCCTTCTCTAGTCTCGCGATCTGTTGTTTTCGTTTGGTATCTGCTGCTATTGCTGCTGCTGATACACGTTGCTGTTGCTGCTCTTTCGCTATCCGTTCAGTATTTAGCCTCATTACTTCATTGATATCAATCTTGTTCTCACTGACAAATTTATAGAAAATAGATAGTTGTTCTTGATCCATGCTTATCAACTCTCTTTCCAAAAATGGCAAATTCTATTTTTTTCACGCTTATATATAATGCATATTTTTAAGCTAATTAAGTTTCTCATCCAATAAGACGCGTGATTTTTTTCTAAAACTGAAATGTATTCAACACGGAATAGAATATTTAATTTCCGATTTTTTTTCTAGAAGAACACCGGATGTTAAAAGACACTTGAAAAAAATTAACATATGACAAGGAAGACAGGTCATTAAAAAATCCTTGAAAAAATTAACATTTTGACTTTATAAATGATATGTTGACTTAATATGAAGTGTTCTATTTTGTGAGGAAGAAATTAACCGTAGGGAAGGAAAAAAATGACTGAGAAAGAAGAAGAAGAAACTGGATCGAATACATTGTTATACTTAAGGCAACAACTGATGAAAAAAGGCTATAACGTTGAATATACGAACGAAGATATATTAAAGTCTATTCAACCTGTTGCTAAGCGACTGTGGTGTATATCAACATTAGCTGAGGATGTAGAAGAATGCTGTGCAAAAAACTGTCGGCGATTTCCAAATGTATTTGGTTTATCCGTGGATAATTGCGCACCCGGTGTATGCTGCGTCTTCCCATGCTGTCTACAACACGCTTTATCAAAGGAGACACTTACTTTAAAGGATTGTGCTTTATTAACACGTGTACCTAAACATTTTTTACATAGAGATCTAGAAAGTCTACCGTCAGTGGAATATGCGCGTCTAAAATCACTTACAACAAATTTTGACAAAATAACAACATTAGACAATATTAATAAACTTTGTTCATAAGTTCAATAAAAAAAAACGAGTTTTAATGCATAGTGTTTGTCTTTCTTCGTTGTCTTCCTTCAGCTTTTAATGCGGTATGATTGTTGTCTTTCTTTCTTCGCCCTCCTCCTTCTTCTCCAGCTCCTTTACATTCTTCTGCTTCTTCTCTTCACCATCTGTAATTAGCGTAGTCGGCATCTTCTGCTTCTTCTCTTCACCATCTGTTAGCATGGTCGGATACATATGATAAACGCATCGGTTCTTGTAGTCGCAATAACAACAGCCTTGTTCCCCATCATCGCCAGCAGCGCTAACTAATAATGAAGATATAAGAAAGAACAATATACCCCAGAAAAAATTCATCTTCAAGACTCAGTATAAATCAAGTCGATTCGCGTATCAAATTTATACAGGTTATTTTTTAAATTTATTCATAAAAATACATGAAAATCAATTACATATGCGCCCACATTCACGCGCATTTTGCACATATATACTGAAAAAAGCAGGTTTTTGCTTAAATCACTCACAATTCGTGTGTGGTAAAGATTTTTTTTTCTCCCTCGCATACAACCATTCCTGTGCAGCTAAGGGTTGCATAAATAGAGCTGCACGTTCAGTCTCATCTTTCATTCTCCTTGTCATTCTTACTATTCCCGGGAATGTTAAACACTCCGACTCCGACTCCATGTCAATATATCAATTTATTTTTTTACCGGTTTCGATATCATTCAATAGTTTCACTTGTCAATCATCAAAAAAAATTTTTTTCCGGTTTCGATTCCCAAGCATAGCCAATTAACAATTCATATTTTTAAAACAGGAATACAAAATTCAACAATTTATCCCTGAATCGATAATCACTACAAATATGTCACAAGAATACAAAATTTTACCGTTTTCCCTAGAATTACAAGGAATACGAAATTTTTGCCGTTTTACCCAGAATCGATATGTAAACAAGAAATACAAAATTTCACCGTTTTTCCCAGAACAAATTAAGAATTCATATTTTTAAAAACAGGTGTACCGTTGAATCGATAATCACTACAAATATGCTATACAAGAATACGTAATTTACCCGTTTATCCTATTAAAAAAAAATATAAAACACATGTAAAAATATCGCCGTCATATGAGTTGGATCAGCAAAAAAAAAATCACTTCCGGTGAGTAATGTTAAAATTGTATTTCTTTGTTGTAAAATCTTCATACAATTTTTGCGTTATCCACAGTTTGTGCTTTGGTCTGCATCGAAGAAGACGTATGAGAAATCTGATGCTGATTGATTGAGCTAGCTCAGTGAATTCAACACAGTAAGTAACTTGGTGTGTGCTGAATACATTGAGAGAACTTAAAACATCTTTAGGTTTCAAGACAGGATTTCATCATCATCACAACGAACAAATCTTGATAACGCGGTGATGAAAGAAAGTCTCGTAAAAAACTAGCTAGTCTTTCTTTTATCATCTCATTGAAAGACAACAAAAAAAGAAAGAAAGAAAAGACAACAACAAACGAAGACTAATGTTTCTCTCATTTTGTTGTACTCAATGATTTATGCGCGCTGGTTCGGCAAAGGAAAAGCTTTGTCTTTTCTTTGTCGACCCAGAGCACAGAAATAATTGTCGATGATAGAAAGAAAGTCTCGTAACTAAGCTAGTCTTTCTTCTATCATGACAACAAAAAAAGAAAGAAAGAAAAGACAAGAACAAACGAAGACAAAGCTTTCTCTTGGTGAACCAGTGCGCAAAAAATCACAATTATTTCTGTGCTCTGGGTCTCCTCAAGAAAAACTTTAAAACTGATGGAGAAGAAGTCAAAGAAAGAAAGAAAGACTGTTGGATAGACTTCCCCAGATGTGAATAAAATCCTAAACGTTTTTATCTACCTCTGGGTTAGCCTCTTCGCCAGTTATCTCTCCAAGAACAAGAAGAAGGAATCAGAAGAAACAAGATGTCGCTTAGCAAAACAATGTGTTTGTATTGTTATGGTTTGTTATGGAAGAAAAAGAAGAAGAAACGGAATGAATGTTTTTCTTTCATTTTGTTGAACTCGGTCGATTTTTCACTGAGAATAACAAAATGAGAGAAAACAGAATTTTTTTTGCCGAAACGAGTAAAACAATAACAGAATTTATTATCTCATTACAAGTATAAATGGATATACTTTTGTCATATTCATTCATTCTTGTAAATGAGATAGTACGTCGCCGCCATGAATTGCTGTTACAGATGTTATAATCAAATTCAAAATGTAAATCACATGTGTTACTATACATGTCGCGAATGTGAAGTTTATGAAGTATTTTGTGATTTTTGTCGAAGAAATTACCCTAAAGATGTCATATGTAAAATCTACCACAGATGCGATTGTAAAAATAGACAAGAACGTTGGTGTAAAAAATATTTTAATTGAACAATAAAAAAAAATTATTCAAATTTAATCACATACGCGCACGTCTTTTCTCGCCACAAGAACAAGAAATCAGAAGAAACAAGATACAAAGGCTTTTTTACATGGAAGATTACAATAAATTACAATAAATGATAAAAGAAGATATTTTTAGATAAAGCTTTAGAATAAGATGGATGTCATTTACTGATTCCCATCTTTTTGTAGAGCTTCATTTACATATCGATAAAAAAATATTACTAATAATCATACGTATAAGATTTCACAATCACTTCACCCTTGGCTATCGAGAGCGCTACACCGGTACTGCTGCTCCCGTGACACGAACTCTTCGCGAGCGAAGAAACATACATACATACAAGCAGACAACACACGCACGCAGAACAATAAACCACACTAAAAAAAATACATACACACAACACAACACCCACCTCCTCTCCCCAACCCACCCACCCCAAAAAAAACACCCCATACCCCTCCTAAACTAAAACAATATGCTAATGAAGAGAGCCAACACCTACTCTCGAACACCCCCCGGCCAAAATTATGCTAATTTTATACATGCTCGATGCTGATTGGCTAATGAAAAAAATACTGCAATTTGATTGGTTAAAAACTAGTGCCAGGCCCCAACACATAAAATAAAATATATATTTATCAACCACTACTCAGGGGAGGGGGAGGGAGGTGTGTCTAATAGGATAAAAGACGCGGAACACGCTTGGAAGTTTCACGTACTATATAGGAATTATTCCGGCTAACGATGTGGGAGTCGGCGTTGATGAATGCTGGCGAGGTTGAGTGATGCTGTTGTTAGGGGTGGCGTTGAAATTGAGATTTCAATGGAATACAAGTGCTGCACTTCAATTGCTTGGTTTTTAGACAAGCAATGCGTGCGATAATGAAGCCCTTGCATAGTTACCCCTTACAACCCCCACCCCCACCCGCCACCTCACCCCCCCCCCCCTCCCCCAAAAAAATATTAAATAAATGAACTGAACAACTAAAAAGCAATAGACACAACTTTTAACGCTGGATCTCTTGGCTCGTGCATCGATGAAGAACGCAGCTAACTGCAAAACGTGGTGTGAATTGCAGATTTCAGTGAATCATCGAATTTTTGAACCCAAATGGCACTTTTCGTTATGCCGAGAGCATGTCTGTTTGAGTGTTGCTACTAAATCGTGCATCGTTTCTTGCACGACCTTTGGAGTCTCATGGTGTTTCGCCGTGTCCCCCTAAATAGATTAGCATTCAGGTACATCGCGTAGCCAAAATTGTTCGCAGACTTCGCGTGTGCCGCATTGCTTTCCATGGTGGCTGTTTGACCTCAGATCAGGCAAGACTACCCGCTGAACTTAAGCATATCAGTAAGCGGAGGAGAAGAAACTAACCAGGATTTCCTCAGTAATGGTGAATGAAGAGGAATCGGCTGAAATTTGTAATCGCCGTAGCTTGCAGCGGCGAATTGTAGTCTCGAGAAGTACTCTCCTGGCAAATCGACTTTGTCTAAGTTGCTTGGAACAGCATGTCGTAGAGGGTGACAACCCCGTACATGGCAAGGCTCGAATGCCGACAATGCAGCCCTAAATTGGTGGTAAACTCCATCTAAAGCTAAATACCGGCACGAGACCAATAGCGAACAAGTACCGTGAGGGAAAGATTAAAAGGACTTTGAAAAGAGAGTTAAAGAGTACGTGAAACCGTTAAAAGGGAAGCGAATGAAACCAGCAATTTGCCTTGCCGGATTCAGTCACCTGCACTCGATCGCGCGCTTGTTCGCGATTTTTTTAGACGCGATTCGTACAATTGGCCGAGCGAAGGCGGCGCACTTCTGGTAGGTGAGTGTCAGCATCAGATTGTCACGGGTTAGAAAGTTGTGATGAAGGTAGATCCTTCCGGATTGTTCAGCGTCACAAACAAATCACCCGTGGCAGTCTGTGGTCTGTCGCAATGCGTGCCTCCGTGGGTTGGCTGGTGTCCTGTCCTGTTGGCGCAGTTGTCGACTGTGGTGGATGGCTATGCCAGTGCATCCAAACCGCTGCCCATCTACAGGTCGGGGTGCACACGCCACGCGTTGACGATGCTGACGAAAATACGGTTCCATCCGACCCATCTTGAAACACGGACCAAGGAGTCTAACATGTGCGCGAGTCTATGGGTGATCGAAACCCGGTGGCGAAATGAAAGTGAAGGGAACTTTTTGGTTGCTGAGGTGAGAAGCCCGGCCGTCGTGGCCCAGCCGTATCATCGACCGACCTGTTCTAATCTTAGAAAGGTTTGAGTAAGAGCGTGGCTTTTGGGACCCAAAAGATGGTGAACTATGCCTGAATAGAGTGAAGCCAGCGGAAACATACATACATACATACTTTATTTCAACACGCTAGCCTCAAGAACAATAAATATGCTGGTTTCAATGAGGGGCGTGCTTAATTTAACTAATACAACAAATTGACTAATACTAATAAACTAATTACAATAACTAACAAACAACTAGGAAGTTTAATAAAAGGTTTATAAAAAAGTAAATAAGTTTATAAAAATGATGGTGATAAAAAATAAATAAATAAATAAATAAATAAATAAATAAATAAATAAATAAATAAATAAATAAATAAATAAATAAATAAATAAATAAATAAATAAATAAATAAATAAATAAAAAAAATTCAGAATTCAGAGTGGTGTGATTCAACTTCATCTCATAGTCTGCCCTATAAGCCTTTTAAAATAATCCAACGACTCTGCTTGTTTCGCTTCGTGTAATAAATTATTCCAAAGCATGGCACCTTTATATTTAAAACTTCTTCTTAGAAATTCTCTCTTTGGCTTTGGGAGTACTAAATTAGTATCATTGTTCCTTAGATTATATGTATTTTGATATTCATTAACTTTTCGAAAGGATTCTTTTAAATCTGGCGCGGTGTAGTCGTTGAGTATTTTATACATGAAGACTGACTTTGTATAAGTCCGTCTTACATCTAAATTTTCCCAAGAAAGGGTTTCGAGAACGTCAGCCGAACGGATTTCTAACTGCTTCCGGTAATTACTCGTGCCGCACGAGATTGAAATTTTTGCAATTTATCCTTCAGCAGTTTTCTGGCAATTGTCCCAAAGAGGAGAGCAGTAATCAAAATAAGGTTGTACTAAGGCTTTATATATAACTTGCAATGTATCAGTTGGTACAAAAGGCTTAACGCATTTAATTGCTCCAATGCCCGCGCCGGCCTTCTTGCAAATTGTTTCAATATTCTTTTCCCAACTAAGTTTCTCATCTATCTCGACTCCCAAGCATTTATAAGTATCAGTTCTCGGAACCGGAACATTATTAATTAAGACAGGATGATCGCATACCTTATTACTGAGATTATACGAAGATCCAATAAACATATGTCTTGATTTAGTTGGATGGATTTGAAGCTTGTTTTTCACCATCCAATTATGAATATTAGTAAGATCTGAATTTAAATTTGCAACAAGCTCAGCGCAGTCACGCGAAGATGAGAAAATTTGGGTGTCATCTGCATATAGACATGGAGTTGTTGATTTTAAGCAATCTGGCATATCATTTATATACAACAAGAACAACAACGGGCCCAAAATAGAGCCTTGAGGGACTCCGCAAATAATCTTTTTTGGTGAAGATATCTCGCCATTAAGAAAACGTTGTTGTTCTCTATTATTCAAATAAGATTCAAACCATTTTAATTGTATACCCGAGATACCAAAAAAAATATTCATTTTCTTTAACAGGATGTCGTGATTTATAGAATCGAAAGCTTTCCGAATGTCAAGGAATATGACGCAATTTAATTTACCATTATCCATGTTATCAAGCCATTCATCGCACATTTTGATGAGTGCCGATACCGTGGAGTGTTTTGGACGAAATCCTGATTGAAAATTTGATAACAAAGAATTTTCCGTCAAGTAGCTATACACTTGACGAAAAATCTCTTTTTCAAAGACCTTGCTTATTATTGGTAATATCGAAATAGGACGATAGTTTTCACATTTTCGTCTGTCATCAGATTTGAAAATTTGAGTTACACGAGCATGTTTCCACTCATCAATGTGTATTCCTGTTTCAAGGGATAGGTTAAAAATAGCTGTTAATGATTGTGCAATTATATCTGATGACAGTTTGAGAATTTTAGCTGGAATTTTATCTAAACCGGTAGCTTTATTTGCCTTTAGATTCTTTAGAGTTTGAGTTACACTGCTAACATTAATTTGCGAGAAATAAAACCGCGTATTTGAAGAAAGGCCGGCACTGTCATTTATCTGCGGGTCTTCCGCGTATAGTTCATCATCAGATTCGGCAGCCAATTTTGGTCCAATATTTATAAAATAATCATTGAAAGATTCTGCAATAAGTTTAGAATCTGAAAGAACAGTGTCATTAACAGTAAGTTCACTGACAACGGTGGATCTACTGTTCTTACCCAAAAGAGAATTAATTAAAGACCAATTGAGAACTTAAAGAACTTTGAAGACTGAAGCGGAGCTCTATTAAATATGTGCATATTTGTTTACAAGATAAAACAAATTCAATAATAGGGCTAATTATGGTCCAGATGTATGTACTGTACTGTGTAACCTCTTTTACTTCTAGAGTACTTAATTTCCTTGATGATTAAAATGTTCGATCTTAAAACCAAATAAAATAATAAAAGTTGACCTTACTAACTCCTAGGGTTGAAAGGGTTCAATGAAAAATAGTGGAACGATATGTACAGTATGCATGTACCTCTCAATTGTATTATAAACTTAAAATTAATATAAAACATGCATGGTATAAATAATTATAATAATTGGTAATACTACTACTAATGATAATCACACCTTTGATTGTAATCACGATAATGATAGTAATGATGGATGATGATGATAATAATAATAATAATAATAATAATAATAATAATAATGATAATAATAAATAATAATAATAATAATAACAATAATAAACGCGACACCCTAAGAGAGATGTAGACATCTCGGGGGGCCATGTTTGCACCAGAAGTGTTTATAAACCAAAAATTCCCTCATTGTTCCTCGATCAAATTAAGCAATGACCATTTTAATTAAGCTTGTTACCAATGGTAGACCACAAGGAATTGTAAATTCAAGTGCCGCTATTGCATGGTGAAAAGGTCCATAATTTAATATTAGCTAGAGAAAGGGGCTTGATTATTTTCTGCCTTCAGAAAGGGGGGCTTATTAGAAGGGGGGCTTAAAAGATCTGAGAGGGGGGGTTAATAGAGAAATTACAGTAAGCCCAGTCTTTGCTGTATTAAATGAATCTATATTGGATTTTAGAAAGAGCGATAGTTATTTGTGATTGAATCAGCTTCTCCTGCCCTTTTATTGTTCAGGCATCTAAACAATTATAATTACAACCAAATGTCATAATTTTATTCATGTCTGTACAGCTTTATTGTATTGCTGTACTGTATATCTGTTTGAACAGTTTTCTTTGTATTTTTCTTATACTATAGGTATGCCAGTTCCTTGACCAAAGGGGGGTGTCCCCTAGTGTTATTGAAAAGTTCAGAGCCGAAGAGGTACTATGCATATAAAGTAGTCATACGTAGCATTAATTCTAATCAGGTGAAATAGTAATTTTTCCCTTTCCATCACCATGAAGGCAACAGTGAAGGTTCTGGGTACAAGGGTTTACCGGTGTAAGTGATTTCTCTGATATAAAAGAGAAACCAGGGGAAATGGTAGTCACGCAGCACATATAGCCCAACCTCACACTGGTGATATTTATTATGATAATTCATGCAGTATGTAATATCTCAATGTCACTCTAAATTTAGAAAATGTTAAAGTTAATTAGGATACACACTCAAC
>CAXIUP010000261.1:243200-540700 GCA_964035015.1 Corallium rubrum | reverse complement strand
GGACATGCGTCTGGAATGTGATAAAACATTGTTGACCATACATTGCTGTGATCTATCCGATAGATAAGAGGAAAACCATCTATATGATGTTTCCCTCACTCCGTAAAGGTCAAGCTTTCTTAACAGAATTGCATGATCAACAGAATCAAAGGCCTTACTTAAGTCAATTAGGACAACCCCACTCATATACCCATTATCAATATTTTTAAACCAATTTTCCGTGGCCTGCAGCAAGGCAGTTAAGGTTGAGTGATTTGACCTAAAACCAGATTGGAATTTGGTCAATATATTATTTTCGGTTAAATATGAGTAGAGTTGGTCAAAAACTAATTTTTCAAAAACCTTGGCAAGAATTGGTAGCACAGAGATTGGTCGATAATTATTTGCATCATTCTTTTCATTACCCTTATAGATCGGAAAAACTTTTGCAGTCTTCCAACTATCAGGAAAAATTCCAGAGCTCAAAGATTTATTAAATATGCAGGTCAATGGGAAACTTATAACTGACGATGCATCTTTTAGTAACTTGGCAGAAATTCCATCAATGCCGCAGGCTTTATTTGTTAAAAGTTTAGACAATAAAGTCTGAACTTTTGAAACAGGTATTGAGGTAAATTGAAACTGTGAGGTTGATGGTTTAACATAGGATTCCGGAGAAATCGATGTTGACTGAACAGTCTCAGCAACCTTTACACCTACTGCCGAGAAATGATCATTAAAAGCATTTGAAATATGTTTTGAATCTGTGAGAACTGATTCAGCAGTTCGTAACTCTGTAATGCCACTGATCTTCGATTTTCGACCAAGCAGCAAATTTATTGCTCGCCAGGAACGACGAGTATCACCCTCACAGTTTGTTACCTCTGTCAAAACATAATCCTGTTTTGCCTTTTTTATGGCAGCATTCACTTTATTTCTAGCCAATTTATAGGCATCAAAAGGGCATTAGACCCATTTTTAACATATTTCTTTTTCAAATAATCTCTGTGATACATCAGTTTTCTTATCTCAGGAGTGAGCCAAGGAGAAGGTTTGTTTCTAACTCTCCTTTTTCTCAGAGGTGCATGAATATCAAGAACCTCTAAGAACAGATTTTCCCATGTATATACCATATCATTCGGATCATCGCTGATCCACAATAAATCCCAGTTTACATTTTTTAGGTCATGTTTAAATAAATTTGCATCGTAATTTTTCATATTACGATTCTCAATATACTTTGGATTACTTCTAAACGTTGGGAACTTTCTCACGCCATATATTAGATAATGATCGCTAATTCCTATTTCGATAACACCGGATGCAGAAATGTTCTGTGGCTCATTAGTTATGAAATGATCAAGTAATGTACTTGACTGATGTGTAACACGTGTATTCTCAGTAATTAACTGAGAAAACTGATATGACTCATAAAGAAACTTCACAGGAGATGATATAGGATCATTAGTATTTATCGCTAAATCACAATTTATATCACCTGCTAATAAAGTTTCCTTACCCTCAGAGTCAACATTAATAAGAAAATTTTCAAATTCCCTAAAAATATCGATCGTAGAATTTGGTGGTCTGTACCAAGTGGAGATAATAAATGGTTTACCATTTGGTTTTGAAATCTCAACTGCTATTAACTCCAAATTAGATGGCACTAAATCACTGCGTATAACATAGTTAATGTTATCACGAATATACAGTGAAACACCACCACCATTTTTATTACGATCTTTTCTTTCAATAGAATATCCTTTAATTCTGACAAGATCATCACTTATTATGGCATCAAGTTTGGTTTCATTAATAGCCAATACATCAAACTCAAAGTCACTGATTAATATCCTAAGCTGATCAATATGGGTTATCAATCCATTTATGTTCAGCAAACCAAACTTGAAACCTTTAGGCAGAATAGGATTATTCTTATTACGAGAATTTGCTTGAAAGGTTGTAGATTTAGAAATCAGAGGTATAGAGCAGTCAATAATGGTTCCCTCCTTGTCACCTGTGCACCATCAACGACTTTTTGACTTAATAATAGAGTTAGTAAAATTGCTAGCAAGTATAGCAACACCCTTTTTATTTAGGTGAAGTTTACCCTTATTTAAGCAAGTATTATCAATATTATTATGCTTTATCTGTACTCGTCCAGACTGTTTGCAATATCGATTAACTATTTTGTTGACTTCACCCACCTTTCCTGACATTCCATCTAAGTCGGATCTTTGCGTTATCTCTGAAAGATATACACTAGCTTGTGGGTGATTTGTCTCGATGTGTCTTGCCAGGTCGACAATCTGGTCTGCAACTACTTGAGGTGACTTTTCTTTCAGATCATTTGTCCCAACATGGAGCACAACATTGACTGGACTTGTAGATTTTTCCAAGGATGGCGTGATGTAATGATACATGTCCTGAGTATAAGCTCCAGGGAAAGAACATACACTGACCTTAGAACTTGTTGATTTACTCAACATCCAGCTGTTTAGCTTCTTAATAACAGAATCTCCCAATATTAAGGTAGTACCAGTTTGATCCTTTTTACCTTTGTTGCCACGACTTGATTCTTGAGCAGTCGAGGATTTGCTATTTGAACCTTCATCAGCTCCATTTTTAAGATCTAAATTTATGATCTTTTCCTTCTTCTTCTTCTTGTTCTTCTTCTTCTCTGTCTTCTTCTTACTCTCCTTGCCATTCTTCAGACTACTTTTATCATCTGACAACTCTTTGTCTGTTCCATCATCAATGATATGAATTTCATTACCTTTGACTTTCTTGTCATTTGAACTCGAGGTTGTAGCTTTTGCTCGTTTGTCGTCATTCAGCAAGTAGATGACTGTTAACAAACTCTCCTTCTCCTTCTCTAAGACATCAATCTTATTCCTGAGTTCATTATTGACCAAACAGATATGTTCCATTTGGCTTTTGAGGGAAAGCAGCTCATCATCCGCAGCCTGGTTGTTGTTAGGAAAAATTTGCATATTTGCTTTCGACATTAATGTATTCACCATACAATCCATTTTAGCAAAATTTTCTTTCAGAAGATCGATATCTTTACGCAGACTTGTTGTTTCAGTAGGAGTAACGCTGGAAGTAACATTATGTATATCTTCATCATAAGTTATCTCCTGAAGATCTGCAACAGCATTTTTTATCGTGGCGATATTATTAATATTGTCAAGGTCACCGTTCGCTTCGGGATTGTTGATATCAATATCAACATCAATGTAGCTACTAGACGGTTTAGGCTGACCCAAAAGATTAAATAGTTTCTCTTTAGCTGTAAGTTCATCCTGTCCCTGAATACAAAGCGTTGATGTCGTAGTATAAAACTTAAAAGTTAAACCATTTAACTTACACGAAACCATGTTGTGCATCAAGTCTTCGGACCAGCTGATATCTTGATCTTCGGAAATTAAATTTCCAAATACCAACTTAATAAATCTACTCAACTGTTCGGTATTTCCCGACCACGAGAATCTTGGTTTCTTTCCATCATTATACTTGAGATGTATAACAAGTGAATCAACGTTTTCATTCATGTTTAACATCTCATCAGGCACTTGAAAACCTTCCGCCATGTTGACCGGAAGAGAGAGAGCGACAGAGAGAAAGAGAGAAAGAGAGAAAGAGAGAAAGAGAGAAAGAGAGAAAGAGAGAAAGAGAGAAAGAGAGAAAGAGAGAAAGAGAGAAAGAGAGAAAGAGAGAAAGAGAGAAAGAGAGAAAGAGAGAAAGAGAGAAAGAGAGAAAGAGAGAAAGAGAGAAAGAGAGAAAGAGAGAAAGAGAGAAAGAGAGAAAGAGAGAAAGAGAGAAAGAGAGAAAGAGAGAAAGAGAGAAAGAGAGAAAGAGAGAAAGAGAGAAAGAGAGAAAGAGAGAAAGAGAGAAAGAGATGGTGGTCAGCGGTTTGTTACTGTGTTTTGCAACCGAAAAAATCAACGAAGATGTCGGACGTGACGTCATGGGCAAACTGCAATTAATGTTTTCGTTAGTCTGAAGATGATCTGATTAAAATCGAAAATTTACACATGATTTGTGTTGTAGTTATGAATTAATATTGGATTATCGTTTACTTGAATAGACGATAGCCCCACTCGATATGATAACAAATTTAACACAAAATCAAAACAAGACCTTCTCTCCGAACTTCAGTATACTCGTCGCTCCTCGTGTTTTCTACCATCTCGACCCAGTCCTTCTACTCTGTCTAATCAGAATAATTAACTAATACTAGAAATTACTATCGCAAGTGAAGTGCTGCCTCAAATGGGACAAAAACCTTTAGCCTACTCCACAAGCAAATATGTGCAGTCTGTGGCCAATGTGACACCCCCGTTGCCCACTCCACCCAAGATTGCCCACTCCACCCGATTGCCCACTCCACCCAAGTTTACCCACTCCACCCTAGGTTGCCCACTCCACCTGAGGTTGTCCACTCCATCCGAGGTTGCCCACTCCACCCAAGATTACCCACTCCACCCAAGATTGCCCACTCCACCCAAGATTCCCCACTCCACCCGAGTTTGCCCACTGCACGTGAGTTTGCCCACTCCACCCAAAATAGCCCACAGAGTTACCTGCGTGGTGTTGCCGTGTTGAAACCACGCTTCAAACGTACATGTAATTTCATCAAACAAATCCTTCTGGCGTATGTGATGTAAGATGTAGGAAGAAACTTCCTACGTCACAAAACGTCATAAAATGCTCAACAAATAAATAAACTCTCAAAATCTCGATTCCGTTGACTATACATAACTCGGCTAAGAGGTCTGGACACGAGACACAGGCAACCCATGTCAAGATTAGTGAGCTGCCTCGCTACGCTCGGCAGCAAATAATAAAATAAGTTTAAGCTGAAATATCTCTCCTAAACAATTATACTTTGTTTTGTTTGTATAACCTAATTTTTTGACCCGTCAACATCAGAAATGTACCTGTTTGTTTGTCCTAGCAGGGTTATGACGGACACCCAGTGCATAATTCATTTAATATAGCTAAGATGCTTGTACTTTGCAAACTTTTTCTTATTTATTTTATTTTCTTTAACAAAATTTTTTTCCTGTAGCGATCTTGATGAGTTTGTGATAGATATTCCACGACAGCCATTATCTTCAACACCAAGGTTGTGTGCAGTATTCACAGGGCGGTACACCGCATTAGTTTTAAGTTGTTTAATATATAGACAATTACTACTAGGAATAGAAGGTTTCTTGTTTGAGGCAGCCAATTTGGAATTAGGGTAAACACAGTGATAAATTCTTACGGCCGGACAATTATAATGAATACTTATAGGAATTTACTCATATACTTTGCCCTTGACTTAAAATTAACTGCATGTGTTCACCATTCTTTCAAAATAACTTAAATCTTATTTTTAATGCTTAAATCTTATTTTCCAACAACAATTCAAGAAGCATTAATAATTCATGAACGGGAAAAACAAATAAAAAATCTATGTTTAATGAGTGTCTGTGTTTATGTGACATGCTTTCCGTTTTCAATGAGTTTCTTGCTGGATTTTACGGTTTACACAAGGTCAGTCTTTACGTCAATAAAATGGTTCGTTATTAAAAAAATGCATATATATGTACTTTCTGTAGGAGGTAGTTTGGTTTAGATATCGTGACACTCATGATAGCTTATAGTGTTAAAGATGACTAAAATGCAGAGTTTTGTCAAAAAAACATCAGTTAAATGCTTTGAATATTTTGTCCACTCCCAAAATAAGTTGGGCACTAAATTTCGTGCCGATAGGAACAAGATGTCTACATATTTCTGGGTTTTCTTACGGGTATTCGTATGAACTAAGACGTTCGGATTTAACCGTGTTAAATCCGAACATCGTAGTTTATACGAATACCTGTGAGAAAATCCAGAACACAGAGTACAACTTTCTACCATAAATGACATTGATCTTGGGTTCATAGATAGAAATGAATCAAAATAGTAAATGATAAACATGTAGAAAGTTGAATGTGTTTTCTTGATCTGTATTGCTTTAGCTTGGACTTTCACCTCACCGGAGATGAAGACGAGGCTCCAACAGGCATTTGTCTAAACAGGGAGTCTGTTTCTGCAACAGAGAGGTATAGTATACCCTTTAGAAACAAAGGTATATTAGTTTGTGTTTTGTTAATTTTCCTTGAGCTGCTGCCATTTTAACTGTATTATAACTACTGAAAACTCGAAGTTACTTAGCTTTTATATCCTATTAAATGTATTTGCCTTACTCTAAAAGAATCTCTGAAAAACAATTAACTTATTACTCGGGTTTTTGTTGGGGTTTTTTCACTTCCAGGACATTGAGGACTAGGAGAACGAAAGTAATGCACGACCTCGTACAGGAATTTTCCAAGAAAGACATCATGGTATGTCAAATTAAAGTGGTTATGGTCGATGCCAGAGGCAATGATGAGATGGGTTTAGATGCAAAAGGAATTTACCGCGATGCTATATCATGCTTCTGGCAAGAATTTTACAACACGTGTACTCTCGGCGAACGAGAAAGAGTTCCAGCTCTTCGTCACGATTTCCAACTGAGTGAGTGGACAGCAATTGCACGCATTATCGTCAAGGGTTTTGGGGATTTGGAATATTTTCTCGTGATGCTGAGCAAAGCGTTTCTCGCAGGCGTGATTTTCAGTGAAAGTCAAGTTGCTGAAGAGATCCTACTTCTGTCGTTTTATCGATGTATTGCAAAAGATGAAGAAGAAACTCTGCATCAAGCACTCCACGAAGGCGACATCAGTGAAGAGTTTATCGATTTATTGGACCGCTTTGGATGCCGCAAAATACCCACCAAAGAGAATGCAATGAACGTAATCTTAGAATTAGCTCACAAAGAAATTGTTCAAAAACCCCAATACATCGCAGATTCCTGGAAGGATATTTTGCAAAAAGGCTTGCACGAAAGTAAAATATCATCGGTGCAAATATCATCAGGCGTAAAATATTTGGCAGTGGTGCATGTTGATCGCTGGCCGGGCATGGGTCTTTCAATTATCTGAATGCCGCTCGGTTTTAAGAGGGCGTAGATGAATGGTTATAGGATAGGATCAGACTTTCCTCATATACGTATGGGCGACCAGCAGGAGACTCCATGTTTGATGATGGGCGGATCCGATGCAGATTCCACAGTCGTGCAACTCTATATAATTCCTCACGTAAAATAACCATGAAACAAAATTTCAGGCACTCTCGCTGTATTGCATCATCATCACAGTATAATCCACAATCCCTCATGTCTTTAAAATATCTAATCCACCAATCTGCGCATCCCTTTTGCAAGATACCCCACCATGCTTCTATTCGCTGATTACTGACAGACTTCTCATACATAAAGCTTGCTACACCAGCCATATCATCATTATGTTCACTTCGCAGAAAATGTTGAATTGCGGCAACATTAACATTTTCTGTTCCGCAATCTGCTCTGACAACTCTAGCTGTTCCTTTCAGCTGTTTTATGCAATCAACGTAATACTGAGCTACAGCACATAATACGTCTGCTGAACCCGCCTATACAACCATGCACACAAAAGCCGAATGGCTTAAGTTTATCGTATCCATCCATCCATTTGCCATGTGCCATAGGTAATTTGGACCTTTGCTTAGATACCACCTTCTCTTCAATCTAGGTTTTGATCGACGCTCTACTCCTTCAGGGTCACACACTTTAAGTATCTCTCTCACCGTTTCCCTTCCAACGACAAGCTTGTGGTCAACTTGCAATCGTTGAGTCATTTGCCTGTATCCTACCATGTCTCCACTCTTACCTAGCTCTTCGTCTACAGCAGAGAAAACAGCTCTCAGATCAGATGGATTTTTCTTCTTTTTATGCTGAGGTTCTTTATTAATCTCTTTAAATTGCGTAGACTTAATCGTATTCCGTGATACAGCACCAGAAAGAGCATTATTTCTTTGTAATGGAAACCCAATTCACAGTACCTTTTAATCAGGTCAGATCGTCCCAAATTAGTATTTCCAAGACTGGGAATATACGGTGGAAGAACACATTCTGCCTCAGAAATTACCATTATAACTAATATCAAATTAAAAACGGGCCCACAGTAATTGGTAATAACTGTTGTGGTTACCCTGCCTATATACTTTGATATATATATATGTATATATATATATTTTTTTTTCTGTAAGTTGTAGGCAAAGTTTAATAAAATAAAATAAAATAAATAAAATAAACGCTATAGCTTGAATCAAATGTGCTCGACTGTAAAACTCGACCAAAAACTCCACCAAAAACTCGACATAAATTTCGACCAAAAACTCGAGCAAAAACTCGACATAAATTTCGACAAAAAAAAATGTGGAGTGAATTTCAATAAATGTGGAGTGAATTTCAATGTCACCTACGGGGCTCCGTAGTTTCACGTTCGGTAAAGCTCCACAGATCTTGTGGGGTCCGGTGTGCCTTCGACGGCCCTTGAAAATCCGGGGGAGTTGTTCATTTTCTTGTCTGGTCGTACTCATAACCGCAGCAGGTCTCCAAGGTGAGCAGCCTCTAGTCGATAGAACAATGTAGGTAAGGGAAGTCGGCAAAATGGATCCGTAACTTCGGTACAAGGCTCTAAGGGTTGGGCATGTTGGGCTGGGACTTGAGGTGCGCAGACCTGTCCTGGACTGGTCAGGACTCTGGAAGGGGCTTCACGTCGATGGACTCCGCTACGATCGTCAGGTCAATTCGGCATGCAATTAACAATCGACTTAGAACTGGAACGGACAAGGGGAATCCGACTGTTTAATTAAAACAAAGCATTGCGATGGCTGGTGAGCGGTGTTGACGCAATGTGATTTCTGCCCAGTGCTCTGAATGTCAAAGTGAAGTAATTCACCCAAGTGCGGGTAAACGGTGGGTTAATGTTGCATTTGATCTATCTAACATCAACCCAGGTGAACCAGATGAGAACGTTCGAGCTTTTATGGACTCGGATTTTCATTCGTGGATACCTCCTGCTGGGACGGAGGATAGTCGACCAAATCCAGAGCGTCCCCCCCCCCTGTGAGGAATTATCGAAAGAAACATGCCCAGAGAAGAGCTAACTTTGCCAAGATACAGAGACATTTTCGCACTAACAGATCAAGGTGTGCAAGAGAAGTGATCAAAGGTGAATGGTCTGCGGATAGAGTTGGAGCTTCGCTAAATGAGCAAGATAATTACTGGAGAACAATTTTTGAGAAACCATCATCTCCGGACAATAGGAAACCAGCTCCTGTTGGTCCAGTTTGTTGGAACATGGTTGATACGATTACTGTGCGTGAATGTAAGGCCACATTGAATCAAATGAATAGAGCCCCAGGACCCGACCGTAAGACCTTGAAAGATCTGAAAGCAATTCCTGATGTGCAGCTGGTAGCGAGATTTAATCTATGGCTACTAGCTGGTTACCAACCGCAAAGGTGTAGAGTGGGCAAAACAGTTTGCATACCCAAGGAGATTGGAACACGTGATCCAGCAAAGCATCGACCAATTACCATGTCATCAATGATCATACGATGCTTCCACAAATTAATGGCCGCGAGAATGGGGAAGTTTTTGCCGTTCAGTGAACGACAAAAGGCGTTTCGTTCGGGAGACGGGATTGCGGATAATATTCTCTTATTGAGATCTATTATCAAGTACCATCAGGGGAAGAAGCGCTCCCTCAATGTTGTCTTTGTCGACGTTGGGAAGGCATTTGATTCTGTATCCCATGATTCAGTTTTGATAGCCGCTGAGTGTCTTGGCGTTCCACCACCTTTTTGGGTTACTTGAGGGAGCTGTACTCGGACAGTTACACAGTCTTAAGAGATAACGCCGAACGAAGTCATCCTGTCCGAGTCTCTCAGGGAGTGAAGCAAGGAGATCCGATGTCCATCCATTTATTCAATGCTGTGATAGATTGGTCCTTGTCGGAGTTGGATCCGGAGATTGGGGTGGAGATTAACGGAACGATGATTAACACCCTAGCATTTGCTGATGACCTGGTTTTGCTAACGCGTACAGCACGGGGTGCCGCTAGCCAGCTCGCGAAGTTGGAACATCACCTTCGCTTGTGTGGATTGACGATCAGTAGTGGAGTTGGTGGCAAATCTTCATCCCTCCGGATCGACGTAGATGGAAAGAGGAAAATGTGGGTGGTTAATCCTAACTCTCATTTGATGGTGAACAGTCATACTATCCCTGCAATGAACATTGCGGATGCATATCGTTATTTGGGGCTCCATTTTACGGCTAAGGGTTCTAAAGCTGATATCACTAGGAACTTGGAGGTTGCCCTTGGAAACATTACTAAAGCGCCCTTAAGACCACAACAAGGTTTATTCATTCTGCGTAGCCATCTCATACCATCTTTATACCACGAGCTTGTACTCGCTGGGATACTTAAAATATCTGGACAGGATGATACGGGCAGCAGTTCGAGGATGGCTCAAGCTTCCTAAAGACACAGTAATACCATTTTTCTACGCAAAGGTGCAGGATGGTGGCCTGGGAATACAGTGTTTGGCAGTGAGAATCACTTTGTTAAAAATGAAGTGAATGTCGCAGTTATCCAACTCTACAGATCCTGCAGTTCAGGCAGTTGTTCCAGAAAAGTTCTACCAAGGTTTAGTAAGGAAGTGGTCAAAGCCAATAACGATTGACAATACCGTAATAACTACAATTCCATCCATGTTTAGAGCCTTTGCGGAGAAGCTGTATCAAACGACGGACGGTCGAGGATTGCATAACATCAGCAACGTCGGAAAAATCCATCGGTGGATTGTTAAAGGCTCTAACATTATGCGGGGATATAATTACGTAGGAGCAGTAAAGATTCGTGGGAACCTGATGAATACGGCGCTACGGAGTTCAAGAGGACGTCCTGCAAGGAATACATCATGTGACTGTTGCGGTAGACTTGAATCATTAGGCCATATTTTACAAGTATGTCCCAGAACATGGGGTCAACGGATAAAGAGACACGATAGGATTACGTCTATGGTAGGAAGGATAGTTAGGAAGAAAGGACGGCAGATTATGGTGGAGCCCTCAATAGCTACTCAGGCAGGTATTCGAAGACCAGATTTAGTGATCTATTCTGAAAAACAGGCAATTGGATATGTTATAGATGTAACGGTATGTGCGGACAACGCCGATCTGGCGCAAGTCCATCAAAGGAAAGTAGATTATTATAGAACAGATAATATTATAATGTGGGTGAACAATATATGTAATGTGCGGACTGTTAACTTTTCCTTGGTATATATGAGTTGGAGAGGATCTATGGCATTGCTATCGTTTGAGTTGCTCTCCAATGATTTGCGTGTTACGTTGAATGACATAGAATTACTTTCGATTATTTGCCTTGAAGGAGGATTTAACATTTGGAGAACAGTTAGGAAATCCACATACAGAACTCGATGATTATGACGATCATGTAAATGGGTGATGATATCACTCTTCGGGGCTTAATGTGTTGTAAATGATAAAAAGAGTGAGACGAACTCTATATTTGGTCAAATCTGTATTCAGTACTTTTTAAAGCTGATGCACACACTAGCCAAATGCCTCGTCATCTAATTAGTGACGCGCATGAATGGATTAACGAGATTCCCACTGTCCCTATCTACTATCTAGCGAAACCACAGCCAAGGGAACAGGCTTGGCGACAACAGTGGGGAAAGAAGACCCTGTTGAGCTTGACTCGAGTCGGACTCTGTGAAAAAAAACACGAGAGGTGTAGAATAAGTGTGAGGAGCAATCCGCCGGTGAAATACCACTACTCTCGTCGTTTTTTTACTTACTCGGTGCAGCGGAACTGGACGTACGCGTCCACATGTTGGTTTTAAGATCGCTCGTCTGCCGGTCGATCCGGGCCGAAGACACTGTCAGGTTGGGAGTTTGGCTGGGGCGGCACTACTGCCAAATGATAACGCAGGTGTCCTAAGGTGAGCTCAATGAGAACGGAAATCTCATGTAGAACAAAAGGGTAAAAGCTCACTTGATTTTGATTTTCAGTATGAATACAAACTGTGAAAGCATGGCCTATCGATCCTTTATCTCTTACGAGTTTTAAGCTAGAGGTGTCCGAAAAGTTTCCACAGGGATAACAAAAGCTTTTAAGTGAGATTTACCGACCCTCATACCACCCTACCTAAGAGAGCAGGAGGCATCGAACTTGGATCAACTGTAGTTCAAATATCTTTTTTTAATTAGTACTAAATGTCCCATAAAGTGATCAATTTCCCATAACGTAAATTAACGTACAAAATTTGAATGTTAACAAATGCAATGTAATGTACTATTTGTTTCTTAATAACTAATGTTAATGAACGTTCTTAGGTCTTGTGAAACATACTAATAAACCGATGAGCTCCTTTAGAAGGTTTTACTGATCTGTTTTTTTCTAGATTTCATGCATCGTTGTTGTTTTTCCGAACAATGTTAATAAACTGAACGTCTTTGCAAAGGAAATGTTCTTCGCAAATATATTCTAACTTTTTTTTTTCTTTTTTTAGATTTTTCTTCGTTGGATACAGCTCAACGTAGGTGGAAATAACCTGAACGGTCTTTGCAAATAATAAATAACTCAACGTGTGTGCAAAGTGACGTTCTTTGCAAAATATATTCTAACTGTTTTTTAGATTTGTTCGTTGGCGCTGTGGCTCAACCCATTGCAAAGTAGTTGATGGCTCAACAGGGTTGCAAATAACTCAACGGAGGTGCAAAGTAATATTGCTATAATGTTCCTTGCAAATATAAATAACCTTAACACGTTCTTTGCAAATAATATTCTATTTCTTGTTTTTTTCCTTTTTAGATTTCTTCGTTGGCGCTGTGGCTCAACCCATTGCAAACTAGTTGATTGGCTCAACGGGGTTGCAAATAACTCAACGGAGGCTGGAAAGTAATATTTCTATAATGTTCGTTGGAAATATAAATAACCTTAACACGTTCTTTGCAAATAATATTCTATTTCTTGCTTTTTTCCTTTTTAGATTTCTTTGTTGGCTGTGGCTCATCGATGGCCTCAGTTTCTTCCTCAACAACTTTTCTTTTTCTTCCTTTTTAGATTTCTTTGTTGGCTGTGGTTCGTCGATGGCCTCAGTTTCTTCCTCAACAACTTCCACGGATGCTCGATTTCGTCTGTTCTTTTTTGACTTGGTGGACGTGGTCTGGTCGCGATCAGGTTGCTCTTCCTGGGCACACGTGAGCGACGCAGTCTCTTCTAAAACAGGCATGGGCATTCACTTTCTTTTCTTTGACTTTTGGGTGGATTGATGCTGTTGGGCAGAAGTTGTTGGTTGTGCCGATGGTTGCTGTTGCATGGCTTGGATTTGAGTTTGCAACTGTAAAATCATGTCCGTCAACTCATTAGGAAAAGCTGACAGAAGAGGTGGTTGTTGAAGGCCAGTGGAAGCAGTGCGATGTGCCGCTGGTGGTTCCAAGCCCAACACCGTTGAAGCCCTGTGATGTGCTGCTGGTGGTCCCGATACCGTTGAAGCGGGTGCAGACGGGTTCGCTAGTTGTATGGCTAGCGCACGGACGTTTCGACATGACGACGCCGAGGGTGGAGCAGTGGGAATACACATTGATGTCAGCATCTTTTGCATGGTTGTTACATTCTTCGCCGTTTTGAATTCTACTGCCTCCGGACTGTCGTTGACCAATTTTGCGCTCTACTGTTCGGGGTTCGTGATTAACCCGCGCATTGCTCTCAGTTGTGCAATGAATACGAACAACGCAGCTGATTCCTGCATCCAATGACTCAGAGACACCAGTGCATCACTTCATACACGTCTTCTGGTGTTGGGTTTGACGACTTGTCTTTCGAGTCTAAATTCGCCAAATTCTGCATGACAGGAGTGAGGACATTTCTGAAATAGGTGCGCATCGTGTCATGGATTAGGTCGCTATCTTTAAAAATTTCCCAATTTACGAGCAATGCCTGAGCCGCTTCACTCATGGCGATTTTCGGCCTGGTTGTCCACTCACAGTTTCTGGCATTTAGATTTTGGATGAAATCTTGCTGGTTGTAGTGGATTTGGGCATCATATGGTCGCAGGAAATAATGGAGGAAATGCTTGAAGAAATTTACTTTATTCGGGGATGACTGTGGTTTGAATGCCATCTGAAAAATGAAAAAATACAAACGTAAAAACTTACACGTGTATTGAAAAATGACATACTGCTTCATCGCGGCAGTGTAAGTTCCTTAGAATAACTTACACAAAATGAAAATATTTACGATAGTTCCGTTCACGGCTGTTCTCACATTTGATAGCAAACCTGCTGCTAGACAATTTAAACATTGCGTCTCGGACATACGAATTCCAACCCTTTGTAACATTTCGGGTACCAAGTATAATCGCAAAAGATATTAAATGTGTGTACCGAGTCCTGGTTACTTACAATATGGCTTTTGCCTCATAACCCTAAGGAATAGTATGGTGAAACAGGTACACGATACGGTAGCCTGTTAACGTAAATGTCAAATATGCAGTACTGCAGTATATAAATTTGATTAAAGTTATATACTGCAGTACTGCATATTTGACATTTACGTTAACAGCCAACCGTACCGTGTACCTGTTTGACCATACTATTCCTTACGCAGCAAAAGTTACTGGATGGAAGTGAGAGATTTGAAGAGGTGTTAAAATTTTTATACTTTGCAGAGTTTTAACACGAGACAATGCTACATATGCTGCTCCGGGACCAAGTGTACTGGTATCAAACCATACTACAACACCATGAAGTGTTTGTCCCTGGCTTTTACAAATTGTCATGGCATATCCTGGCACAAAAGGATAGCATGTCTTTATCTGGACAACTTCGCTTCCGTCTTCCTGTAACACGCTCGTGGGATTTGAAACAGGGTGCACAGACACCTTTTTACCATTAGGTAATTGCAAAATAATGGCCCAGCCTTCGATCATTGATATGATTGCTGGTTGACCATTTACTATTCCATTTTTTTGTCCCTATTTTGTGTGATAACAACACGCATCTCCCTGTAAATATTCGTGGGCGGGTCTTCATTGTCCATTTGGATTGTGGCAACACAAAGGTTCTGGGAAAATACGTTGTGTAAAATAAGATTGTTAATTCGTGACACTGCATTCCTAGAGACGGTTAAAAATGTACTTGCCGCATTTTCCCGTATGATGGAAAGGAGTTCTGCATCAGTAATTGAAGCAGAATAATGGAGAAGCCTTTCATGTTGTAGTGTGTGCAGAATTTCAGGTGTTGGTTTCCAACAGCGCAAGTGATTCAAGATTTCAGAGTATTCGGAATCAATGCAACGGTACTGGTTGGTGAGGTTATAACATCTGGAAATATTGGACAATGAAGGTAAGTCATACACACTGGAAACATTAGTAGTGACGTTGTTTTTGGTCGTTATTGGTGGCAGTTGATATTTGTCACCACAAATTACTAGAATTGGACGGGTGGGCAACTCTTGCAGAGTAGACATAATATGGGTAAATATAGACAAAGGCACCATGGATACCTCATCGATTATTATAACATCATAGATCGCAAGTGCCCAATTAATTTGTGAAAAAGTGTTATTAATTGGCACACAAAAAGAACAGTGAAGTGTATTTGCATCTATGTCAGTGTCGAACAACGCTCGGTAAGAGGAAGCCAGGAAACCTGTAGGTGTAGCCACAAGGCATTTTAACTGTCTATCAATTAGATACTGTATGCAGGCATGAAGGCACTTGGTCTTACCAGTACCTGGTTTGCCCGTTATAGACAGTATCTTTGTCCAGGCGTTTGTTGTACTGGAGCAACCTGGTTCTTCTGGTTGCAGCAAGTTTTGCTGACTAAGTACGGGCAAGTGGCTATAAAATTGTGCTCGAAAATTCAAAAAACATTTCAGTGTATCAACGATTCGTCTGTATTGGGTCGAGATTGGCAGATTGTGATTGGGTGGGAAATGGAAAGAAGTCTTCATTCCTCAAAATCTGAATTTGCCATAAGTGATAAACATTTGTGAGATTTGCCACGTAATTGACTATATTGTCGATAAAATAAGATTTATGGCCTTCCTTTCGTAACATCTGTCTAAGTTGTTGTTCGCTAAATGACTCTGGCATGTTTACAAGGCATGAAGCGAAATATTTTAAATTCTCTGGCAGAGTATCGTGATCTGGGTGTTTTAACTCATCAAGTTTTCGATGTGGTTTGTTCATCACAAGGAACTGGAAAAAGAAGTCACAGTTAAAGTATGAAACGTACTTAATGCCAACCAGGCAGGTTTCGCGTTTGTACAATGGCGCACTCGCCTTTGAAGTATCGTGTGTCCTGAGAAACTCGAGAAAAGAAACACCTGACTCCTCAGTACGCTTGTGATATTTTAAAAGTATAGAGTCACTCTCTGCTGATGGCGGTCTAGGCGCAACATAATGTTTAGTACCGTTACTCGACCACGCCATTTTAACAGAAGAAAGTGTCATCACCATTTCTGGTTCACAAGGTTTCATGTCCCTTAAATGACGGTATGCAGCCTGTGCCGGGATCAAGTGCGTAGAGTAGAGCGCATTAGTAGATTGACAGTCCTTAAACTTGGACACATAACTACTAACATATCGCATTAGCATTCCTGACTGGCCCGAAAATTGACCATCCATGCGGCATTTCAGGAAAGGAAGAATGGAGGACATGTATGCCCTTAAATTTAATGCAAATGCACTTTGCGGATAATGCAAAGACAAATGAGGTTTGCCATGTTCATCTCTACTTAAGCATGTCGGGTTTTCATTCAGTGGCAGAACTGTTTTGTCCGATTGTTGCAAATTGTAAACTAGAAAAGAAAGATCTTTATCAATAACTGGTACATGAGCACTGATCTCTTGATAGGAGCATTTGAAGAGGTCTTCTAGCCAAACAAGTAAGTGAATATGGGCCGTACCGCGTCCTTGAAACTCAATACGATAAAACAAGTTCTTAACATTCTTCGTGTTGGGTTGGTCTTTAAAGTTAAAAATATGTTCTCGCCAGCGCATGGAATTTGTACTGCATAGATAACCTCGAACTGTCTGTTCTAGAATATGGACAATGTTCAATGTTTCTAGAGTAGCGAGTTGTGTTGGCATTTTTCCCGATAATTCTGCTGCGTTTGCTAACCACTTAGGCGTTGGGAAAGTCCACTCATAAGGACTTATTGTTATGAAAACATCTGGGTAACCATATTGACGTACGGCATCCATGAGAAATCGATGTTGCCACCTCCAGTACTCTAGTGAAAACGTCTTTGTGGAAAGCGAAGTGGCAGCGCTTGTATCAAATTGCCTAGAAGATGATATTGCAGTAGTATAGAACTTGAGGCTATGGGCACACTTTTTTTTATTTTGCCAAAAACAGCCCCAAAATGTTGGGATTTAACGGGAGAGGATGTTTGAAAGGGGTAACTCTTTTTTTCCACTTTTTAAAGTATAAGCAGACGGGAAAATGGGTTTTAGGGATACGGGAGACCCCTAGTTTTTTGAAAACGTTTCAGAGTGATCAGGGTTGTGGTTTTGACACACACTTCACTTACTCCCCGATTTTTGTTCAGATACTTTTGTTCTGTGTTGGTACACATGTTTTCCCACAGTTACACCACCAGATAGCAGTCCGAGACATGGTATATACGGTGTGATTATGGCTACAACTTTACCAACGTCACTTTTTAACAGTTTGTCTTTTTGTAATCGTAACAATTTTAATATGGAGGGAATTGAGCTTAAACCATTAGATCCAGATCATGACCCAAACCCAAATCCTGAAAATGATCAGGAGGAAACAGATTTTGGGGGTGCTGACGCTCCGGAAGCCTTTCCAGAGTGTAATAGTGTTGAATTTGGTCACTCTATTGATGGTCCCACTGTAAATAATGTGTCAGAAGACAGAACCGGGAGGATAAGAAGAAGAGCTGCATATGGAAACTGTGAGGACTTTTTTACAAATATACTAGAACTGGAACCACAATGCACTGACCCAATGTTTGTTGACTATCTGATTGATAATAACATACTAAGTATATCCAGGGAGTTTAGTGAGTCTGGTTTAGTTATCGATTATTCTGTGAAATATTTGGGAGGTGATTTCCAAACAATTGGACGGGCTTTAACTGGGGAGGATGATGATCTACTAAGGGATGGTATTAGAACACACTATGATGAGTAGACTAAGGCTAACCTAAATAAGAAACTGAAGAAAGCTGGAATTGTGACTGCTATTGGTTTGGGAGCGGTTGCATTAGTAACTGGTCTGTCTGTAGGTCTAACCAGGAAGGGATCTGATATAGTTCATCAGGCTAAGAAATGGGAAAAGTTACATCCATCGGAGAGAAGAGACACGGTACCGTGGACAGAAATACAAACAGCTGGTGGTAAGGTAATTGTTTTCACTGGAGAGTATTTAATAGTGTTTATTAAGGCGGCTGGATTATTTTCCTATCGTTACACTAAGAGAGAGTAATCTATAAACATAAGTGGGTAAAAATATATACCTTACCGGCTACGATCGGCTTTTGCCAGCTGTAATCGGTTTCTGTTGGATACGATCAGCTTTTGTCAGGTACAATCAGCTTTTGCCAGCTGTAATCGGTTTCTGTTGACTACAATCGGCTTTTATCAGTTGTAATCGGTTTCTGTTGGGTACGATCAGCTTTTGTTGGCTACAATCGGTTTCTGTTGACTACAATCAACTTTTGTCAGCTGTAATCGGCTATTGTCGGCTACAATCGGTTTTTGTTGACTACAATCGGCTTTTGTCGGCTACAATCGGTTTTTGTTGACTACAATCGGCTTTTGCCGGCTACAATCGGTTTTTGTTGACTACAATCGGCTTTTGCCGGCTACAATCGGTTTTTGTTGACTACAATCGGTTTCCGATGGCTACAATCGGTTTCCGATGGGTACAATCGGCCTTTGTCGGCTACAATCGGTTTCCGATGGCTACAATCGGTTTCCGATGGCTACAATCGGCTTTTGTCGGCTACAATCGATTTCCGGACTGCTTTGTTTACTATGAACTGTCGGTTTTGGTTAAATATTCTTGTGTCCGTACGCGTAGGAACTAATCCCGTCTCCCAGCAGGTATCTCTTATCGTCAAAGCATGAGAGTGACACCTTATTAATTTCATAACTACCCAGCTTATGTTTTACACTTCGAATGGTTTTCATTTTCTGAAACACTTGTTTCTTACCAAATAGTGTGTCTTTGTAGTTTTCATGTTTGATTTGTTTCATAGTGACACTCTTTTTAATTCCCTTCGCGGTTTTACCACCTGCTCCGTTGTCTTTTAAATATGAATACATTTTACTTCTGAGACCAACGAATTCGGTTATGGGAACGCCAGCCGCTTCGTCCTTCATCTTCCCAATAACCTTTTTGTTCGACTTGTTGTGGTACTCCGAGCTCTCTGGATAGTCCGAATTGTCAAAGATATCTTTATCAGCCCAGAAGTCTTTGTAGACGTCTTCCGCTTCGATCTCATATGGCATTATTTTTATATTTCTTTAATATGTAGTTGTAATGGAAATCATACATTAACACCTTCGACAGATCCAGAATACACATACCAACGTAAGCCGGTCGGTTCAGCGTAAGAACTTCCTTAATCTTATGAACGGCAACAAGGTTTTCGTTGAATATTTTGGCGGACACGAAGGTTGGTTTGGAAACTAACTTCAACATTTTCTCCTCACACGTGACCAACCAGACGTCCACACGCTTTCTCAAGTTTTCCATTGTTTTACCAAAAACGCTGTTGTTCATCAGCTTAAAGAAGTCCTTTTCGAAGGCGTTCCTGGCGGCGGTTCTCTTCACCGTGTTGAAGTCGATGTACTGCTTCAGCCAAGGGGATTGATTGAACAACAAAACTCGGTGGACTTTCTTCACCCTCATCCCAAGTCTGACGTACAGCTGTAGGTTTCTGTAGTGGATGACATACCTTTCCTTCCCCATCAGATTAGTTACCAGCTTACTGACACCACCAATGCTGACGCCGAACTTCCTCCTAATCTTAGAACAGTACTCCGACAACATATCTTCCCGTATTTCCATCTTTTCGGGAGCTAATGGGTAGTCGTTGTGTAGATCGTGGAGTTCAGGAGGATACTCAAGATCAACCTCAAGTATCATTCCAGTCCGACTGTCATTCTCCGGAAGTTCCCAGGCTAGGTTTTTCAGCTTAGATTCACTCATCCACCTGAATTTACCAGTCGGAAGGCACTGACTCATGGCCCAACCATACAGATTGTTGGCGTCCAGGTACATTATATACTTTACAGCCTCATCCTCACTATACCCCTTCATGTATGGGTTGTTTGCTTTCCCATATCTGCTGGCTATATAACTGACTCCACCTCTCATTCCTTTCTCAATGAACTGGAACATGTCGATGTCAGTCATTAGCTCCAACGTAATCCCAGTCATTTTTAACATAGCGTCCCAGGCCAACCCCGGTGAGGTGAAGTAGTGGCAGGGGTCCAACCCATAGTACTGAACACAAGTCTTCCTAAAGTTCTCAAAGACGTCAGCTAACAACAGCACATCCGATTTCAGATACACATCATGGTAGTCCCCCATCGTTCTCATCTCAAACTCTCTCCAGACCCCTAAAGCATGGGAATACTGTTTATCGGTTATCGGTTCGTCATTCAACACACTATAGAACTTATTCTTCGGAGGCAACTCTGTCTCCTCAAACCGATTGAAGCTATCCATGTAGTCATAAGGATAAACACCCTTCATCCTTATAAGATACAGTCGATCACCGAATTCCTCAGCTGTGTACCTGAACGACCCAGCCGGTAAGTTCCCAACCAATTTGTCCAATGAACTACTCATGAACTGAAGACTGTCCAGAAACACGAGGTTCTTACCTAACATGAAGGCCATGTACTTTTCCATATTATTCGGAATGACATTAATCTCCTGTCCGAACTTTCCGATTTCTCCCATGATGAGATGACTATCATAACCCCTCAGGTTGTGTAAGATGACTGGTATCTTATCAGTTAGTCTGATTTCTGTTACAAAGCTGGTGGGCCGATCCCCGGTACCTTCCTGTTACGTGACAATGGTCTCGGACCATTGGTCTCGGCTCCTCTGCTGTGTACTCCCGACCACAGATGTGACACTTTATAGCGTCTCTAAAGTCCGCCCTGTCGGAATCAGTCAGAACCATGTCCTGGTTGAAGTGCTCTTTCCGAATACCCTTACAGTACTCCACTTCTTCCAACATCTTTCCGATAAACTTGTTGACAGCACCAGGACCTCTATACACCTGAACGGGTTTGCTGTATCTGTCATCGTAACAGCAGACAACCTTATACCCATAACCACAATCAGTATGTTTTTGGTACTTTTCCATGTATGGTTTTTTCTCTTTCTCCTCTTGGTCTGACCCGAACACCTTCAGTCTGTCGACCTTTTCCGTGATCGCCTCGAAGTCAGCGTACACAACAAACGGAACGTTTTACTGTTTGTGGAAATTATTGTACTTCAACACGTTCTTACCGGGGTCAGGCATCCTAACAGCTTGTTTACCATTGACACTGATACACACAACCTTATGCCTATCCAGAACCTCCGTTGAACTGAAACATTGTAGACAGTAAGCACAGAAGTGTTTTTCCTCTTATGTTTTGTTTTGTTATACATAAACCTATCAAAGTCCTTGATGAGGACGTAATGTTTGTTGTTTTCGTTGGTTATGATCAGGAGGTTCATGAGGTCTGTGAATTTCTCCTTTGATACGTAAACCGGAAAGGTTGACCCGTCTTCATAACCAAAGACGTTGATACGTATCTCGTTTTGTTTCTCCACCCGATTGTACTGTTTCTGACTCACTGGAAAGCTGATTCCACTATAATCTAAGTCGTCAACATGGTCCCGGTACTTTGTGGCCCTTTGTGGGTTTTCTGAGACGGGAAACTTATGAGCCAGATGACACCACATAAAACACCTATCATCATTATTCTTAACGTTGATCAGCCCCTTCCGACTATGTCTTAACTCTTTAGGGAGGTCGACATACGACGAGCCTTCCAGTGGACTGTACATGGTCAGATTGATGTAGTGACCGTCTACTGAGTTTACTGTCCAGTCGGATCCCTCGCTTATCCACCGGGCTATCCTAGCCACCACCTCCTCATTCGTGACGTCGATATCCTGACCGATCTCATTACCACTGATCACAGTCTTGATGTGGCTGTTGAAGTGGGCCGTCTTATAAGTTCTCCCACCAGACACCTCCTTCTCAAGCGTTACAACCAGCGTTTCAGCGAACTTCAACCCCCTCATCTCAGCCAACTCCCGACGTAGTAACCGTACCACATCATTCCTAAGGGCGTTTACCTGTTCCAATGGGTGCTGACTTACCACAGCACAACTGAACAACTTGGTCTTACCCCTCAAGGCTCTGTCTAACTGATTTATGTCGTAACCAATCAGCCTCTCGTAGAGACGGAGGTCTTCGTCGGAATAGTCGTCATCCTGGTGAATCATGACATCTGGGTCCATCGTTATAACAGGGGTGATCATATTCCGTTAGGTGTCGTTCCAACCACTCGGTGTAGAATTTGTCCGAAGTCTGCTCCCAACCAAGTTCTTTATACACAACCCCAAACAGATTGTTATCGAATAAGTCCTTCGTTTTCCCCTTTTTAAGATCCTTTACGCTACTCAATAACTCAATCCCTCTTCTTGAGCACAATCTGATGATGTAATAATTGTATCTGGATACGTTACGACCTTTTATCAGACCCTTACTGTCCATCACTTGGAGAACTTTGGAAAAGTCGGCTAAAACAATATCAGCGGCTGTATCCCTGACAACTCTGGTGAGTCTCTTCCTCATCCAATGATTTCTCGAATGCTCACTTCTATGACCAACAGCTGCCTGATATCTCCCGACAACATATCCATATTCTGTGTCACCACATCCTGGACAGGAATACATCTCAGTGCTCACCTTCACACGGAATCTGGAACAATCCCCACACCACAGTTTCGTACTACATCTGGGTGGATCCCGAGTCGGGGGTGTTAACTCAATCCCCATCTGCTTACAGACCCATTCAACGCTTGAAGATGGTAAATCCTTCAGCCCCTCCGGTAAGTCCGACCAGGAAACAGACATTATAACTAAACCCTAACAAATCCCCTTAACCCTCACAAAACAAACCTAGACATCAGATACCCACCAACCAGACCAACAGACCCAATAAACAAGGTCTGATAATCTTTCATTTCACTCGATGGTTTGTAATAGTCAGACAACTCAGGCTTTGGCTGGGACAACCCAACCTGCCTCAGCCTATCCTTCAGCAGATCCAGAGCGTGATTCGTTGTGTTGATGTCAGCGTTGGTGTCAGACAGTTCCTGTCTCAACCTCTGTATCCTATCCTTCCTAGCCACCTCACTCTCATACCACTTCTCCTTCGCCCTAGCCAGCTGCTCAAGGGCGTGGTTGTGTCTCTTAATCTCAGCCTCATATCCGGTATGATTTAACTTTGAGAATAGGAATCCAGCACCCGCGAAGGCCAGGGCGTTAAACAGTCCACCAGCAACTACACTAGCCATATATAAACTAATAGATATTCAGTGAATCAGTCCGTTATCCACCAGGAATTTTCTGACTAAATCGTAAATTTTATAACTCCTATAGCATGGGATCCTGAGTAGGGGGTAGTTGTGTAGCCTAGCATATTCGTTTTTCATTCTGTCGTGTCGTTTTAGTTTCTCAAAGCGTTTTTCAGCCTCTTCCGTGGTCATACTCCCCCACCGGGTGGGTATGAAATGTTGTTCACCGTCGTACTCAATCAGTAGGAAACCACAGCCCACAGGTATCACGAAGTCATACCTCAGTAGACCACCACCCAACCCGGTTAACCCATCAAACGTCTTCTCCCTAATGTATCTGATCGTGTAACCGCGTAGGGTATCCTCGATGTCTCTCTCTCCCTTAGACCCACGACTTTTTTTGGTGTCAACTTTTGTTTCGGTTATGTATCTAGTTTCAGTTGTTTCAGTTGTTTCAGTCTTCGTGTATGTTGTAACGGTGGATTCGCGTACTTCATGTATTCCGCGTACTCCGTGTACTTTCCTCATATCATTCCCCCTCGTGAACGTCCTCCCACAGTCCCCACATCTGTAATTTCTTTCCCTGTTGTGAATTTGTCTGACGTGTTGGTTAAGGTTTCCCTTAGAACTAAATTTTTTTCCACAGATCCCACAATTCATTTAACTTCTGGTCCCAACTTTTCCCTAACCTGTTTGAGTCAGTCCAACCCATGAGTGTTTACTTTGTTTTGAACGGATCAACTGGTAAATACCCTTTCGACTGGGCATACTTAATCCCAACTGTGCTGATTCCAACGGCTAGGGCTAGCTTGACAGTACCTTTTACCGACTCAGGAGTACCCAAAAGTTCCCTCAGAAATCGCCACAGCTCCACTTGTAATCAGGAGAGCGTCGTAGAGCTCGTTCAGCAGTTCTTTTCGGTCGGTGGTTGACATTATACTAAAACATATTTCATTCATCGAAGGTGTCTAAAACCGGAGGGGTCCAGACGGGGTTCTGTGGTTCGGGTTTTACCACAGTTCCTTCCATTACCCTCTCCTCCTCAACGGTTTTCAACCTCTGAACCGCTCTTCTCTCCTGCCTCATAGTGTAATAAAGTGAAGCCCCACCGATAATCAGTCCAACGGTTCCGATTATGTAGCCATAATAAGCTGACCGACCCCCACCAACCCCGAAGTCGACCGCCAACCGCTCCCTGGCTTTCCTCTCCTTGGCTGCCTTCGATATCTGAGCCAGTCGTTTACCAGCAGCCACCCGTTTCGGATCCTTCACTCTTTCCGTCTTCACCGCTGATGTTATTTTAGGGACTTCCGAGGTTTTCTCAGATGTTTCGTCAGCTATCTATACACTAACCTATATTCCATCTGTAGGGAATCTGTAGGAAATCTGTCAGTTAATCTGTAAGGTCGTCTGTAGGAGTCTGAGGGATCCGTGAGGTTATCTGTAGGAATCTCCGAGGTCATCTGTAGGGAATCTGTGGGAGTATCTGAGACTGTCTTTAGGGAATCTGTCAGCTGATCTGTAGGGATCTCTGGGGTCGTCTGTGGGGGATCTGGGACTGTCGGCTAGACAACAACAGATTCAGTTACGTAGTACTCTTCCTTACGGTTTCTTCTAACACAATGTCTCATCACCCCGATAGCTCTTCTAAGGGCGTGGAAGATAATCAGTATGGGTCGTCTGAGTCTCTTTGGAATCTTCATATAAAATACAGGAGGTCTAAGTCTATACCGTATACCTGGAGTATAATGACCAACCCAAAGTTCGGTGCTCGACTGATCACCCTCGACGGAAACATTGGTGTGGGAAAGACAACGTTCGTGAAACCGTTCGCTAAAAGAAATGGTTATTGTCTCATCAGAGAGCCAGTTGAAGACAATCCATACCTAGAAAGGTTTTACGCTGACCCCGAGAGATGGACGTATGAGATGGTGACCTGGTTCCTCGGTGAGAGAATCGACGCCTACCTGAAAGCTCTGGAGTTAATAAACGAGGGGGAGAATGTGATTATAGAGCGAATACATCACAGCTGTATGGTTTTCACTAAAAACTGTTGGCATAATGGGTGGATAACCAGCAAACAGTTCTCTGAGTATTCCCAGGTCTTCCACTCACTAAACAATCTACTCCCAACCCCTGATGCCCTACTATTTCTAAAAGCCTCAGTTGACACCTGCTACGCCCAAATGCTCAGGAGAGGTCGGAAATGTGAAGCCGGTGTAACTAAGGATTACCTCAGGTGTATAGAGAGGTATATGAGGGAGATGACTGAGGACATAGCCCTTAAGGGGACTAAGGTGATTACCCTCGGTTGGGAAGACTTCGGTCCGGATGAGTCGGAGGTAGTTGGTATCCTCAATGGGATCCCTAATGGATTTCACGGTTGGATGGCTCGTGTGAACGGCCGAGACGTTTACATACCAGAGATCGTCAGAACCGTTAGCCAGGCCCGGCAGGCTCAGGTGAGTCATACCTTTTGTGATACCGTGTGATCATACTGTCGAAATGTGGACAGACCTCAGTCACAATGTCATCGAGTACACGGACGTCGGATAGGAAGATACTCTCGTCGTAGGAAGCTCCGCGTAGGAAGCTTCTGATTTGTGTCAAAACCTTGTGGTAGCTGATATGAGCGAATTCCCAGTCTGCCAGGCATTCCCGACTTGGTCATGTACCCTTGAATCAGGACGCCAGGACCGGCTATGGTTCCGAGGATCAGTGGGTTAGCTGTAACACCACCGGCTATTCCCCCAACCACGGTCAACCCAATAGAGACCGTCTCGAGGATCATCTTCAGTCTTCTCAACCTGGTGTGTTTCCATTTGAAACAAGTCGCTAACCTGTGGTAATACGAATAAAGTCTCTGCAGTTTGTCTACTTCAGCCGATTGGAGGTTCTTACGAATGTGGTTGAAGCTGATAATGCTTTTTCTTTTTTTCTTCATTCTAATTACAGACCATATTCAGCAATGGTCCTGTTACAGATCTTCTCAATATCAGGTCCCCCAAGACGACCCTCTACGATTTTCATACCGTAAAAGTTGATGTCTGAGTAATACTCCTTAAAAAGGTTCAGCCCAAACACATTCAGATAGGGTTTTCCTATTTGTTCGATCTTACTGATAAAAAATGAGTCTCTTAATATTTCACCATTTATCCTAACGTGTGACACTCTAAGCCCAGATAGCCAGTGAGCAGATACCAGGATCTTCTTTCCGATGAACTTCGCTGGAATCGTACACTCGCGGAGCTTATCCGGTGACGATCCATCCACAAATAGTTTGTCATTCACCCCAGCTTTAAACCCAATGCTCTTACCGAGACTGTTGTCACTGCTGAAACTGTTGTCACTATTGGTAACGATTACCTCCCAGGTATTTGACGCCGGTCTTACGCTGTTTCTCTTTACCACAACGAAAACTGAGACATCAGTGAACATGAATCTGGGTATGTGAGCGTTAAAGGCTGTTCTTACTGTCACCTCAGGGTAAAGGAAGTGGTGGTCACCGGTGGTGTTCAGCTGTGGGTTGATACTAGGTCGTCTCCAAAACATGGCTGAGTGGGTTTCACCATCCCTATCCTCTATGTAATCAACAAAATGGAGTTTGGAGACCGCGTTTTTACTGGCTCTGGTTACGTTCAGGTCGAAAATGACTCTGTGGTTGTGGGTTTTCGTGTAAGCTTTTAGTTTATCGTTGAGCTGCTTTAGATCACTGCTGAGTTGCTTAGTGACCTGACTAGGGGCTCCTTTTCCCGGTTTGCTGTAACGATAAAACAGACTCATATACTATAGGACGTATTTACTAAACAGATACCCAAACGCGGCTGTTAGGACCAACAGAATCCCCAACTCATTGTCCGGCTTTGGTTGTCTATCAGGTGTATGGACGGTTGGTTTGTCAGGTGTACGGACGGTTGGTTTATCAGATGTGTGGACGGTTGGTTTGTCGGTTTGTCCGTCACTGCCGTCTAGTGTTTCCAGGTGTGGACCGTTTTCTCGGTGTGTCTTTGATGATTGTTTGTGAACACCTTGGTAGTTGACCTTAGAATTAATACCAAACCTCATCACCTCCGACGCACATCTGAGAACGTTGTTGTATCCTATGATTTTCTCCTTCAGTATTGTCAATGAGCCTGGGACTAACCACGTGTCAGGGCTAATGGCTAGGTTCTGGGTGACGTTAGTGTCTGATATTGCCCTGTTCATATTCAAAATCCAGGAACTGACAGAATAGTTAACGATAGCATCCTCCACAAGGACTCTAAACTCTTGCTGTGTTTCGAGACTGGCAGCACCTTTGTTAAAAATGCTGATCCTTGTTTTAGCCTGTGAACCAAGAACAGCGTAAACATAAGCCTCGATGGACTCATTCAGATACTGTAAGCCTACTCTGGTGAAACCATCTGTCCGTAAAGGGATGAACCTTCTGTAGTGTGTCTTATAATCGCTACTGAGACGCCACATCCACTCACGGAACAAACGGTTGTGTTTGTAACCAGACTTCGGATTAATCAGGAACTTTTTTTCCCTAGGTATGTTCGCCATGTTGTCAATCACATCATGCCCAACGCCAAACTCCCTCATTAGGTCACTCCTCTTTTCCGTTATGAGACGTCTTAGTATACGCCGCGTGGTGAAATAAAGGTGAAAACGCATGATTGAGGAGACCACTGGATACACGTCGTCTGAGAATTTCAGATGTTCCACCCCAACGCCACAGCAGTATGAGCTGAGATAGACAGCAAATATGAGCTGGTAATAAGGTTCATTGTTATTCCACCATACCGCGATATCCGTCCGGTTCCCTGGGTTCAGAACTGGTAATTTTGCCATAAAAAAGTCTTGGTCGTTAACGTAGATCCTGAAATTGTTAAGATCGTAGTCTATGGCGTTGTTTGATAGGTAGGTGAACTAAAGAAAAGTCATATTTCCCCTCAATGTCCCTCTTCCAGTGTCGTTTACCCTGAACTTTCTGTACCGTACCACCACCAAGCCATATCTTCGGAAATCTTGGTGGTGGTTTATTTATTGTTAAATACTTGGTGTTGTTTTTATTGTTCTTAAAATCTGAATCGCCGGTGTAGATGTATGAGTCACCGATAGGTCCGAAGAACACACCAGGTTCTGATTGACCAAAAACTGAATCAGTTATGAACTTGGTTCTGTCGGCGTACGGCTATTTGATGAAAAATTCTCTTAAGGTCTTACCCATATATCATAGGTTAGGTTATATGGACACTGGGGTCGGGCTAGAACAGGAATTAAGAGATATTTACTACAATCCGAAAACAGGATATCAGTCAGCTGAACGGTTGTATCAGAAGGCATTGGACGCCGGTCCCGATGTGAGTAGGAAAGCGATCCGGGATTGGCTGAAAACACAAGACACATACACTAGGTACAAACCGGTTGTGAGGAGGCATAAGTTCAGACAAACGTTCGTCAGCCACCTCGGTGAACAGATACAGATGGACCTGGTTGATATGGGAAAGTACAAGAACCAGAACAAGGGGTACTACTGGATTTTGACAGCTGTTGAGATTCTGAGTAGGTACGCTTTCGCCGTTCCCGTTTACAGGAAGGACACGAAAAACATGACCGGGGCTGTGGCTGAGCTGTTGGAACAGTTCAGAGACCGATTTGGTGGTTACCCTGACCTGGCTCAGTTCAACGACGGGAAGGAGTTTTATAACGTTGGTGTGAAAGGCTTACTGAAGGAACGTGGTGTCGAATACTTCAGTACGTTTTCGGGCAAGAAAGCAGCGATCGTTGAACGGTTCAACAGAACCCTTAAGACTGCTATGTGGAAGTATTTCTACACCAAGGGGACTTATAAGTGGATTGATGTCCTGGACGACCTCGTTGAGGGTTATAACAACACAAAACACAGTGTTATCCTTCTGAAGCCCAAGGACGTTAATAAGTCAAACGAGAATCAGGTCTGGAATACATTGTTCGGTCACCATTTTGGTGATCATCCTTTACCCAAGTTCCGGGTTGGAGACACTGTGAGGGTGTCAAAGTACAAAAGTATATTCACAAAAGGTTATGAGGCTAACTCGACTGAGGAAATCTTTAGGATTACGAAGGTCATCCGTGGTGATCCAAACGTTTACGAGATAGAGGACGCTGAGGGTGAACCGATTATCGGAAAGTTTATGATTCGGAGTTGTCACCGGTGGATAAGAAGGATGACGTTTATAGGGTGGAGAAGGTATTGAGGAGGAAGTAAGTCGCGGGAAGGAAGATGGTGTTGGTCAAGTGGTTGGGTTATGACAGTAAGCACAACTCATGGATACCTGAAAGTGACGTGCAAAACCTGGGTTAATATACACTCTGAGGATGAGGTTAACATTATTCATTGAAAACGGTGAGAAGACTGTCTATTTCGAACAGCCTATCATGGTGACAGGTCCAAGACCACAAATAATGCTGAAGAAAGCGACGGTATACTGGAACTATAACAATGTGGTGTCAGGTCTGAACGACTCGGTGTCGTTTGACGGTGTTAAGACATCCACTCCTGAAGGTTATCTAAACTTTGACGCGATAGAGGCGTTTGTTAAGACTCTAGCCGGGGGTCTGTTGGGGACGGTTGAGTTTGGGAAGAATGTTTACAACGGAACTTCTAAAGTGAAAACGTCTGAAAAGTTGAAACTTGGGAAGATGGGTCTTCTTTTGGGGTTTAATGAAAATGATGTGATAGATGTTGGTGGTGGTGGTGGGTGGACGAATAGTCCGAATCAGGTGGACATCAACAGAGGGTTGAGGTATGTTGGGATTTCGTGTGATGCTGTTGAAAGTGAGAAAAGTCTGGACAATGGGAGGAGGAGTGATCTGATTGGTACTCTTCCGATAACCTCTGAACAGAGTCTGAAAGGGAGCGTACAGCACTACACAGACATTGAGTCAAAAGCTGAAATCCGTAAGGGTGTTTATAGTAAGATGACCTTTAGGGTTCGTGGAAACAATAATCAGTCAGTAGGTCGGCCGGTTGGGATCCGAGCTGTTCTGCTTGAGCTGTACATAGGTTAATATATAATGGCTGATGGAGAAGTCAACATCGGAATGGATGATCTTAACAAAGAAGAAGAGAGAGTAGAGGGTGAAGAAGATACCGGCGAGACGAGCTTCACCGATGGAGACCAGAGAGGAAGACTGGACGATCTGACAGGCCGCCCCACGTTAGGTTCAGATGATATGACACGCGTAACATCAGACGAAAGTGTCCCTAATGTTGGCCGTGATTCTGGAGCAATGAAGAGGGCTATCATAGAGGATAAAAAGAAAATCTTTAAAGAAGAAAAGGATCTCGGATTTACGGTGAGTGTGGGGGACGGTAAAGCATCTAGGGAACTGCTCGAACAAACTGAATTTACTCTTGGTAAAGGTGATAAACCTGTCAAAGCGACTTTCAAAGGTAAGGTAGTTATGGTACGTAAGACAGGTGGTGGGATTAGGCGTAGTGGAGATCAAAAAGTTGATAGATATGTCGAGGATTTTGATAAGCTGATAGAAGAAGCTAAAGCTGAGCACTCTAAAAAAATTACAGGAGCCGTCGAGGAGGCTAACAACGACCCAATAACTTCTGAAAAGGTTGTGAGTGACATTACCTCACGAACCAGCTCAGTAATCAGCGATCGGATTGAGGAAAGAGAGGAAGAACTAAAGAACAAGCGGAAGGAATACTCATACCCAGACAGGAAGTAAGAGAACTGTCTGGAATACTCAACCCACAAGGTATGGACACAGAGAAGATTGAAGCCCTTGAGACAGAGGTCAATAACTACAGACTGAAAGCGTTAAGAGAGGCCGATCCTGTTAAGGAACAGTTCTACAAGAGCGTCAGTGAGACAGCGGAATTAAAGGCAGACAGCATAAGAATTAGGATTGGTGAAAGGCCTGAACACATAGAAGCTATGTCTATCTTAAACGATGAAGTGGAAAACAATGACCTGAATAGGTTGGAACGTTTTAAGAGGTGGGCCAGGGAGAATATGGTTGGTCTGTCTGCTATAGCCATCACCATAGCTGGGATCGTAACCACAATAGTTGTTGCCGCTAGAAAGGTTGTCTCGGGGGGAGCGAGGGCCGTCGGTGGTTTCGCTAAGGCACTCGCTAAGCTGGGTAAGAGTTTGGGACCTTTGTTAGCACCACTGTTCAGTTTAGTAGCACAGGTTCTGACTTGGGGAGCAAAAGGGATAGCATGGTTAGCCAACAATCTGTGGGTTTTAGCTATAGCTATGACGTGGTTATTGTATGACTACTGGAAAAACAGAAAATAAAATCTGTTATGTAGTATATGACCAACAGAAGTCAGACAGAGCTGTTACCTGGATTCAGACGGGCTAAGATGTCGGAAATCAAGGGAAGTAGAACAAGACATACAATCACCATGAATCTCAACAAAGTCAACCCTGGTGAGGACCTCTACATCGACATACCAAAGCTAAAACCTGATAGCTGTTTGGTCCCGGGTAGTTTTCACTTATTGTTCGACTTTAAGAACGCTAATACCAAGTCGTGGTTCCTAAACAATCTCTCCAGGCTTCTGGTTGAAAGACTGGTCGTTAAGCTAGCCGGCGAAACTGTTTACGACAACACAGGTGAAAGTGTCCTTGGTGTGTACAAGGATCTCTGGCTACCAAAGAGTGTGAGGGATCGATCACATGGTCGGATATGGAATTGGTCCAGAAAACCTGAGAAAGCTGATGTCTAAGGACGACAGTGGGGCTTCCTCTGGGGACGCTGAGAAGGTAGCTGACGCTCTGATGCTCACAATCCATGGGACGAGGTTGAGGGTGAGATTGGATAAGATCCTCGGGGACCACGGACTCTATGCTCCCTTCAAAATGTATAACAACTTCCGCTACGTCATTAGCCTACCAAAAGCCTCTGACGTTATCGTGGCCCAGTCAAGTGAATCTGTTGACGGGTACACACTGGAAAACCTTGAACTGGAGTATGAGACTATTGATAACACCGACATCGCCAGTGAGATAGCCTCGCTGTACACGGTTGGTCGATCGCTGTCCTACGAACATGTGACGTTGATGAAGTCAACTGAATGGGCGGCTGGATCAACCCTAATCAACGAACACATTAACCTCCCACGAAAGTCTATGAAAGGAATCGTGATGTTGTTCACAAATAAGATCCAAACTGATAGTGAGGAATACGTCTATCCAAACATCGAAAGTGTTAAGCTAACAATTGAGGGTGTACCCAACGCTGTCTTCAGCCAAGGGATCCCAAAAAGTCGGCTCTATGATGAAGCTAAAAGACTGTTTGGTGGGAAGGAAAACACGGATCAGTTTATGACAATCCAGAAGTTCTACAAGGACGGTTTCGCTCTGGCGATTGACTTGAGAAGCATTGAGGACCGCGATAGTGTTGGGACTGGAAAAAGAATTGTTAACACACAGTCTGGGGTCCTGATTGAGATTATCAAAAAGGTGACTGTAGCTAACGTAATCTGTCGGATCTTTGTGCTGAGTGATGGTTTGGTAAATATGGTAAACAAAAACCTAAAATCAATTCAGTATTAAATGGATCATCCGTTCAATATGTTGATCGTTGGTATGACAGGTTGTGGAAAAACCTGGTATCTCCTGAGGATGTTGGAAGATGAATACTTCGAGTTCTTCGACTACATCGTTCTGCTCTATCCAACGTTCAGCTGGAATAAAACCTACACCACCTGGAAATACACCTCCGACCCGGACTTCATCGCTGTGGATTGTAGTCAGGACGACGTTGAAATTATACTAGAGTATATTGTTAGGATATTCAAGGGATCCAAAACATTGATAGTCCTCGACGACTGTGCCAGTGGACAACCCGTAAAGAACAGAACAAGTGAGTTGGTTAAATTAGCCTTCAGCGCCAGACACTACAATCTGTCAACTATCGTAATCACACAACAGCTAACAGCTATCACAAAAGCTTATAGGGAGAATATCAGCAAACTAGTAACGTTCTACAACCCCAACAAAACCGATATGAAGGTCATCACTGATGACTACCTGGGTAGTTTAGACTGTGATGCCGTCATAGGGATAATTGAAAAGTTAAAAAAGAACAAATACGCTAGACTTGAGATTATGTTAAGGCATCCGTACGCGTATAAGGTGATTATCCCAAAATCTGGTCTGTAGTAAGATGGCCGAAAAGAAAACCAAAACGGTGAAAGTTGGGAAAACATCAGAGTATCCGCTGTGGAACCAGCTGAGACATCTGTTGGGGAGCTAGAAACGGAGATACCTACCGAAATCCCCAACCTCGTCGATGAGCTCGTCAGTGATCTGAAAAAGACTGAGGAAACCAGTCCAACACATCCACCAACCGATGACACCAACAAGAAGAGAAGTGAGCTGATAAAATTATCAGAGGATGGTGAGGTAACTCAGTCAGTCAGCTACATCAAAAAAGCGTCGGTAAAGGTTGTGGATAAGCTATACGCTGAATATGAGGCCAGAAGGATGGAAAGAGCTAATGAATTCCTGACTGATATGCTAATCAGTAGATTCTCTAATGTTCTCGGTGGTTTGGACGCTGTAGAAAGCTCTGAGGCGCTAGACGATGAATTACAAAAAGACAAACTGTTAAAGAGTGACGTCGGTAAAGTTGTGGCCATGATCACGCCGTATATACCATGTCTCGGACTGTTATCTGGAGGTATAACTGTGGGAAAACATGTGTACCAACACAAAACAAAAGTAACTGAACAGAAATCGGAAACTAAGTGAAGTCTGTGTTAAAACCAAAACCCTAATCGCTCTGAAGCGTCTTCAAAAAACTGGGGTCTGTCACACTTCCCAAAACCCATTTTCCCGTCTGCTTATACTTTGAAAAGTGGAAAAAAAAAGTTACCCCTTTCAAACATCCTCTCCCGTTAAATCCCAACATTTTGGGGCTGTTTTTGGCAAAATAAAAAAAAGTGTGCCCATAGCCTCAAGTTCTATACTACTTATTGCGCCAGAGACTGTCGTGAAAAGCCACCTATCGTAAACAAACTGTAACAAGTCATAATCAAGTGAATAATCAAGAATCTCACTGACCATCTTTAAACAAAAAGAGATCTTAGCACTTTGGCGAGAAGTGGTGCCTGACAACCGAGTTTGACACCATTCATAGAATGGGTAAAGGTGAGGCCAAAGGGCACACTCAATACCTTGATTTTCCCTATAGTCATAGAGATTAAGTTGTTTACCAGTTGTCATATGTTCCTCTCGAAGTAAGAGGAAACGGTTATAATAAGATGTTTCTGAAGTGGTTAGATATCTGTATGCTAACATGCACTTTAGCTGACTTGGGCGCTCAAGTTTAGAAATTTTGTCAAGCACAGACTCCTGAGACCAAGAAACACGACAGAATCCGTCTTTTTGCCTATACCCATGCTGGTGAATCTTGTAGTTCCCAGTATGAAGTGTGAAAGGTCGAAGTGCTAGTATTTCAGACCTGGTAAGACTACGTAAACAAATGAGAATTTGAACTGCTTGTGGTATGTGGTACCGGTCAGTGGAACATGGGCATGATTTAACTGTCATCAACTTTGAACGCTCAATTGAAGGCAAAAGTGTCTCTCTGTGCAACACCTTGCAATTGGCGCAGTACGACCAGGATTTATTGACCGCCCAAAGCAATAAAGCATCTGCTTATTAGAGGAATGCTCTTCTACGTCAATAACATGTCTACCAATCTCACTATTAAAGAAATCGGTAATGCCATGTCTGCATTTTTTGAAGTTTGCCAATCATCAATTGGGTAAGAGCCTATTATACGAAATGGCCTTTGTGACCAAAAGCCATTGTAATCCTGTGCCGCCATTATAGAATTAATATCGAAAGACGATACGCGGTAGTAGCAAGTAATTACAGTACTATTGTATTTGTGTTGTATGGCAAAATAGTAAAACTACGCAGTAATAGCGTCCAACAAAAACGCTATATGTTTATTGCGAAATTAAACAAATCACTGCTAAAATTACTTGCACAAGTTGCAACTTTCACGGCAAACAAAGTTAGTAAATTAAAACTGTATAACGATATAAATGATATTTGCTTACCGTGAATGATAATATTGGGACTCGAAGAGCAGAGACAACGATCCTGTAACGGAAAACAACAAATTTGTGTTGTATGGCAAGAACAGTAAAACTACCCAGTAATAGCATTGAACAAAAACGCTATATGTTTATTGTGAAATGAAACAAGTTACTGCTAAAATTACTTGTAGAACTTGCAACTTTCACGGCAAACAAACTTAGTAAATTAAAAGTGTATAACAATATAAATGATATTTGCTTACCGTGAATGTGAATAATAATATTGGAGAGTCGAAGGGCAGATGACAACAACGATCCTGTAACGGAAAACAAACACAAATTTCGCCGGTTTAAAATGCGGTAAAAAGTCTTGATAATTTGACAAAAGCCTTAATAGAAGTTAAGATGTTGCCTTACGTTGCTTTGGAAAAGAAAATTATGATCTGATCTTAATAACTCACTAGATAAATAAGAGCTTTGAATACAATGTCTATCCTGAACTTAGAACACAACTGCAATCTATCAAAGATGGACACCTATGAAAATGTTGAGTTATCAGTCAATGAAAATCCTTGTTTTGGTGAAGCAAGAGATTTGATTCGTTGAAATAGTTGTAATATAAAATTACAGTATTTTGGTGAAAATTGATATAAAATGACGAAAATAAATATATGCCAAAACCTTTCACAAATTATATTTCATAAACTTAACAGGAATTATGAGACTAATTTTCGTAAAAAATTTTACTTTTGAAACATTGTTGATTTTGAAATTTTTAAATGTGAAATATACAAGGTACAGACCTATAACAACAACCAAAAGCTTTGTCTCAGGGACACGAATCTAATGATACCTGTTGTGACTCAATACAATACACAGAACTGGAAAAAATTGCAAAAACTTACTAGTTTATGTTCAAAATTTGACTTTTCAAATATTGCTGATTTTTAAATTTTAAAATGTGAAATATAGTAGGTACAGACATATAACAACCATCAAAATCTTCGTCTCAGTGAGACGAATCTATTGATACCTGTTGTGAGTCAATACAATACATAGAACGGGAAAAAATTGCCAAAACTTTACTAGTTTATGTTCAAAATTTGACTTTTGAAATATTGCTGATTTTTAAATTTTAAAATGTGAAATATAGTAGGTACAGACATGTAACAACCATGAAACTCTTCGTCTCAGTGAGACGAATCTAATGATACCTGTTGTGACTCAATACATTACAGAACTGGAAAAAATTGCAAAAACGTACTAGTTTATGTTCAAAATTTGACTTTTCAAATATTGCTGATTTTTAAATTTGAAAATGTGAAATATAGTAGGTACAGACATGTAACAACCATCAAAATCTTCGTCTCAGTGAGACGAATCCGTCTCAGTGAGACGAATCTACTGATACCTGTTGTGAGTCAATACAATACACAGAACTGGAAAAAATTGCAAAAACTTACTAGTTTATGTTCAAAATTTGACTTTTCAAATATTGCTGATTTTTAAATCTGAAAATGTGAAATATAGTAGGTACAGACATGTAACAACCATCCAAATCTTCGTCTCAGTGAGACGAATCTACTGATACCTGTTGTGAGTCAATACAATACACAGAACTGGAAAAAATTGCAAAAACTTACTAGTTTATGTTCAAAATTTGACTTTTCAAATATTGCTGATTTTTAAATCTGAAAATGTGAAATATAGTAGGTACAGACATGTAACAACCATCCAAATCTTCGTCTCAGTGAGACGAATCTACTGATACCTGTTGTGAGTCAATACAATACACAGAACTGGAAAAAATTGCAAAAACTTACTAGTTTATGTTCAAAATTTGACTTTTCAAATATTGCTGATTTTTAAATTTGAAAATGTGAAATATAGTAGGTACAGACATGTAACAACTATCCAAATCTTCGTCTCAGTGAGACGAATCTACTGATACCTGTTGTGAGTCAATACAATACACAGAACGGGAAAAATTTGCAAAAACTTACTAGTTTATGTTCAAAATTTGACTTTTCAAATATTGCATATTTTTAAATTTGAAAATGTGAAATATAGTAGGTACAGACATGTAACAACCATCACAATCTTCGTCTCAGTGAGACGAATCTAATGATACCTAATCATAATTTGACTTTTCATAAATACAAGGCAGTACTCAAAATGCATTTTAAATATTATCTAGGCGGAAAAAACCCATTTATCGGCCTGAAAATTGCAAACCCCCGCTTGCCGCCGTCTAACTTTTGACGCTGATGCCGAATCTGGTGTCAGATTTAAAACGAGTAAAACCGGGGGGAGATATCAAAGATAATCCTGCATTTTCTAACGTCATTGGTTCATCCGCTGGTTACGTCACAACCACGTGACCGCCAACCGTCAAACTGTCAATCGATTAGGCATAGGCAGGTCCTTACGCCTACCAAGTTTCATGTTGATAGCACAAACACAAAAGAAATCACAATATTTTAAAAAACATGTTTCAGAAAAGTTATAATACAATATATTAGTATACTTATGAACAATGTTTTTATCCTTAGAGTCTATTGGTGAATAACTGAACTTCGTTTTAGCGAAAGTGATCCTTTTGCAGGAGGTAATCGGTGGGTCTTTTTTTAATAACCAATGGCTTATTTGATGTCACTGAGCCCTTGGCAGTGGTCCTTGGTTTATTTTTTATTGCCCACTTGTGTTGCACATTATTTGTTCGTTATTTTGTTATCGTGAATGTTTAAGTTGACATTATATTTCGTGCAGTAAACTTTTGTTTTTAAAGTGGGAGAAGCATTTCCAGGCCCAACGACAAGGACATTCTTGACGCATTAGCCCAAAAATACTCACTTATACATACATTTACACGATTTGAAATAGTTAAAAAAGGAAAGTTGAGTTCAAAATAATTTAAGAAGAATTTACTATATTTACAAATGGTTAAAAATACGTATAAAAATTATAAGTGCAAAAGATGTTTCTTAAGTTCAGATTTAAATAATTTAATATCATTAATTAATTTCTAAGAGTTGTCCAAATTATTCCATAATTTGACAGGACGAAAATGAAACGACCTCTGCCGAGTAGTTGTCTGAAACACTGGGATCGATAAATCGTTTCTATTTCTAGTGGTGTATCGTGCCACGTTGGTAAAATTTTTCGTTTAGATAAGACGGGGGACAAACCGTTCAAACATTTGAAAAGTGTCTCTGTATATTGTAGTTGTCGATCCAGTGGTAGCTATTTTAATTCTTGTAAAACTGGTGTTATGTGGTCGTAATTAGGCCAGTGGCTGTGCCTCGATATTCTTAAGTTTTGCTGGACACATTTAAAGAATAAGATTTCTTTAGTGGAAATGCAATTAAATGCGATGCAGATGTGAAATCACCTAATTGGCCCCGGAGTTAACAACCAGTTTGGTAAAAAAGGAGGGTGTGCTAAATAATGATGTCATCTGTTGTTGGAAATGTGCAAGTTAAACATTTCTGCCAGATAGATCTATATAAGTGGGACAAAAAAAAATCTCAATTGGACTCATTACTTTCAGTCATTCGTTACAGAAATATTGTACACCAAAATTTTTGAAAAATGCGGACTAAGTATTTTTTATCTATTTTTTATCTCTTTTTTATCTCTAAATTGTTCATTTCACAAATGCTTTATTTTTCTACCAGTGAAGTTTCTATTGAAAGACCATCTTTACGAGAATGGTCTAAAATATTTCTCTTGCGCTATTACCTTAAAATTCAGCACTCAAGCGTGTCCATTAAGGATCACAGCTTTTCTCTTAAAATGGTAATTGACAAACCGGCTGTGGAAATCAAGTTAAAATTAAACGTCCAGCAGAAAAACAAGAAACGTTGTAATTATTTCGTCATTTCTGCCACAACTATTTTAATTGTCCAGTTTTTAGGCACCTCAGAAGGTCACTGTACTACAAAATAAGCGTTTAGTTGTTCTTTTGCTTTGATATACTATAGATTGAAGTGTCATTTTGATACTACGCTTAATTTTTAAGGATCTGGATGATTCATTGAATGCTTAGGAGTGTGGCAGAAAAACTAATTTTTGCATCCTCTACAAATTTCACTCAACATTTATTAATTTTTAAAAGAAATTTGCCTTCTTCTGATGCACACACTGCAGTGCCGAATTAAAGATACTAGTGCTATGTAAATCTTTTAAGCCTTTCTCTAAGAGATTATCTGTTATCTGGCAGAAATTTGTAACTTGCAGATTTCCAAAATTTATATTTTTTCCAACAACAGATGACGTCATTATTTCGCACACCCCCTTTTTGACCAAACTGGTTGTTAATTCTGGGGCCAATTAGTTGATTTGACATCTGCATCGCATTTAAATACAGTTCCACTAAAGAAATCTTATTCTTTAAATGTGTCCCGCGAAACTTCATTTCTGGGCAAGTTTTTGACCCACAGCCGCCGGCCTAAATGGTAAATATTTGATATAATCCGTGCAGCAAAGTTTTGTACCATTTTCAGCTTCTTTATGTTCTTTTACTGCAGTACCTGACCACACGAAAGAACAATAGAATAATTTGCTTAATACCAGTGTCTAGAAGCTGGCGAATTCTGTTCATTTGGTATAATTTGCTCATACATGACGACACCAACTTACTAATGCACACATCAATAATTACGACTAAATCTTTCGCTGAGAACACAGGGTGCAGAGCTTTTCCCAAAAAAATTCAATAAAAGACCTTCAGTAAAGGATTCCAATAACTGTCGTGATCCAAAAAGTAAGAAATTAGTCTTGCCAGAATTTATTAATAAAACAGTTTGCACAGCTCAAGCTGGTAACTCTGATGAGATCTTCGAGTTTGGCGTTCACCTCCAGTTTGTTGTTAATTGCAATTGGCAGAAGAACTTTGGTATTCATCAACATATGATTCGAGCGAGCAGTCCTTTGTATAGCAGTAGGAAGATCGTTTGTATACATGCTGAACAGTAGAAGGGAAAAGATCGATCCTTGAGGGACGCAATGCGTAATGATTTGGGGTGTTGCCTTGCTATGGCCAATTTTCACATACTGTGAGTTACTAGAGATGTAACTGCAAAAACTACTTTATAGCTGACTGTGACGCCCCAATATCTTCTAACTTTTTCAAAAGAATTTCATGGCTGATACTATCAAAAGCTTTGTATAAATCGATTAAAATTAGAGCTGTTACTTTTTTCAGGTCCATGGTCTGAAGTCGGATAATGTCTGTTCTAGTGACTATGCGTTTAATGTCTTTTGAGAAATTACCTTAAATTCAAATGAGTCTGGCATTGGAAAATAGAAGCCGAATCCTGGCAAATGTACGGTTGAATATTGTTGTCTACTGCCAATTGTGCTACCGCGGTGATTTTGTCAATGGATGGAAAATAGGTGTTAAATAGCGTACCGTCGAGCTGCTATTAATAGCCCAAAAAGCGGACAAACAAACCAAAATTGACTTGCAAATGATTGCAAATAAGCTATTATCTATTGGTCGAACTGCAACACTTGTGGGTAAAACCAGACAAACATCAATCCTGGCATCATCACGACGGAGCGCTATTCTTTTAGTAGTTTCTTCGTGTCCTTAGTGAAAACAAGTTTTGAAGTTTCCATTGAGTGTAAAGTATTATGTATGACCTTCCGTAAAGCACCAGAATTTCTTTTACATTTATATATCTGATTGTGAATATAATTTTTGTCGCCCGAGCTTAACAATGCTCTAACAGCGTTTCTAGAGATCTTGTAGTTAATCCAGTCACAGTGGTTGCGGTTTAGGTAAAATACATTGTGTAACTGATCTCTGTTTCTCATAGCTTCCTTTATTTCATGGTTACAGATGGTGTACAACTGTTCTTTATTTTATTATTCTTAATTGGGGCGATGTCTATCGAGAACGGATTCAAAGGCACTGTTGAAATGTTACAATTGGTCAATTGGTCGTTAACGTGAGGTACTTGATCTAGAAAGCAAAAGTACCCAGAGACTTGTGCTACGTCGAAGGCGAATGAAGTTGGATCGTAGTTTTTAAAGCTTCTCGTTGTGACGGAACATGGTTGTGGTTTAGGGATGTCCAATTTCACGACTATAAACACTGGGTAGCGATGGCTGATTGATGTTTGCATGACTCCACTACATTTGACGAGAGAAAGTGTGGAAACTAAGATGACATCAATTAGTGATTCGGAATTGCCTGTTACACTTGTTGGAGATTTAATGATTCGTTCGAAATACAGTTCATTACAGATGTTATGTAATGCTTCCCCTGCTAGACCTGCGCTAAGCAAGTTGCAGTTTAAATCACCCCGAACAAAAATTGGATTTCCCGAGAGCAATGGTTCAGTATATGTCGGTTTAAACGAAGCGTCAAAGCAATTTACTGCGCAATCTGTGGGCCTGTAAGTTACACAAATGATAAAGGATTTTAGCTTCTTGTATTGCAACTGCAACCACAACTGGTGAAAGTTATCCTCCTAGATATGTGAAAGGTTTTTTAATTTGTTACATTTAACTCCCAGACGAACGTACGCACACACACCTTCCCCGGCTCTATGTAGGCGATCTAATCGAATAATTTAAACCTTGAAGTTCAACGTCAGCATTACTCAAGGATGTGATGAACCACGACTCGGAAATTACTGAGACGCTAAGCTTGCTATCACTACTTAATTTTCTTATCTGAATTAAATTGGTGAGGTTCTTGCGAAATCTGGCATTCAGATGATTAATTTTAAGGTGGCTCTATACAGTTTCTTGAAAAATGGAAAGTACAAGTTTGAGAGTCCAAAACACGTGCTTAAATCATTCGTAAAAAGAGGAAAACTAAATGTTATGCATAGTTGACAATCAAAAATTGTTACCAAATAAATAGTAACAGTTGTTGCTATGGCGACAATGACGTTTCAAAATGGCTGCCAATTACCCTTCAAACAAATTTTATTCGAAAAAAACTTTAGTGATCCCCAGGGGTTTTTTCCAGGGTTTTTTTTCCATTCAAACATTTCTTGAAGTATGAATAATCAGTAGGCGGCGCCGATTTTTAAAAAAATTCCGTGGAACGAAATTTTTTGAAAATTAACAAACATGATTTTTCCAGAAAAAAAATTATTCGTTCTACAGAATTTTTAAAAATCGGCCTATTGATTACTCATTCTTCAAGAAAAGTTTTAATGGAAAAAAATATTGGGGGTCACCAAAGTTTTTTTCGAATTAAGCTAGTTTGAAGGGTAATTGGCAGCCAACGTCATTGTTGCCATAGAAACAACTGTTGCTATTATTTGATAAAAGTTTTTGATTGTCAGACTATTTAACTATGCATCTCTAACTCATTAATAATTCATGAGGAAAACACAAAGGAAATCAGTACCGTGCCGGTGGTAGTTTGGATATCGGAGGAAGAAATTACATAAATTAAGCAAACTTTTACCTTGATTTTCTCTTAAAATACTGATTTGTTTGAGATGCTATACCATACAGTCGGAGGAGTGTCTCACCAGGATATCCAAACGCCTCGAAGCTTGTTCAAAAACCTCGGCTTCACCTCTCTTTTCAACAAACGTCTCGGTGTTTGAATATTGTGATGAATCACTCCTCCTCGTGTATGATATATTACATAACATTTAGTTTTATTCTTTTTCCGAATTGTTTATCGCGTGTTTTGGACTCTCAAATTTGTATTTTCCATTTTTCAAGAAACTATTTGGAGCCACCTTAAGCCTAGTATTATTTATTCTTTTGTTAGATATATCTTGAGAGATTGAGATAATATCGTGTTCAGTTGAGCTTGTAATTGATTTCTGGGCCACGATGGTTATCCGTATGATAACACTTAATGAAAATGTACATGAGTCATAAAGAGTGTGTTCAGAAGTTGATGTGGGTGATGTTAAAGAGATAATACGTGGTTTAATAGGTTTTTCACCTGCTGCTCATGTCCCTTCCACTGCAGCTATGTTAAGTTGTTTAATTAATGTCATGTCGCATGACTGTGACAAAAATTCCTTAAATTTCTCTGTAACAATCTGCGCAAGTTTTGTTCAGTGAAGCCGTTTGCCGTTGTAGGAATGACGGATGGGCATGCAATAAGGGGTATGAGTGGAATGCATAGAAATATATGGACTAAGATGCGGTCTTTTTTTAATTGATTAACGATTGGTAGGTTGTTTTCTTGTTTAACTTATTGTTGGATTGAAAAACAAGATGACAATGGAGGATTCCTTGACAGTTTCTTGACAATGGTGCAGCATGACATAGGATAAATGGTGTTTTAACATGGATAGAAGTTCACTCGTGTGATTTAATGTCACGTTGATGATTGTCGCAATGTCGTTAGGCAATGTACCTTTCACGTGGTTCATGTCCATTCCATTGCAGCTTCGTTAAGTTGTTTGATTAGTGTCATTGACGATAAGTGTGGCGAAAAGTCGTTCAATTTTTGTGTGTAGGAAACTGTGCAGGTTTGATTGAGTGAAGGCGTTTGCTGCTGCCTTAAGGTTGTTTTGCTGTGTAAGTTATAAATGTTCCAGATTTACTGAACTGGACTGCGTTTGAAAGGTTTCAGTTAGGAAATACAGATTTTCGAGACGTCGAACTCTGGAGAGGGCAACGTATGCTACACCGGGCGGAACATGCACGGAATCTAACCAGATGATGGCTTTCTTTAGAGTTTGCCATTGGGACTTGCAAATGGTAATGGCATAACCAGGAACAAATGGATAGGCTGTTATCTTCGTACCACCTGGTTTTTTGTAAGTTACCAAATAGGTATTAATGATTGCGCCTGAAGACTACTTAAAGGCACTGTGAACAGTGTCGGCAGTAATCTCATCGAGGAAAGAAGCCGCGTATGTTGTTGCATGGAAGCCTGTTGGTGTTGCCACTAATACTGCACGTTCGTCATCAAGAGCTTCATGTATTGCATTTCGGACGCAGTGGGTCTTCCCTGTTCCTGGCTTTCCAGTAATTAAAATGAACTTTTTCCAATCAAGGTTCTCATCATGTCCTGCTGCTGGTGGAAGGTCTGGAAGGTCAGGTTCGTCGTCATCCTCCGAATCGTCAGCTGCTGGTTGAAGGGGTTGTTCTTCAATGGAGTCGTAGTAGCTATCACGCTTCTGCAAACACGTTTTGACCACTTGTAGGACACGATTCTGCATCAGGTCGTTGATTGCTTCTATCATGTGACGGACATGAGGAGTGACGTCGGTTGCTGTCATGACACGTCGCTGCCATAGATGTAAAAAGTCTTCCATGCTTGCTATACGAGAGACTATCGTTTCCACGAATGTGGAATTATGGCCTTGCTCGGAAAAGAAAGCACGAACTTTGTTCGGTTCAGACCACAACTCATGCATGATTGCATATGCGCATGCGAAGAACTTGATTTTCGCTGCAAACGTTCGTAATCTCGGTGGAACAGCGTTTCTGTTGAAGAATGAGGATGATGAAGAAAGAGATGTTGGAAGTAAAAAAGGTCTTTAAGTGGGGAAACCGTTTTCACACCGACAAGAGTGGAGCCGTGTCTGTAGCGAGATGGAGTTGCCTTGGTCTGATCTACTTCACATAGGAATTCCAAGAAGGAGAAGTTGGAAAATTGCACCGGCCTGGCCAAGTACTTTTGGTAAGTAGAATTTTCCCCTAGCTGGTCAACCATAGGGAAACGAAATTTCTTTCTTCGGCTGCATGTCCATGTCTACAACTTAGTAGAGGTAAGCACTAACCACATCTCAGGTTCTAGGGGCTTTAGAGAGGTGATGTGTTTGTACGCCGCTTGGTTAGATCCCACGTGCACGGAGTACAGAGCATCATTGGCGTATGTGTAAATAGTTTCGCGTAGGGGGGCCTGGTACTATTGAAAGGGGCTTTACAATATTGACCCCCCTCTAGGCGGTATTGAGATTGAGTTCGCCTCAGGTTGTTTACTGAGTGTTTTTTTGTGAATTGTCTCTAGTTTGTACTCATTAAAGTTACTTGGGTATTTTACCCAAGTAAACTGGGTATTTTACCCAAGTAAACGAATAAAGTCGTCAAATAAAGTAACACAAGGTAAACGTTACATTGGAGCCCGATAGAGGACCGTCCACCGTGTTATTAACATGGAAGAATTGTCTGTAGACGAACGCTGCCATATTGAATGTGGCCGCGTGGTTAAACTTCTTGAAGAAAATGAAGGAAAGATTCCAGTGGGAGATTTGGCCAAGAGATACAAAGAGAAGCACAAAGCCGATTTAGAACACTGGAAAGGTGCGTTTGTTCAGTTTGATTCATTTGTAAAGCATGGATGTTCGGGTAAACTGATCATAGTAGGAGATGAAATCGTGTTGTCAAGCCAGCTAAAGCATGACAAAACTGGGTCTGTCGCAGCCTCTCAATTCCAGTACATAGCCAAACCACAGTTTTCCCAGTTCTTTGGATTTTCTGAAAGGGATCGTGGTAAAGGTGTTCCGCATAGAGTTTGGAGATTTGAAGTAGAGAGCACCATGAAGGAAGGGTTGCACTCAAGTGAAATAATCGCCGAACAGATTCATCGATCGTTGCAAGGTGAGGCCAAAAGTAAAGTCGTTGGGTTTGGGCCAGAGACTTCTCTGTTGGACATGTTGTCTCAGTTAGACCAGTTCTATAAAGAAGATGGTGGAACGACCGGTGATGAAATGTTAGCTGAAGCTTACAAGTGGAAACAGGCAGCTCATGAAGAAGTAGCAGCTTTTGCTTCGAGGCTAGATAATCAAGTAGGAAAAGCAAAGGTAAGAGGAACTGATCTTTTACCTGACGAAAGTGCGGTAGACAAACAGTTGAGGGTACTTTCCTGGGAAGGACTAAAGGTGTCACTTAAAGATAAAGCACGTCATAGAAAGGATAAGTGCAAATCCTTTGCAGAATTAATCAGTGTTGCCCGGTATGGTGAAAAAGAAGTGGGGGGTAACCATGAAGCCAAATATGTGGGGAGAGCACACCAGACTGTGGTTGATGACACTAGTGAAAGTGTTGGAGGAATACCAGATAGCCCGCCAAAGTGGTTCACCCAAATGTATGGTAGTATGCTCCAGGAAGTCAGAGCAGGGGTGTCATCCCCAGAAGAGAATGCAGGTAGACAAGCAGCATCGACAGGGGGGTCAATCCACCCTGGATCTCCAGAGTGGTTACTTACAAGTACAGATGGCCGACGAAGATAAAGCAAAAACTGGTATGACAACACCATTTGGCCTCTTTGAATTTAATCGAATGCCATTTGGACTGACAAATGCACCAGCCACATTCCAGCGATTGATGGAGCGGTGTTTAGGAGACCTAAACTTGAAGATCTGCTTGGTCTACCTTGATGATGTTGTGGTTTTTGGAAAGAGTTTTGAAGAAACTTTGGAACGATTAGAAGCTGTCCTCAAGAGACTTGAGCAATGTGGACTAAAACTGAAACCTTCAAAGTGTAAGTTTTTTTGAAGCAAATTCAGTTCTTGGGCCATGTAGTTTCAGGTGAAGGTATCGTTCCAGATCCAAGCAAGATTGAGTCAGTCAGTCACCGAATGGCTTTCTCACCCTCCATCATCACATGCCAATTACAGCCAATTACAAACCTTCCTTGGATTTGTTGAATATTACCGCTCTTTTATCCACAAATTTGCATCGATTGCCCAACCTCTATATAAGTTAATTGGTGGTAGGACCGGAAGCAAAGAGAAAGGGAAACCTCGCCCACAATGGGAATGAACACAAGACTGCCAAGTTGCATTCGAGTCACTTACCGCAAAGCTCACCCGGCCACCTATCCTTGGCTACCCTAACTTCTCCCAGCCTTTCGTTCTCCATATTGATGCAAGTGGTGACGCCCTTGGAGCTGCTTTGTACCAGACCCAACAGGATAAGCCAAGAGTGATAGCCTATGGCAGCAGGACATTAAGCCAGCCGAACGGAACTACTGTGCTTACCGACGCGAGTTCTTGGCTTTGAAGTGGTCAGTCGCCGAGAAGTTTCACGATTACCTTTATGGGCATCGATTCCATGTAATAACTGACAACAATCCTCTTACTTACCTGATTACTTCAGCCAAGCTTAACCCTACCGACCACCGATGGTTGGCCAGCCTTGCACCCTATGATTTTACCATAACCTACCGATCAGGGAAGATCGAACACTGATGCTGATAGCTTGTCACGCTTACCTTACCAAGCCAGCCAAGATGCAAGTCAAAGTAATGTAGATGCTACTTGTATTCAGCCATTCCTGGAGAGATTGCCACCCATATCGTCAGCAGAGACTAATTCGTTCTGTTCATCCCATTCATTGAAAGCAATTATCCAGTACAATGAAGTTGAAAGCAAGATGTCTGCTCCGGGAAATTTGTTTACACCAGCCGTGGAAGCTGTTTGCGCAAAGGAACATGTCGAAGATATGGAGTCCTCCCAATTCTGCACTCACACCAGCTTTAGCACATTCCCAGGAATTACCCCGCCAGAATGGCCCAAGCTTCAACAAGATGATTCTGATCTTTGTCGTGTTATCAATATCCTAAATGGAAACATTCCGTTGCCTACTAACCTACACAGTGAATCAACTGATGTCGGACAATTGCTACAAGAAAAGGATCGCCTGTTTTTTGAGAAACGATGTCCCATGCCGAAAGAGGAAAGTGGAAACAGTAGAACAGAACCAGCTGGTATTACCCAGACGAACAAGAACACAAGCACTGCGTGGTTTGCGTGACGAAATGGGACATCTAGGAGTCGATCGAACACTAGATTTAGTTCGATTACGTTTCTACTGGCCTGGTATGACTAGAGATATCATATCTTACATTTCGGTCTGCGAAAGATGTATCAAACGCAAAACACTTGATCCTCCAAAGGCACCCATGACCTCTATTAAAGCAACAGAACCCATGGAACTCTTGGCAATCGATTTCTTGGGTTTAGAACGAGGAAAGGGCAGATACGAGAATATACTCGTGGTGACGGACAGCTTTACAAAATATAGTTGGGCATTCCCCACCCGAAATCAGAAAGCAAGCACAGTTGCAGGAATACTCTGGGAGAAAATTGTCTCAAACTATGGATTCCCGAGGAGGCTCCACTCAGATCAAGGGCAGGATTTCGAGTCAAAGGTAATTCGCGACCTTTCTAAGATGGCAGAGATCGAGAAGTCTAGGACAACACCATACCACCCACTGGGGAATGGCCAGACAGAGATTCAATCGTACTCTACTGAATATGCTTGGTACTTTGGATAATGATAAGAAGCAGAGCTGGCCAGAGTACGTATCGCCACTCGTTCACGCCTACAACTGCACCAAACACAGTATCACCGGCTATGCCCCATATTTCCTGATGTTTGGTCGAAATCCCCGCCTTCCTATCGATATCTGTTTGGGAGTGGATACCGAGACTTCAGAAGTTGAGCTCTATTCTGCTTATGTCGACAATCTGCGCAAGAGACTTTCATACGCATTCGATCGTGTATGTCAGAAAACGAAGAAGAAAGCTTTGACAAATAAGCGATTATATGACAACAGTGCCCGCGAGTCTTGTCTTCACACTGGAGATCGCGTACTGGTGCGAAATCTAAGTACAAGAGGAAAACACAAGTTGGACGACCGTTGGGAGAAGAGTCCGTACCGCGTGACTCAAAACATGGAAAATTTGCCGGTCTATACAGTAGAATCAGAAGAGAATGGTCACAGACGTGTGCTGCATCGTAATCTTTTATTGCCATTTGGTTCTTCTGAGGAAGAAATCGTGCCCCTTGAGCCTGTCCAACCAGTGGCCAGTACCAAGCGTCACAGCCAAAGTTCCAGCAATCTACCGCCGGAGGACACCGAACCAATGTCAGACGAAGATTTGGAAGAGGAGGATTTGGAATTTACTGATTTGACTACCACCCAGCCAACCATGGAACCCGAGATCCTGGAAGATGACCAACCAGAATCAAACATGAATAGTAGAGAAAACGATCAAGACCTTTCCAATGAAGCACCTGATCAGATTGAGCTACCACGAGAAGAGGACAACGACGCCCCTGAAGTCGAACATCCTGTGATGACACGGTCTGGTCGACAATCCAGACCACCAGAACGTTTTAATTTTAGTACTACCGGCATTTGCTTGGTCAGGGTACAGATGTTACTGTCACTTGTCAACCCCGCGAATCAAAAGATAATTCAAGCTATTATTCGAGACTGGCTCGACGACTCCCCATGTACAATGTCGGGATGACATTCGTCGTGAGGGGGAAATATGTAAATAGTTTCGTGTAGGGGGGCCTGGTACTATTGAAAGGGGCTTTACAATATTGACCCCCCTCTAGGCGGTATTGAGATTGAGTTCGTCTCAGGTTCTTTACTGAGTGTTTTTTTGTGAATTGTCTCTAGTTTGTACTCATTAAAGTTACTTGGGTATTTTACACAAGTAAACGAATAAAGTCATCAATAAAGTAACACAAGGTAAACGTTACATATGCATCTTGCCATTTTGATACATACGATGTAACATAGCGTAAAATCATTGCACGACCGTCCGATGTCTGTACGTCCATGCGACATCTCAAAGACGGAATAATGGAAGAGATGTATCCACGGAGGTTCATAGCAAATGCATCTTGTGGGTGGTGAAGACGAAGGACTCGGGTGTCGTTAATGGTTGCAACGTCAGTGGCGCTCTCTCGTAAGGCAAGGGCTCCCTTATCTGACTTCTGGAGCTTGGTGACGTCATATGCAAGAGTGCTGTCGGACCACGGGATATCTGCATGAATGAGGGGCAAGCGAATACGTCCGATGTCTTTCAGCCAGGGATTAACTATAACATCTCTCGAAACACTGTTAGAACATTGTTAAGGTCGAGAGAGAAAAATTATATTCACAATCAGACACATAAATGTAAAAGAAATTCTGGTGCTTTATGGAAGAGCATACACAATACTTTACCCTCAAAGGAAACTTCAAAACCTGTTTTCACTAAGGACACGAAGAAACTACCGGAAGAATAGCGCTCCGTCATGATGACGTCGTCAGGATTGATGTTTGTCCGCTTTTACCCACAATTCCTGCAGTCCGAACAATAGATAATGGCTCATTTGCAATCATTCGAAAGTCAATTTTGGTTTGTTTGTCCGCTTTTTGGGCTATTAATAGCAGCTCGACGGTACGCTATTTAACACCTATTTTTCATCCATTGACAAAATCACCGCGGTAACACAATTGGCAGTAGACAACAATATTCAACCGTACATTTGCCAGGCTTCGGCTTCTACTTTTCCAACGCCAGACTCATTTGAATTTAAGGTAATTTCTCAAACAATTCATCAAATTTCTCAACGTTAAATGCATAGTCATTAGAACAGACATTATCCTTCAGGCCATGGACCTGAAAAAAGTAACAGCTCTAATTTGAATCGATTTCTCCAAAGCTTTTGATAGTATCAGCCATGAAATTCTTTTGAAAAAGTTAGAAGATATTGGGGCGTCACAGTCAGCTATAAAGTAGTTTTGCAGTAACATCTCTAGTAAGTCACAGTATGTGAAAATTGGCCCGAGCAAATCAACACCCCAAATCATTACGCATAGCGTCCCTCAAGGATCGATCTTTTCCCCTCTACTGTTCAGCATCTATACAAACGATCTTCCTACTGCTACAAAGGACGGCTCGCTCGAATCGTATTTTGATGAATATCAAAGTTCTTCTGCCATTTCCAATTAACAACAAACTGGAGGCGAAGGCCAAACTAGAAGATCTCATCCGAGTTACCAGCTTGTGCTGTGCAAACTCTCTTACTAATAAATTCTGGCAAGACTAAATTCTTATTTTTTGGATCATGACAGTTATTGGAATCCTTTACTGAAGGCCTTCATTGAATTTTTTTTTGGAAACGCTCTGCACCCTGTGTTCTCAGCTAAAAATTTAGTCGTAATTATTGATGCACACATCAGTAGTTGGTGTCGTCATGCATGAGCAAATTATACCAAATGAACAGAATTCGTCAGCTTCTAGACACTGGTATTAAGCAAATTATTTTATTGCTCTTTCGTGTGGTCAGGTACTGCAAGAACATAAAGAAGCTGCAAATGGTACAAAACTTTGCTGCACGGGTTATATCAAATATTTACCATTACGGTCACATAACACCAGTTTTCCAAAAATTAAAATGGTTGCCGGTGAATCGACAACTACAATACAGAGACGCTTTTCATATGTTTGAACAGTTTGTCCCCGTCTTATCTAAACGGAAAATTTTACCAACGTGGCACAATACACCACTAGAAATAGAAACGATTTATCGATTCCAATGTTTCAGAGGTCTTTTCATTATCGTCCTGTCAAATTATGGAATAATTTCGACAACTCTTTCAAATTAATTAATGATATTAAATTATTTAAATCTGAACTTAAGAAACATCTATTGAACGTATAATTTTTACGTATTTTTAACATTTGTAAATATAGTAATTTCTTCTTAAATTATTTTTAACTAACTTTCCTTTTTTAACTACTTTAAATCGTGTAAATGTATGCTGAGATGTATGTGTAAGTGTATGCTTTTGGGCTCATGCGTCCAGAACGTCCTTGTCATTGAGCCTGGAAATGCTTCTTCCACTTTAAAAAAAATGTTTACTGTATAAAAAAATAGCAAACAAATCATGTGCAACACAAGTGGACAATAAAAAATGAACCAAAGACCACTGCACATTAATAACTTCAAGACTCATCTGATTAGGGTGGGAAGGGTTGGGAAGGGCTCAGTGACATCAGATTAACCATTGGTTATCCCTGTGGTAACTTTTCGGACACCTCTAGCTTAAAACTCGTAAGAGATAAAGGTTCGATAGGCCATGCTTTCACAGCTTGAATTCATACTGAAAATCAAATTCAAGTGAGCTTTTACCCTTTTGTTCCACATGAGATTTCCGTTCTCATTGAGATCACCTTTGGACACCTGCGTTATCATTTATTTGGCAGTAGTGCCGCCCCAGCCAAACTCCCAACCTGACAGTGTCTTCGGCCCGGATTGACCGTCAGACGAACGATCTTAAAACCAACAGCTGGACGCGTAACGTCCAGTCCCGCTTCACCGAGTAAGTAAAAAAACGACGAGAGTAGTGGTATTTCACCGGCGGATTGCTCCTCCCACTTATTCTACACCTTTCGTGTTTTTTCAGTCAGACTAGAGTCAAGCTCAACAGGGTCTTCTTTCCCCGCTGTTGTCGCCAAGCCCGTTCCCTTGGCTATGGTTTTGCTAGATAGTAGATAGGGACAGTGGGAATCTCGTTAATCCATTCATGCGCGTCACTAATTAGGTGACGAGGCATTTGGCTATTTGTCTATTATACCGCCCAGCATGCCGTTGAATTCTTTGAAAAGTAATTTCACAAACAGTAAAAAGACAAAGTCAAAAACATAACCAAAAAACAGAATAAAATAAGCCGTATCCCTGGCAGGGAGGCTAAGAGAGTGCTACCGCTTGCTTAAGGTGGACTCTCAGGGTAGCGGAGGGAAGGAGCAGCCATAAATCTCCAATGTGATACCTTAAGTACCACCCGCTGCCCATTTACTTATTACAATTAAAAGAACTGAGTTATACTTAATATTACATAAAATTTATGAAGCGATATAACTTTAGGCCCGCAAGTCGGCCGACACTAAGGTAAAAAAAAAATTTACCTAGAAAAGACTGCTTTACCATCCCACACGGAACGTAGCCCTGCCGAAAAACCGATGTATGACTGCCGAACCTTCACAAGCTTTGATGGCAAGGAGAGATATTTGCCTTCTCGACATCTTTACATCATCAACCAACAAGGATGCACTAAGGGGGAGACAAGTAACATGGGTAACCCATTCAGTTATTTCAGGTTGGTTATAGTAATCCACCTTCTGCTGGTGAGCACGATTAACGTCAGACATTACAGTTGCATCTAACACAATTGCACAATTGTTCTCACAATGCCACAATTGTTCTCGTAAATTACCAAGTCAGGTTTTCGCAAGCCCAATCTGCCACAATTGATTCTAGGCTCAACAGGAGTCGTAAAACCAGCCGTCTCCGCTGCGACCTGCACATATTTGACAATATCGTCAAGGCGCTTAATCCGAGGTCCCCTTGTCCGCTCACACACCTGAATCATGTCCTGCGCAGACTCTGGTCGCAGACAGGCGTCACAACTAATGTCCTTTTCGGGCCTGCCTGTTGAAGCTCTGACTTTGTAAAATAAAATTCCACCACATGCTTTAATTGCTCCAATAAATCTCTCTCCACTCTGCGTCCTAGGGGGGTTCAGTACCCAATCACTCGATCCTTTACACAAATTTACCTCACATAGTCCACATCTATCATGCTAGCATACAAGCAGTTGGACCACGCCCTTCCAAGGGACTCCTTGTCAGACACTAGCTACCCACCACTGGGCCAGCGCTTCTCGAAAGAATTCACTAGCCACCAAAGTTTTGTGGCCTGGTCCTCCACCACAATCATGTTCTCAAGGAGGTTCTTTTTCATAATGGGAATAGCAAATCTGAGAGAGGAAATACCGAGACCACCATCCCGAACCTTAGCATGAAAGAAGGCTTTTGCAGTGTCATTTGGTAGCTTCAACCATGATCTCACAGCTGCGCTGGCAGAACTGTCAAACCAGCGAAGCCATCCCACAGTAACAGGAGCGAGCACAAGCTGATGAAAAAATCTGGGCTAAAAGTAATTCTAAAGAATCTGTAGACGTTGCTGCGGCTTTAACGGGGCTTTAACGGCGGCTTTAACGGCGGCTTTAACGGCGGCTTTAACGGCGGCTTTAACGGCGGCTTTAACGGTGCTCTCGTTATATTTGAGAGCCCCGGCTCAAACTCATTCCTGGGTGTGCAGCGGATCTTAGCTCCAGAGGCACCCATCTGAATCCCCAGGTATTTGTACTCATCCACTGGTGACAGAGCAGGAATAACCTGCCCACAGGCCGAAAGGAATGGAGTCATAAGCACGTGTAAACGACCAGAGTAACTATGAATAGGAGAGTCATAGTTACTCCCGCCGTTTGCCTGCGTTTGGGTGAATTACTTCACTTTGACATTCAGAGCACTGGGCAGAAATCACATTGCGTCAACACCGTTCACCAGCCAACGCAGTGCTTTGTTTTAATTAAACAGATGGATTCCCCTTGCCCGTTCCAGTACTAAGTCGGTTGTTAATTGCATGCCGAATTGACCTGACGACCATAGCTGATTCCATTGGCGTGAAGCCCCTACCCAATCCGGTCCAGACCCCGAAGAGTCCTGACCAGTCCAGGACAGGTCTGTGCGCCCCAAGTCCCAGCTCGACATGCCCAACCCTTAGAGCCAATCCTTGTCCCGAATTTACGGATCAGTTTTGGCGACTTCCCTTACCTACATTGTTCTATCGACTAGAGGCTGCTCACCTTGGAGACCTGCTGCGGTTATGAGTATGACAAGACAAGAAAATGAACAACTTCCCCGGATTTTCAAGGGCCGTTGAAGGCCCACCGGACCCCACAAGATCTGTGGAGCTTTACCAAATGTGAAACCCTATCTCCGGCTAAACCGATTCCAGGGTGACAGTCCGTTAAACTCGAGAGAACTCTTCCCGGGACTGTCGCCGACGTTTCCGAGTTCGTTTGCGTTACCGCTGTGTGCCACAAGTGGCCATATCCCTGTTCTGGTTCGCGAATATCAACCCGATTCCTTTTCCACAGGCGTCCCCCGAGAGTGGGCGCTTTATAATGGAACTTTCCTGTGTCTTAGGCTCAACTCACCCATGTCCAACTGCTGTTCACATGGAACCTTTCTCTGCTTCAGTCTTCAAAGTTCTCATTTGAATATTTGCTACTACCACCAAGATCAGCAGCAGAGGACGTTTCACCCTGACTTGCGTCAAAGGCTGCGTCACGACCTCCTACTCGTCGAAACTAGGGCATTTGCTCCGACGGTCGAGTATGGGTGCGACGCTTGAGCGCCATCCATTTTCAGGGTTAGTCGATTCGGCAGGTGAGTTGTTACACACTCCTTAGCGGATTCCAACTTCCATGGCCACAGTCCTGCTGTCAATATCGACCAACACCTTTTGTGGGATCTGATGAGCGTCGACTTGGGCACCTTAACGCGACGTTTGGTTCATCCCGCATCGCCAGTTCTGCTTACCAAAAATGGCCCACTAAGGACTCGCATTCCATTGTCCGGCTTCATTCGAGCAAGTCAGACTTCTTACCAATTTAAAGTTTGATAATAGGTTAAAGTCATTTGGACCCTAAGACCTCTAATCATTTGCTTTACCCGATAAAACTGCATCGGAGGAGTCCCAGCTATCCTGTGGGAAACTTCGGAGGGAACCAGCTACTAGATGGTTCGATTAGTCTTTCGCCGCTATACCCAAATTTGACGATCGATTTGCACGTTAGAATCGCTATGAGCTTTCACCGGTATTTCCGCTGGCTTCACTCTATTCAGGCATAGTTCACCCAACAGCTACACTCTTACTCATACATTGCTAAGATTAGAACAGGTCGGGTGATGATACGGCTTGGCCACGACGGCCTGGGCTTCTCACCTCAGCAACCAAAAAGTTCCCTTCACTTTCATTTTGCCACCAGGTTTCAATCACCCACAGACTCGCGCACATGTTAGACTCCTTGGTCCGTGTTTCAAGACGGGTTGGATGGAACCGTATTTTCATCATCATAGTCAACGCGTGGTGTGTGCACCCCGACCTGTAGACGGGCAGCGGTTTGGATGCACTGGCATACCCGTCTGCCGCAGTCGACAACCGCATCAACAGGACAGGACACCAGCCAAACCCACGGTGGCACACATTGCAACATACCACAGGCATCCTCGGGTGATTTGTTTGCGACGCTGGACAATCCCGAAGGATCTACCTTCATCGCAACTTTCTAACCCGTGACCGTCTGATGTTGACACTCACCTACCAGAAGTGCGTGACCTTCGCTCGGCCAATTGTGCAAGTAGCGTCCTAAAAATATCGTGAACAAGCACGCGATCGAGCGCAGGCGACTGAATCCGGCAAGGCAAATTGCTGGTTTCATTCGCTTCCCTTTTAACGGTTTCATGTACTCTTTAACTCCCTTTTCAAAGTCCTTTAGTAGTAATACCCCCCATCCAGGAACCAAAGGGATGCCGCCTCATTAAATATTCAACTTATTATATATTCATTCTCAGGCTCCTTTGAGACCGTCTAACCCTATTCTCATTAGTATTCATTTTATAGCGGCGCGTTAGCAGTGGTGTGCTGGCAGGGGGTGGAGGGCCATGCCCCCCCAGTGAAGATTTTTTAGGGAGCGCCGAAACTGAAAGGGGGCGCCAAAATTTCCCTATAGGACACAAAAGCGTTAGTCAGTATTTGGTCATGTACCTACGAGCCACGACTATTGCCGTATTGCATTGTTGTTAGTTGTCCCACGCAATCGCTGAATAGAAGAGCAGCGAAGTTGAGCTTGGCACATTTGTCATTTGTGGCTTGCTAGCCAAATTAGGTAATAGGTATACTGTGTTGTTGGATGGCTTCAGCCTCGCTCGCTGCGGCAAAATTTACATTTGAAAATCAAATCCAAGACTTTTCAACTTACAATAAAAACCCCGCTTATTTTCAATTCTCCTAATCTGATCATCAGCATTATGCTACTATAGCCTGTAGATATGTCCGACAAATGACAAAAGTCCAGAGCTGAATCCAGAAAAGCAAAGAAAGCTAGGAAACATGAGAACAAGCAGCTTGGTTCTTTCATGCTAAAGTACTTCCAACACGAAAATGAGACACGTGAGAGTAAATCTAGAGCCTGAAGCAAAAACTGTTCAACGTTCAGATGCAGAAGGGGTGGAAGTTGTGAAGGTGAAAGCCCTAGATCTCCAGCAGATTCTTCAGAGTCAGAGAAAGATTTGGATGTCAAGCAGTAAACCAAGGTGAGGAAAGTTCAATAGTTGAAGTTCATCAAGAATTCTGCAAGGATCAGGATGTTGAGAACTAGCGCGAGGTTGAAGAAACGGCAGAGACGACTCTGCAAGAACAAGATGATGTCGAGGAACCAATTAAGGCACTGGCATGAGAAATGTCACAGGGAGCTGTCGATTGTCGAATCCAAGAATCGTTGTCGATGAAGTCAGTGGAACATCCGATCCTGCATCACTTGTTGGCTTAACAACAATCACAGAAGATAAAGTAAAATTACTTAAAAAAAATGGAGCCTTGCCAACCAAGTCAGTCGACATTAGAGTTGAGAAACAAGCAGTTTGGCGAACGTTCCAGATATTGTTCACAGCAAGTATTTTTTCACGATGACGATACAAGACGGAAATGGATTTCCTATTCATTGAGCGCGGATAGTCCGCACCGCAAAAAATGATTTTCTTATTCTTGAAACAAGAAAATCATTTTCTCAGTAAGAAAAAAATTCTTAAAATAAGAAAATCATTTTCATCATTTTCCTAGTAAGAGAAAACATTCTTAAAATAAGAAAATCATTTTCTTAGTAAGGAAAAAAAAAATTCTTAAAATGAGAAAAAAAAAATCTTAAAACAAGAAAATATTTTATAGGAGTGAGAAAACCAGTTTCTCAAAATGAGAAATATTTTCTAGCACATGTTGAACATTTTTCATTTTCTTAAAACAAGAAAACCAGTTTCTCTAAATAAGAATATTTTCTAGCACATGCATGCATGCACATATGTGCCACTAGAATATTTTATAGAATATTCTATTCGATTTTTTATTCATCTCTAAGTTATAACGTTGAGCTTCAAATGCTTTTACAAGTTTACCATTTGTCATACTTTGTTTATAAGTGTTTCACCAATATTATATTTCCACCAAGCTTTAACTTCAAAATTGCTGTGCTAACAGATATTTAGTGCAGCATGCAACACACTATTTGATTAGACACAAAACATGCCAAATGACCTAATTATACTAGCCCATAAAATTGAATTAAAAAGTAGTAATATTAATTTTTAAAACTCAAATGTATGGCTTTCGACTTTCGAGTGACTATGGGCGAATTTACAAAACGTTTTATGCACTCCTTACGAACACGCGAGGCTAACGCGGGATTATTATCCCATGATGACGCGGGAACCGAGTGAAGCATTCATCATTTCATCGGTTCATTTTCGAATTGGAAGTTCGTTGGGGATATTTGCTTGTTTGCCTTTTGCTTTGTAATTTATTGCTTCTGGTTTATAAATGGTTCTTCGCTAGACGTATACAGACGATGGATGCGATCACATTGAAGGTAAGTCATAGATTCTTTAATCAGCAATTTTGTGTACTGATTTGTATGTATTCAGCAAGGTATACTCGGGGTATTTTATATTTATTCGCCACAGAATGTTCTTATTTTATTCGCTAGAAATGTTCTTTATTGTCGGAACACAAACGATTTGCGGTTTGATTCTTACAAAATATGTTTATTTTCGTAGTTTATAAATATTGCAATTAAAGGATTTATGGTTTGTTTTGGGAATTGACATATTGTTTTGTGTTGATCAACAACGGCGGCAATTTTGAATATATATATACCCCCTGTAATTCATTTACAAAAACATCTACCATTTGATTCCCTTTTTGATGTATACAACTGTTATATTTCAATATTTAATTTAAGAAAAGGCTTTACTGTGTCAACAACATTGCTTGAAAACTAGATATTCCTAGACAGCAATGTTCTCAGTGTTGGAGTCTGGGGCAAACTTATGCACGTATGCTATAAACCAGACTACAAAGAATATTAAACATTTTCCAAAGAATATTAAAATTTAAACATGGACTGGACTGGCCTGGTTAACTGGTTGTGACACCCGGCAAACTGCGCTAGCTTGCTTGCCATGTAATTGAAATGTTGAAAAGACATACAATTTATATAGGACAGCTAGCCTGGTCCATGTAATCACCCCCTTAGTTTGCTGATGTTCAGAGTTAAACAAATGTTCAGTAGTTAATGCCAGCACATTTCTCAATAAAGAAGTTAATCACACTGTATTGATGAAACCACATTTTCATAACACCACATTTTAGCCAAAAACTCTAGTGTTGAATTTATTAGATCTTTATTCAAGAATTTTCACACCATAGAGCTTTTTCTTTAAAAATTGAATCTAAAAAGGTTTCCATAATTAACGTTATAATTATACCTGCCCTGGACTTAAGTTAAGTATGTGTTTGTTGTATGGTAGACCGGAGTATCACTTTTATCTGTTAGGGACCAATCATTTTGCTGTATGTGATTATAACTGGGTCAGGTAGAATTGAGCCCATGCTAGATTCTAAATTTATGGGTGACGGTGTTGCCCGCTTGCTTGATGAAGTCGAATCATTGCCATTCACCTTCCATTCCATTCCATATGACAAGTACAAGTGTGATGTGTGTAGTGCAAAAGGAAGTTACATGTATGTACATGTATTTTCCACCTAGCATGTTTCTCTGAAATTAATTATGCAATTATGTTTACTCTGTGCACACCAGCATGGCCTGGTGGTGTAACTCTGTCCCGACACCACACAAGAGTCTGGGGGTGAGACAGCATGCTGTATGTGCTCCACTAAGAAAATGTTTTTATTAATATATGGATTTGGTCACTTTATTTTGAAATTTACAGATGCCAAATTTCATGTATGTAATGAAATACTTGCCAACAATATTTGGAAGACAGAAGACATCGAAAAAAACAGTTGAGTGTTTACATGAATTGAAGGTGAGATACTTGAAATTTAAATATTTTCTTGTAAATGTCTGTTAGACACATGCAGGTATGTTTAGATGTAAGAAAGAGTTTCTTGATCCTCGTTTGCTAAGGCTATATTAATTTTCAGGAAAACTAAGACCCAGATGTTTGGATTAAAAAGCATGTAGGAAATATGCCAATGATGGTGGTGGAAAAATAAAATATTTATGTTGTATGGGTAAACGCATATTATACTGGATGGATGCCAAGAAAATGGATGAAGCTGTGGTTGGGTTTTCGGCATGTTTTTATCTGCTGGACTACGACTATCCAAAGCAACATGAAATAGGCATGAACATCTTACAATACTATGTTTTTGAGGACAAAACAATTCCAGAGGATATTGCAGTTTGTTTAATAGCCAACTTTCTCAGTATAAATGCTACGAAGCTGAATCTGTGTAGCTTATAACATTTCCCCTTAATTTCATTATTATATATTGGTAAAAAGATATGGAAAAAGTAACTGCGGTCAACTGTTACTGTTTTAAAAAAGGTTTAATGAGTTTAGCTTTTGTTGTACAGTACTATGACATCCGAACTTTCTGAGTTCTGATGAGTTCAGAGTTCTGATGATGTTGTAGTACAATGAAAGCTAAACTCATTAAACCTTTTTTAAAACAGTAATTAATATGTTGGCCGCTTTTATCTATATGTTACTGAAGGATATACGTTTATTGGACTTAAAAATTATATATTGGTGTTTAATTGAAGGTATATTTTTACCACTTTTCAGCTTATTAACATTATTATTAATTGAAATTAGACATGCATGCATATAGAATTGTGTTATATATATATATATATATATATATATATATATATATATATATATATTTGGAAAAGCTATTCTAGTAAGAAAATCCTTTTAAATTATTATTAGATTCTAATAGAATAGAATATACTGTAATCTAGATAATTATTCATATAATTCTTATACACTGTATAATAATTTATTGCATGCATACATGTGATTTCTTTCAAGAGTTTCTCTATAAGAAAATATATTCTTATTTTAAGAAAATATATTCTTATTACAAGAACAAAATTTTTAAGAAAATTTTCTTTAAAAGAGTTTCTCTATAAGAAAATATATTCTTATTTTAAGAAAATATTTTCTTATTACAAGAAAAAAATTCTTAAGAAAATTTTCTTAATAAGAAATGTTTTCTTGTTATTCTCCCAAGAAAAGTCTGAAGGTGTCACCTTTGGTAAGGTACTTGCACAGATGTAGGATGGGGCTTCAAATATGAGTGGTTGCTATAACGGGATACACGCAATCATGAAGGATGAAATCGGCAGTCCTGTAGTATAAACAATCGGAATATAGTAAGGTTAGATATACTGCCGAAACAGAGAACGTAGGAGTCTAACTTTTCGAGCGAAGGCCCTTTGTCAGAGAGAAACGAAGGGCCTTCGCTCGAAACGTTAGGCTCCTACGTTCTCTGTTTCGGCAGTATATCTAACCTTACTATATTTCGATTGTTGTTTCTACACTGCCTACGCAGCACGCTACTTTTATTACACTATTTAGTCATGTAGTATACACTCATTGCTATGCTCATGGGCTCAACTTCGTCTTTTCGGACTCAGCCGGTGCCGCCATCAACGTAGATATGATGCTTACAAAGATGCATGGAAACTTGGGGGCGCCAAATTCACTGTCGGCCTCCCCTGACGAATAAAGGCCAGCACGCCACTGCGCGTTACATCATTAATGGCTAACTCTAACTAATATCCAACCACCTAACCGTAAATTTTATTTAATCTCATTATGCATACGTCATTATTTCTCAGGCTCCTTTGGGACGTAGTAACCCTAACTTCCCCTGGCTGTTACTCAACCCCCCTGGTATTCCCTATGCATCATAACTAACTATTATTTATGCATACGTCACTATTTCTCCAGAGTGGTTGCGGTTTTGGTAAAAAATGTTGTGTAACTGATCTCTGTTTCTTATAGCTTCCTTTATTTCATGGTTAACAAATGGTATAGAACGGTTCTTTATTTTAATATTCTTAATTGGGGCGTGTCTATCGAGAACGGATTCAAATGCACTGTCGAAATGTTTCAATTGGTCGTTGACGTCAGGTAATTGATCTAGAAAGCAAGAAACGTACCCAGAGACTTGTGCCACGTCGAAGGCGAATGAAGTTGGATCATAGTTTTTAAAGTTTCTCATTGTGACGGAACATGGTTGTGGTTTAGGGGTGTCCAATTTCACGACTATAAACACTGGGTAGTGATGACTGATTGATGTTTGCATGACTCCACTACATTTGACGAGAGAAAGTGTGGAAACTAAGATGGCATCAATTAGTGATTCTGAATTGGCTGCTACACTCGTTGGAGATTTAGTGATTTGTTTGAAATTCAGTTCATTACAGATGTTATGCTTTCCCTTCTAGACCTGCGCTAAGCACGTTGCAGTTTAAATCACCCACAATAAAAATTGGATTTCCCGAGAGCAATGGTTCTGTATATGTCGGTTTAAACGAAGCGTCAAAGCAATTTACTGGGCAATCTGTGGGCCTGTAAGTTACGCAAATGATAAAGGATTTTAGCTTCTTGTATTGCAACTGCAACTACAACTGGTGAAAGTTATCCTCCTAGATATGTGAAAGGTTTTTTAATTTGTTACATTTAATTCCCACACGAACGTACGCACGCACACACACCTTAGGCGATCTAATCGAATAATTTAAACCTTGAAGTTCAACCGCAGCATTACTCAGCGATGTGAGGAACCACGACTCAGAAATTACTAGGACACCAAGTTTGCTATCACGACTTAATTTTCTTACCTGAATTAAATTGGTGCGGTTCTTGAAAAATCTGGCATTCAAATGAATAATTTTAAGGTGGCTCTATACAGTTTCTTGAAAAATGGAAAATACAAGTTTGATAGTCCAAAACACGTGCTTAAACCATTCGTAAAAAGAGTAAAACTAAATGTTATGCATAGTTAAACAGTCTGACAATCAAAAAGTGTTACCAAATAAATAGTAACAGTTGTTGCTATGACAACAATGACGTTTCAAAATGGCTGCCAATTACCCTTCAAACAAATTTTATTTGGAAAATCTTTGGTGACCCCCAATTTTTTTTTCATTCAAACTTTTCTTGAAGTATGAATAATCAATAGGTCGATTTTAAAAAAATTCCGTGTAACGAAATTTTTTAAAAATTAACAAACATGATTTTTCCTTAAATTTCTCTAACAATCTGCACAAGTTTTGTTGAGTGAAGCCGTTTGCCGTTGTAGGAATGAGGGATGGTCATACAATAAGGGGTATGCGTGGAATGCATAGAAATATATGGACTAAGATGCGGTCTTTTTGCAATCGACTAACGACTGGAAGGTTGTTTTCTTGTGTAACTTATTGTTGGATTGCAAAACAAGATGACAATGGAGGATTCCTTGACAGTTTCGTGACAATGGCGCAGCATGGTATAGAATAAATGGTGTTTTAACATGGATAGAAGTTCACGTGTGATTTAATGTTGCGTTGACGATTGTCGCAATGTCGTTAGGCAATGTACCTTTCACGTGCTTCATGTCCATTCCAGCTTCGTTGAGTTGTTTGATTAGTGTCGTGGACGATGAGTGTGGCGAAAAGTCGTTCAATTTTTGTGTGTAGGAAACTGTTCAGGTTTGATTGAGTGAAGGCGTTTGCTGCTGCCTTAAGGTTGTTTTGCTGTGTAAGTTAATGTTCCAGAGTTACTGGATTGTACTGCGTTTGAAAGGTGTCAGTTAGGAAATATAGGTTTTCAAGACATCGAACTCTGGAGAGGGCAACGTATGCTACACCGGGCAAAACATGCACGGAATCTAACCAGATCATGACTTTCTTTAGAGTTTGGCCTTGGGAGTTGCAAATGGTAATGGCGTAACCAGGAACAAATGGATAAGCTGTTATCCTCATACCATCTGGTTTTTTGTAAGTTACCAAATATGTATTAATGATTGCGCCTGAAGACAGTTTGAGGAAAACTGTGTTTCTGTGAACGCTATGGACAATTGCTTTTTGTCCATTAACCACTCCATTGGGTTTATCCCGATTTTGAGTGATAATAACACTCATGTCTTGGTACAGTGGTATAGGTGGTAAGTCGCAGTCGCATTGAATAACAGCTACGTGGGATTGGTTTTGGAATAGGATTTCTACTGCAATGCGATTCACTCGGTTGGTTGCGACTGACTGTTACTATTTTTCTTGATCAGAAGGGTCGTTGCTTGTTGACAAAATTTTGCCTTCATGCATACTGTTGAGCAAGTTCTGCGATGGTTTGTAATAGCGCAGGTGGTTTAATACTTCTTGGAAGCGAGGATCATCACACCGGTGCTGGGTAGTGAGGTTGAAACGGTGAACCATGGAAAAGAATGGCACATGTTGAAAAATGGAAGGAATCTGACGTGTATTTCGGTCGACTGTCTTGATAGGTTGTTGTCGATGGTCATCTCCGCACATGACAACAATAGGGCGTGTGGGAAGTTGGTTAATGGTGTCGATTATGTAATCCAGTTGTTTTCGAAATCATAGAAATTTCATCGAAAGCAATTAAATCAAATAGACGCAAGTCCCAATTCACGTGCGCTGTATCGCTCGTAGAAACGGGGTACTTAAAGGCACTATGAACAATGTCGGCAGTAATCTCGAGGAAACAAGCCGCGTATGTTGTTGTGAGGAAGCCTGTTGGTGTCGCCACTAATGCTGCACGTTCATCATCAAGAGCTTCGTGTATTGCGTTTCCGACGCAGTGGGTCTTCCCTCTTTCCTAGCTTTCCAGTAATTAAAATGAACTTTTTCCAATCAAGGTTCTCATCATGTCCTACTGCTGGTGGAAGGTCTGGAAGGTGTTACGGATATGCCCATCCTAAGACAGTTAATTGACTAGACGTTATTTGATCACTGAACACTTAATAAGTACTTGTGATCAATTAGTACATACTTGTTACTTAGCATGAGTCAGCTATGATGTCATTTAGTAATTACGTAAATATATTATATATAGAATGAAGTATGTTACTATAATTATATACTCTAGAAACTATATAAGCAGCCTTCGAGCAGTTCTCAAGCATGCATATGTATGAGAGAGAGCTATATGTATCAAATTTCTCCTGACGAAGGGCCTTCGCTCGAAACGTCGAGAAGATTTTTCTCTGTTTTTCAGGCCAACGTGACTTAACCCTGGTAATATTTGGATTTCAACCGTGGCCGACGCTGTCCTAGAAGCTTTTAACTGTATACCAACATACAGCGACAATGGTAAACCGTAAAAATTTAAACCGTAAACTTCGTAATGAAATGGTATGTTATATTTCACTATTTTCATCGTCTATCGCCACACCTCTCCGCTTTTTCGATTTAATTCTTAATAAAACACGCTTCTGTAATCACATTTCTTTCTTAAGCCGTTGCCTACACCACAATGTAGTGCCCAATGGTTTTAAATCTTCTTTTAATTTTAATTATTTTAACTCACAACACGTGGCTAGAAGTGTCATGGCGGCTTGTTATAAACACAGTCGTCGTCTTATGCGTATTGCCATTCACTCAATGTCCCAACACGTCAACAAAATTGATTCTGATATTTTGAACGTTAAGACAAACCTCTCTAACGTTTGTCCTACCGTCATATATTCAGGCATCACCCAGTTTATTCGCTCGTTGAACTCGAAATTTTACACGTTTCTCAAGGCGAGTAAAACTTCGAAATTCAACACTCTTGTAGGCCCTCGTCCCGTTTCGAATTCTAACCACACTAACTCCACCAGTAATGTCAATTTAGTGGTCACGATTCCTCCTGATTTGCCCTTGTCTGACCGTGAGAGGTCTGTCCTTGCGAAAGGTCTCAAATTTGTTCCCAACCCTGGGCCCATAGACTCCTTCTCAGTGAAGGAGGACACCGAAACTTTCTTTAGAAGACTAAGACTTAAGGCACATTTTCACAATAATTCCTCCATCCAACAAAAGGATGTTTTTGAGGCTGCTAATCCTAAAAAATCTTCCTGGTCTCCTCCGGAAGGCCAATTTGGCTCCCTTGATCTTTTCATTCGACAATGTCGACATGATATAGATCAGCTCCCACCTTTTAGGCCCAAAAGGCCATCTAATCTCAGCTCTAGTGAATTAAGTGCTTTAAAATCATTGCATAGCCGGAATGATATTGTCATCAATGAAAATTTGTGACCACATTAGTTTTCAGGGTTCACATCATTTCATCTTCACCATGGATGTCAAATCACTCTACACTGTCATCCCGCATCACGATGGTCTTCAAGCACTTAAATATTTCTTTGATCAACGCACAACTCGGGAGCCATCGACCACAACTTTGTTACACCTGGCCGAGTTAGTGCTCTCCCTCAACAATTTTTCATTTGATGGTGAGCATTACCAACAAGTTAGTGGTGTAGCCATGGGTACCAAAATGGGCCCTAACTATGCCAACTTATTTGTTGGTTATGTGGAAAAACAAATCTTTGAACAATACACTGGTTTCCTTACCTGACTACTATGGTCGGTTCATTGATGATTGCTTAGGCACTGCATCATGTTCGCGCGCTGACCTGGTTTGCTTCATTAACTATGTTAATGACTTCCACCCAGCACTCCAGTTCACATGGGAGATCAGTGAGACTAGTGTGTTGTTCTTAGATATTCTCGTCTCCATTAATGGTAATAAGCTGAGCACTTCTGTCTTTTACAAGACCGCTGACTCTCATAGCTACCTCCTCTTCTCCTCCCATCATCCCAAACACACCAAAACGTCCATTCCTTTCTCTCAATTTCTTCGTCTTCACCGCCTCTGCAGTGAAGATGATGATTTCAATGCCAAATGTTTGGAAATGAGAAACTTTTTTGTTAATCGCGGTTATCCTTCCCACCTCTTAGACACTGCCTTACACAAGGTCTCCAACATTTCCCGTTCAGACACCTTAAGCGAACCTTTGGCTACCATTTCTAATGAAAAAGTACCTCTAGTTCTCACTTTTCATCCCTTCAATTTCAAAGTAAGGGACATCATTAGCCGCAATTTCGACCTCATTAAAAATGACCCAGAAACATCTTCCATTTTCTCTGAGAAACCCCTAGTATCTTTTCGGCATAGCAAAAACATCCGGGAAAACGTTGTTCACAGCTCACTGCAGCAAGCCTTGGTATCACATGTTGGCACCAGCTCTTGCTGTCGTGGTAGGTGCAACACCTGTAAATACTTAGACTCCTCAATTTCAATTTCGGCTCCAAAATGTAGGTTCAACATAACCCACAGTTTCACTTGCACTTCCTCCAACGTCATTTACTGTATCTCTTGCAGTAAATGTCCCATGCTTTACATCGGAGAAACTGGAAGACGTTTAGGTGACAGGTTTGTTGAACACCTTCGTGATGTCAAAAACAATGTGCAAAACAAACCTGTTGCCAGGCACTTCAACAGTGCCAACCACTCCTTTTCCAACATAAAAATCTGTACCATTCAGCCCATTACAGTTTGTAATGATACTCGTCGTAAACAATACATGCGTCTCATTTACAAACTTGGTACCATTCACCTTCACGGCCTCAATGAGCGATTCTCTTTCATTTAGCTCACTCCACCACCATATTCCACACCTTTTCCTTAACCTTTTTCTGATGATTTAAATAGTAATTTATAACCTGTTTCTTTGCCTATTTGCAGGTAGCTGACCCACAAATTGGGTCAGTACCTGCACACAGGCTAAAATTACATATTAATTTATTTGTTTACTTTGTTTTTATTGGCTTACATGTGTTCACGTGATTCCCATTGTAGCTCTGCTATAAATACGCGTGACCACATGTGAGTTGTTTACTAATTTCTCCTGATGAAGGGCCTTCGCTCAAAACGTCGAGAAGATTTTTCTCTGTTTTTCAGGCCAACGTGACTTAACCCTGGTAATATTTGGATTTCAACCGTGGCCGACGCTGTCCTAGAAGCTTTTATATGTATCAAAGTGGTTACGAAGTCAGTCCTGGAGTTCCTGCTGTTGGTTTTATTATTCCTTCCTTTTCAAGTCCATATGGATTGTTATACCTGTGCCGGAATCTCCTATTGACTGTTTCGTTGTACGCAGACGATAAGTTTCTGAACTTTAGTTTAGTTTTAATCTTTATGTACATTTTCAATATCTGTTCTCAGTTTCTTGTTAATTAAATATATAATTGTAAAAACCAAACAGCTGAGGTTACACTTTTTGTTGCGTATAGCGGTCACGTAACAATTGGGGGCTCAGGCGGGAAACGTATATGTTAGTGTCTCGGAAAAGTATACGTTAGTGTCCGGGGAATTTCATTCAAATCAAAGTTCGGTAAACTTTTGATTTTTTTTTATTCGGAGGAAAATTTCGAATGTGTGAGCTCAGCTATTTGATAAAATGTCAGAATTTAAACCTTAGCAGTTTATGTTAGAGCCCAATGAAGAGGTTTTTAATAAGTTGAAAAAGGATGACCTGATCTCATTAGGTAAACAATTAAATGTAGAGGTAAAAAGTTCTATGGTAAAGAAGGACATGCAAAAGACAATTAGGGAACACTTAGTTAAATTTGAATACTTTGAGGAAAGTGTTTTGAATTTGTATAAGAATCCCGATGCAAATCCAGAAATAGAAATAGAAAGAATGAGGTTTGTAATGGAAGCAGAAAGAATGAAATTGGAATTAAAGAAATTTGAAATGGAGAGAGAAGAGAAAGAGAAGAGAGATTAGAAAAGCAGAAATTTGATCATGAGTTAGAAATGAGAACATTAGAGTTGCAAGAAAAATCGGAATATGTTCATACTGGCACCAAATTAGATTCGAGTTTTGATGTTACTAAGCACATTAGGATGGTTGCACCTTTCCAGAAACGGGATGTCGATAAGTATTTTTTACATTTTGAAAAAATAGCCGAAAATCTTAAGTGGCCGAAAGAAAATTGGACCATGTTATTGCAAAGTGTTTTAGTTGGAAAAGCTCGTGATATTTACGCACAGCTTTCGTTTGATATCGCTTCGGAATACGATACCTTCTCAAACTCATTAATAATTCATGAGATAATCAATCAATCAGGAGCGCTGAATTGCACCACGTGAAGGGACTTGAAATACCAGGGAAGTACTAGGCAGAGGACTTGAAATATTATTTCCAGTCCAAGGACTTGAAGAAATATTACCTCACACAATCGGTTATTCATCCATACACTAATTACTAATGCACTAATTCATTTTGGGAATACACTAAGTGATTTTCAGAAGTCATGTAAAGGCCTCCAATTCGGACTAGACCGGGTGTTCAAGTACTCGGAATTCGTTCCAGTCCTCGGCTTCGCCTCGGACTGGAACGAATTCCTCGTACTTGAAAACCCGATCTAGTCCTCATTGTCGGCCTTTACATATTATGCAAAGGAATTAATTGTTAAGGGGTACGAGTTGGTTCCTGAGGCATATCGTCAAAAATTTCGAAATTTTGAAAAAACGGTAGGCAGACCTATTTAGAATTCGCTAGAGAAAAAGAGCAATTGTTTGATCGCTGGTATGCCTCCGAAAAATCCGATAAAGAATACGACCAATTGAGACAATTGATTTTGATTGAATAATTTAAAAGATGCATTCAAAGTGATATATGCGTTTTTCTAAATGAACAAAAGGCGACAACTTTTACAGCTGCCGCGCGTTTGGCCGACGATTTCATTTTAACATAAGGTTTCATTCACAAGTAAGGCGCCACAGTCTTGGTCTTTGCTAGGTAATAATTCATCGTCATTTGATAGCAAGCGTGTGTTCGGTGCTAAGAACCTGTCAAAGCAAAATTCAGACAATTTTAATGCTGACGCTAAAAAATCCAAACCACCCCCTTCAAGATTTGAACCACCATCTCAAGGCAAGCCTTCAAACCCTCCTTTCAATAACATAAATGATATTGGGCATTTCACTCGATTATAGAGCATGTTCTAAGGATTTAGGGTGAAGGAAAATTCGAGTGTAGAATATATACATTTTAAGACCAAACCGGGAGCAGTTGCGAAAAATGCAACTACACAGGCCCTCCGGCAGGAATTGAACCCACGACCTTGCGATTCTGGTGCAATGCTCTGACCACTGAGCCACGGAGGCCGTTGCCGAGAGCTTGATCGCGAGTTCTGTATATATAATAAGGTGGTAATGCCAGGATAGAATTGGGTATATTATAAATGATATTGGGCATTTCACTCGATTATAGAGCATGTTCTAAGGATTTAGGGTGAAGGAAAATTCGAGTGTAGAATATATACATTTTAAGACCAAACCGGGAGCAGTTGCGAAAAATGCAACTACACAGGCCCTCCGGCAGGAATTGAATCCACGACCTTGCGATTCTGGTGCAATGCTCTGACCACTGAGCCACGGAGGCCGTTGCCGAGAGCTTGATCGCGAGTTCTGTATATATAATAAGGTGGTAATGCCAGGATAGAATTGGGTATATTATAAATGATATTGGGCATTTCACTCGATTATAGAGCATGTTCTAAGGATTTAGGGTGAAGGAAAATTCGAGTGTAGAATATATACATTTTAAGACCAAACCGGGAGCAGTTGCGAAAAATGCAACTACACAGGCCCTCCGGCAGGAATTGAACCCACGACCTTGCGATTCTGGTGCAATGCTCTGACCACTGAGCCACGGAGGCCGTTGCCGAGAGCTTGATCGCGAGTTCTGTATATATAATAAGGTGGTAATGCCAGGATAGAATTGGGTATATTATAAATGATATTGGGCATTTCACTCGATTATAGAGCATGTTCTAAGGATTTAGGGTGAAGGAAAATTCGAGTGTAGAATATATACATTTTAAGACCAAACCGGGAGCAGTTGCGAAAAATGCAACTACACAGGCCCTCCGGCAGGAATTGAACCCACGACCTTGCGATTCTGGTGCAATGCTCTGACCACTGAGCCACGGAGGCCGTTGCCGAGAGCTTGATCGCGAGTTCTGTATATATAATAAGGTGGTAATGCCAGGATAGAATTGGGTATATTATAAATGATATTGGGCATTTCACTCGATTATAGAGCATGTTCTAAGGATTTAGGGTGAAGGAAAATTCGAGTGTAGAATATATACATTTTAAGACCAAACCGGGAGCAGTTGCGAAAAATGCAACTACACAGGCCCTCCGGCAGGAATTGAACCCACGACCTTGCGATTCTGGTGCAATGCTCTGACCACTGAGCCACGGAGGCCGTTGCCGAGAGCTTGATCGCGAGTTCTGTATATATAATAAGGTGGTAATGCCAGGATAGAATTGGGTATATTATAAATGATATTGGGCATTTCACTCGATGCATAGTTTGTAGTTATTGTAAAAAAAAGGTAAAAAACATAGTTTGTAGTTATTGTAAAAAAAAGGTAATTTAATATCAGATTGCTACAAATTGAAACGGAGACAACAAGAGCAAGGTGAAGTAAAACCCAATGGCTGTACTTCAAAACAGTCCATGCGTGACAATGTGCAAGACACATCTGTCATTAAGCTACTTCCATCTCTTAACTGTGAGGTCAAATCCTCTATTAACCCAATTATGGATGTCTTTCAACCATTTATCCATAAGGGTTTCGTATCACTTACGAATGATCTGTCAAAAACTGTTCCTATTAAAATTTTAAGAGATACTGGGGCTTCCCAGTCTCTTTTGTTGGCAGATGCTTTACCATTTTCTCAGGAGTCTTAATCTGGTAAGAATGTCTTGATTAGAGGAGTTAATTCTGAAACGTTTAATTCTCTTCCTCTTCACAAAGTCAATTTGTCATCCGACCTTGTGTCTGGTACCGTATTATTGGGTATTAAAACGAGTTTACCATTCGAGGGATTTCATCTACTTCTCGGCAATGACCTTGCAGGCGAGAAGGTAGTCGTTAACCCAATTTTGGATGAGAAACCGTGTGTTAATCAAACTCCTGATACTATTGAGCGAGAAATTTCAGATTTATATCCCGCATGTGCGGTAACTCGAGCCATGCGTAAGCAGAAACAATTAGAGCATGACGCTAGTGAAGACGTCATTGATATGTCAGCTTTCAAAGGCGTTAATTCAACATCTAAATCGTCTCAAGAAACCTTTTCAAAGCCAAATCTTATTAATGCACAACAAAATGATCGTAAGATCTCTGTCTTATTTCATAAAGCAGTTGACGAGACCGAAATTGTGAAGAATCTGGTCTGCTACTTTATTAAAAACGATATTTTAATGAGAAAGTGGAGGCCGCCTGATGTTCCGGCAGACGATGAGTGGTCTGTCGGATATCAGATTGTTGTGCCAAAGACCTACCGTCCTGACATACTTAGCCTAGCGCATGAAACCCCTCTTTCTGGCCATTTCTACTGGCCTAATCTTAGACGAGATGTAGTGCAATTGTGTAAAACTTGCTACACTTATCAGGTTGTTGGGAAACCAAATCAGGTGAATCCAAAAGCCCATTTACAGCCAATTCCAGCCTTCGAGGAGCCGTTTAGTAGAGTAATTGTAGATTGTGTTGGCCCATTACCTAAGACTAAGGCAGGCAATCAATACCTGTTGACTATTATGTGCGTTTCTACAAGGTTCCCTGAAGCTATACCTTTGAGAAATATTAAGGCAAAAACCATTGTTAACGCCTTAATTAAATTCTACACCTTATTTGGCCTTCCCAAGTCCATTCAGTCGGACCAAGGTTCAAATTTTATGTCTGGAATTTTTCAGCAAGTAATGCACGAGTTAGGCATCAAGCTGTATAAATCTACTGCCTATCATCCTGAAAGTCAGGGTGCTCTCGAAAGGTTTCACCAAACTTTAAAAAACATGATGAGAACCTATTGCCTCGACACACAAAAAGACTGGGATGACGGCATCCATTTACTTTTATTCATTGCTCGAGAGTCAGTTAAAGAATATCTGGGCTTTAGCCCATTTGAGTTAGCTTTCGGACATACGGTTAGAAAAATTCCTTACGGAGGATGGCGGTTGGTTAAACCTTTTGCAGTACGTTTCGGACTTTCGCACAAAACTTACGAAAGCATGTGATCTAGCTAGAACAAATCTTCGATCAACACAGAAAAACATGAAAAATAGGTTTGATCGAAACGCAGTAAACCGCAAATTTAAACACGGTGATAAGGTTCTTGCATTGCTCCCAGTTCCTGGAAATTCCCTTCAGGCTAGGTATTTTGGTCCCTATGTCGTAGACGAGAAAGAGAGTGATTTAAATTATGTCGTAATAACTCCAGATAGGCGTAAACAAAAACAGTTGTGCCATGTAAATATGTTAAAGCCGTATTACGATAATGATATAGGGTATAATACATTCTGTAAATGCCGTGAGTTCTGAGTCTGATAAAGACGAAGACGATGTAGACCTAGGAGAACTTTCTGGTCTGTCTGCCACATCAAAACTCAACAACTCTGATGTCCTACATAATCTGGATTCCAAGTTATCTCATCTTCAACCGAATCAACGTCAAGATCTTCAGAACCCGATTAAAGAATTCAAACACCTGTTTCCACAATATTTGAAATTAAAAAAGTCGTTTAACCCTAATTTTTAAAGAAAAACGTAATAAATAACAAAGAAAATTTTCAAGACAATATTTAGAAAAAAAATTGAGATGAAGAAAAATGCAGGTCGCACCACGGTTTGAACTCGACAATTTCGCGTGCGAACTGACGATGTTACCACCAGGCTACCGAAGCAAGCGTCAAAATATCAGTAAAATATTAGGGTTATATCTTACAGTTTTTTCTATCCATGTTTACAAAGAACATTGCTAGTGCATCTAAAATATTTGCATTTTTCAAAGGCATTGGATAGCTGCCTAGCTACAACGGTTATATTCATTTCATGGCATTTCAAATTCATTTAGAATACCAAAAACAAATTCTGTTTCAAAATCCGAAGTGCTAAAACTATTTTCACCTGAAAAAACTGTTTTTATACAGTCGCATCTGTAATATTTCAACATGCAGCATTTATATGTTTAACCAGTTTTTTTATGCCAAATTATAAACAAGATACCCTAAGCTTACAAGTGGTTTCACCATAAGAAAAATACTTAAGAGGAGATACAAAGACGGAAGTTAACAACGGGCAAGTGAAAACATATTAAACGGATCGATAACTTACGTTTAAAATACTTTAAGGACACACGAAATCGAAAACAAAATTACTGTATTAGTGACAGGATATATTAAAAACAGAGAAACTCCAACAGCATTGCTACTACGTGTTTACCGTAAGCTTCACCTTTTCAGTCTTTTTCTTCGTTGGTTTTTCGCTATTGCTTTTTCCTCCTTTCGAGTGACAGGTTTTCTTCTACTAAGGATGTTGTTCTTCCTTATACGTAAACGTTCATTTGTTTCTGTCCTTTTGAACGGGATATACGTATTAAAAAAAAGCCTTTTCTCATGAGGTCTTTTTGTCAAGAACAAATTATGTTGTTTAAGTTTTTTCTCAGGAATAGATTCTACTGTTCCCAGTGCCCCACAATCCTAACTGCGCAAGTGAACGTACCATGCATAGAAATAAATAATATATTTGCTCGCGAATAGGAATTTTATGCCTTCCGTCGTGTTAATGTTGAAAGATAGGCAGATAACATATCAAAGTGTATTGAGAACATATGACTTTAAAGATAAGAAATACCGGAAATACCTCAGTGAAGCTGGAATATCGAGATAACGATTACGGAGTGGTGTTATACACACCCTATCACTATTTTACTGCCATTCGCATACAGTCCACTGCCAAGTAAAGACATTCTGAAATTTATTTGGAGATTCATTTAGTGATTTGTGTAAGTTGTTCTCCTCTTTTTTTCTTCCTATTGAAGGTAAGAGCTTGTTTTTGTTATTACTTGTAGTTACGAACTATTTCTGTTCAATCGCGTTCGTTCGTTCGCTTCTCGTTTTTTGTTGTGCGGCAATCACAATTTTACAAATGGCCAATTCACCACCGAAGGTACTGATTATCGGCCATTCGTTTGTCAGGCGACTTCAGACTGACCTGAATGCTCATTTCGTTGAATGCGCCAGAATAGATTTTGGCCTTCACGGCACGGCAGTCGTGCATATGCACGGGATAGGCGGTCGGACAGTTTGCAAGTTACGGCACAATGACCTGACCGTAGTTTCCCGCCTATCACCCGAGATTATTATTCTCGAGATAGGAAACAACGACTTATCGGATTCTACCCCTGAGGTCGTGGGTTCGGAGATCGAAGACCTTGTCCGGCTCTTCTTAGACCAATTTTCTGTTCGTGTCGTTGTTTTGTGTCGCGTTACCCCGCGCACCAGTAATAAGGCCCTTAAGTCCGACTTCAGCAAACGAGCCGCGATTCTTAATCAGTACACACGGGTTGTGCTAGATCCATTTAGCCACGTTTTCTGCTGGACTCACAGAGGTTTTTCCAACCCAACGGTGACTCCGTTTTTACCGGACGGCGTGCACTTCAATTGCGTTGGGCAGTTTATGTTGTATCGCAGTTACCGCGGGGCTATTTTAGCAGCATTGCGTCTGTTGTAGCATGGATATTGCCTAATTTTCGTAACTATTTCGTCGATATGCCGAAATCTGTTTTCACCTTACCGCAGTTATCGTGGGACTATTCCGATAGCGTTGCATATATTGTAGCACATTTTTGTATTAAATACTGTATGTGAGTTATTGTTCCGACTGGGGGTTGTCGGGTTTATTCCTTACCTTGATTGTTCAAGGTATTGTATTCATCTCATTGTTTCATCAGAGTTGTTTATACTTGTAATTCAGGTCCTCACGTTATATGCGAGGTATTGTCCCGACGTTTGTGAATCGTCGGGTGGGGTCCTCACCTTTATTGGCTGAGGTATTGTTCTAGCCTTATGGCTTAGCAAATTTTTCTCCATGTATATGTGGAGTTTGTTCCTCATGTTACATGAGGTTTTGTCCCAACTCTGTTGGGTTGTCCTCGCCTTTATTGGCTGAGGTATTGTTTTAGCCTTATGGTTAAACAATTTTTCTCCATTTAATTGGAGTACGTCCTCACTTTTATAAGCTGAGGTTTGTCCCAACGTTTGTTGGGTGTTGTTTAAATATTTTTGGCTATCCAGGGCTTGTGATGCGGCGACACGAACCTGTCAGCCATGCTTGACCCTGCGAAAAATCTGAATACTATTTTAACGTTTTTCTTGCTCCAACGATGATTTTTCGCTCGCTTTCACATTGTATTGTTATTTCTACGCTTGAAGCTACTCCTTCTCAAGTTTCTCGTTACAGTATGCCACCTAAACGATCCCAACAGCGTAAACGAGCTCCGACAAGCGCCGCTGAAGGTCCATCGCCACGCCGTAGTCGTCGTATTTCGACCGTGCACTCTACACTTTCCACACTTCCTTCTGCCAGAGAGACCAGTTCCATGGCTAACGTACAACCTTCTGTCACCGTGGATTCACTTCCCACTGAGTTAATCCAGACGCTGGTTTCGACCGTGACTGCCGAGGTTACAAAGCAGCTTGCTTCGATTTTGCCAGCCCAAAGTGAAAGTCGAACACATTCCACTGCTTCGCCATTGCCTGTTGTCTCGCCCGAGATTGGCACGCTTCCGACGGCCGCGTCACAACTATCTGGTGGATCAGCCACGAATTTGGTAAATGGGGCAATAGCCGCGGCTCACGCAAGCATTTCAGGTGAGCCGCAGTTATTGCCCACAACTATTTCTGCTGCGAGTTCTGCCGAACCTGCACAGCGTTTTCATTCGGCAAGTTTACCGATTGATTCTCGCGTTTCGGCAAAGCTTAAAGGCAAAATCTGGAACGAGGAGTTTGTCGACTTCGGTACCTTGTTGAGCAATCCCGGCCACGAGAAATATCAAATTTCTCTTCAACATTCCGAAGCCAGTTCCCCGGCCTCTTTCTGTCTCGAACCAGCCTCGAGACCGAAAAAGATCCAAAACATTGAGGTGTGGCTACAAGCCTTTCATATTTTTGTTGGTGTTTACACTCAAAAATACCCGAACGAGGCCCCCGCCCTCATGAAATACGGGCAAACTATTCAGGACTTGGCGGCTCGCGGTCAGAATTGGCGGTGTTATGACGAAAATTTTCGTTTTTTGAGGCAAACTCAGGTGGGCCTTGTACCGTGGGGTTCTATTCACGGGGAACTGTGGCTGCGATCACAATATCCCAATTTTCACAAGAGACCACCTACGAACCACAATAGCAGTAATACTAAACCGGGGACTTCCACAGTCCCCCCGGGTTACTGCTTTAAGTTTCATCGAGGCCAATTTTGTTCCGGCTGTGACTTTAAGCACACTTGCTTTAAATGCAGGGGTGCTCATCGCTATAGTCAGTGTAATTTTAATTTTCGTGGCTCTACAGGAAAATCGTTCGCAAATACTGACCGCCCCGGCAAGTCCTCTTTTACCAACGCCAGTAAAAATTCAACCTCTGGCTGAACTTCTTTCGGGATACCAGTCAGATATTATCCAATTTTTATTTCCGGTTTTTCATACGGTTTTCCCTTGCACTATCAAGGTGATCTCCGCTTTCTCGAGGCTAAGAATTTATCTTCGGCTTTACAATATCCGCAGGTTGTTGACATGAAACTAGGCAACGAATTGGCGGCAAATAGGTTAGCTGGTCCATTTACGTCACCGCCATTTCCGCTGCTTTGTGTTTCGCCTCTTGGTCTTGTACCCAAGAAAACACCCGGTGATTTCCGACTCATCCATCATTTGTCGTTTCCTAAGGGTCTCTCAGTAAATGATGGAATATCTTCTGAACATACGAACGTTCGATATGCAACAGTGGCTGATGCTATACGCTTAATAAAACGTGCAGGACACGGCTGTTTCTTGGCAAAAACTGACATCAAGAGCGCATTTCGAATCATACCAATTCATCCAAACGACCACGCTCTATTAGGAATGAAATGGCGGGGACTATATTATTATGACCGCTGTATGCCAATGGGATGTTCTAGTTCATGCAAGACATTCGAAACCTTTAGCACGGCCATAGAATGGATTGCTCGACATAAACTCCATATCGACAAACTTCTCCACTTATTAGACGACTTTCTTTTTAATTCTTCCACAAGCACTCAATGTCGGGGTGAATTGGATTGATTTCTGAAATTATGCAACCAACTCGGCATTCCCATAGCACCGGAAAAAACTTGCGGTCCAGCAACAACTCTTACATTTGCTGGCATAGAGTTAGACTCTATTAAATCCGAAGCTCGTCTACCAAAAGATAAAATTGCAAAGTGCGTTCAATTTATTTCAAGTTTCTTACACCGCAAAAAGGTGACGCTTAAAGAACTTCAATCCTTGATCGGCCTGTTAAATTTTGCTTGCGCTGTGATTGCACCAGGTCGCGCGTTTTTACGGCGCCTAATAGACCTCACACGAGGTGTGACACGTCCGCACCATTTCATCCGACTGCGTCACGAGGTTAAAGAAGATTTGCGTGTTTGGCTATCATTCTTGTCTTCTTTTAACGGCGTATCCTTCTTCCTCGACGACAACTGGTGCAATTCTAACAAGCTGAATTTATTTACTGATGCGTCAGGTTCTATTGGCTTTGGTGCTATTTTTGGCACGGAGTGGTGCTATGGGCGATGGCCTACTCATTGGTTGCATCGTAACATCGCTATTTTAGAATTTTATCCCATTGTCCTCAGCCTATGTTTATGGGGCCACAAAATGCAGAATCATTCTATTTTATTCTTTACTGATAACGAAGCCCTCGTTCATGTTATCAACAAAAAATCTTGCCGAGATACATCTCTGATGTTTTTTGTTCGTAAGCTGGTGCTCGTTTGCTTAAAAAACAACATTTTATTTAAAGCTAAACACATTCCGGGTATTGATAACAAACTGGCCGATTGTTTATCTCGCTTTCAGGTTCAAACCTTCAAGCAACTGGCACCAGCCAACATGAATCATTTTCCAACAGACATCCCCCTGCACCTGCAGCCTCGAAGCTGGCCAATATAATTACTCATTTGACTAAATCAAGCTTGCAACAATCATCAATTCCTACTTATACAAGAGCATGGAAATTATTTACTCAATTCCACAGTACGATATTTCAGACAGCTTGTTTCAGCTTACCTATTTTCCCCGCTACCTTAGCTCTTTTTATAGCGTATTTATTCGACCGCAATTACGCACCATCTACTGTTAACACTTACGTATCAGCCTTAGGTTACTCTCACAAACTGTCTGGTTTACCCGATCCAACGCGAGTGTTCTATATTATTCAAATGTTAAAAGGCTATGGCAAAAATGGCTTTCGTTTAGATAGTCGCTTGCCTATAACGTTACCAATCCTCAAGAGTTTGCTTGAGGTATCTCCTCAGCTTACTGGTTCTCGATATCAGAGTTGTCAATTCAAAGCTATGTGCTCATTGGCATTCTTTGCATTTTTGAGGATTGGCGAAATAACGACAACAAAGAATACAGGTTGTCAGCCTTTGCAAATGCATCAACTCGCAAACATCTATGACTCGAGTAACCACGTGGTTGGTATAAAATTAACGTTTCTGGACTTTAAACATAATTACAACCAACGTCCATCCACTTTGGTCATACATCGGCAAGCTTCGTCTTGTCCTATCGAATTACTTCTAAATTATCTCGCCCTACGAGGTAATCAACAAGGTGCAATTTTCCTTACTCCTCATAAATTCACTTTATTATTAAAAAAACTCCTCGACGAGTCTCCGTATATTAAAAGAAATGGCCGCCTGACATTTGCATTTTTTGCGGGCCATGTTGAGAGGCCTAGGTCTAGAACCCAAAAGTTGGGCTACTATGAAGTATTTCCTGTCGAAAACAAAGAAGACGAGGACATGACCTGATTACAGAAGGATATATAATTAATGGGTAATAGAACGAATTGAATCGTGCTATTAATGCCAAATCATACTCGTGATTAACAAATCAACCTCCCGCTTCGCGGTCGGTCGATTTTTTAATCACTCATATGATTTTGGCATTAATAGCACTCCTCGTCGTTCTATTACCCTCATTAATTGCACTCTCCAGAGTGCAAATTAATGTTACCATGGTAACAGTGGTAAAAAATAAAATTCAAAATGGCGGCGTATTTTCAAATTGAAAGATTTTGACTTTTCCAGCGACTTGTGGAACACTTTCAACTGAAAATTTCATGTAAATATTTGAAGATCAATACAGGTAGCATCTGCTCACCATAAGTGAAACTGTTTGTTGTCCAGTTGTAACGAAACAAGATATTTTCAAACGCGCGAATTATTACGAGGCATACGACAAGGATTGACACTTCAGGTAATTGTAAATTGGTTTTGAAGTTTGTGATTACTTATAGTTAGTTGCCAGAAAGAAAAATTAATTCACTGCTTTGAATAACTTTTTAAGATTGTCTGTGGTTGTATGGCCAATAAACATTCAAATTAAGACAAAATTTTTTGACTGTAATTAAGATAGATATCGTAATTTTGTCATGCATATAATAAACAAGTAATCATATGATTTTGCTCATGCAATTAATGATTTTACACTACTCGTGATATTTGAAAATTGAGCCAAATTGCACTCACCTACGGCTCGTGCAATTTTGAATCAATTTTCAAATATCACTCGTAGTGTAAAATCATTAATTGCACTCGCTATCATATGATTACCTATACTTACTGATTCTGTTAATTGATCTAGAAGACATACGTGCCATTTCTAATTGGTAGTTTCAAGATATCTAGACAACGGAAATTGCCATGTGAGTAATTAATGAAGGCGAGTCAATTCGTTAATTATCAAAATTCGTTTATTGATGTTTTTTTAGTTACTTCAGTTACCGATTCTGTTAATAAAGTTCTAGAAAACATTTGTGCGATTTGCAATCTGCAGATTTCAAGATAATTGTGTATCTGTAACGAAAGATAATTAAGGAGAATCTAACACAATGCGTTAATTGCTCGAATCCCTTTGTTGATCCATTTCAGTTACTGTTTGATCACTGATTCTGAGGATAGACGAAAACATTATCTCTGTCGTTTCAGGAAAAGTTCATATGGCAAAAATCATATAGCAAATACCGACATTCGATGGATTACCTTGGGGCAGGGGAACAAAGGGATGGGAGTTCCAGATTCACACTCCACACTAGCCATTTGTTATCCCTGTGGTAACTTTTCGGACACCTCTAGCTTAAAACTCGTAAGAGATAAAGGATCGATAGGCCATGCTTTCACAGATTGTATTCATACTGAAAATCAAAATCAAGTGAGCTTTTACCCTTTTGTTCTACATGAGATTTCCGTTGTAATCGAGCTCACCTTAGGACACCTGCGTTATCATTTGGCAGTAGTGCCGCCCCAGCCAAACTCCAAACCTGACAGTGTCTTCGACCCAGATCGACCGGCAGACGAGCGATCTTAAAACCAACATGTGGACGCGTAACGTCCAGTTCCGCTTCACCGAGCAAGTAAAAAAACGACGAGAGTAGTGGTATTTCACCGGCGGATTGCTCCTCCCACTTATTCTACACCTCTCGTGTTTTTTCACGGAGTCAGACTAGAGTCAAGCTCAACAGGGTCTTCTTTCCCCGCTGTTGTCGCCAAGCCCGTTCCCTTGGCTGTGGTTTCACTAGATAGTAGATAGGGACAGTGGGAATCTCGTTAATCCATTCATGCGCGTCACTAATTAGATGACGAGGCATTTGGCCAATAAATACTTTATTGAATTAATTCAAATCCGTACATTCGAGCTCTGGAGCCCTCCATAAAATTAAATATATAAAATGTTAAAATGAATAATTACACAGACACTATGGCAAGTCAATAGCTCACAAATAGTCAAATACATATCCTTTCAAATCCATATCACATAATATGTTCATCATAGTTCAACGTAATGTTCAATTTTCCCATTCCAACAACTTAGCACAGTAGGTTCCGTTCCAATAACCATGTAACATTAAACGTTGTTGCTCAGAATGTTAGTGACACATCGGTATGTACAATTTTTGAAGTCCAGCCATATCTTAAAACCTTTCTCCAACACAATAACAGAGAGCAGTTGGATATCATAATCTCTCATACCCAGGTTATCCTTCAACAAATCGTAAGATGGGACTGCCACCGCACCTCTCCAATCAAAACTTATCGATGAGACAGTCACCGTAGCGTAGCAGCCCCACTCACCCTCAACGCCCAGTCGCGCACATGCTGCGTATCATAATGTTCAACTTTTAACAAGTGCACATTATTCAGGTCTGCATTATCAGAAGCGACAGTAACATCAATAACATAGCATGTTGTACTATCCCTCCAAACAACGATGTCAGGACGACGAATTCCAGCTGGAGTTGGAATCGCCGGCTCTACTAGGATGGACCAGTTGTTCTTTACTAAGGTTTTAACCGTTCTAGCAAGCACAGAGTTATGACAATGAATCCGGGCACCGCTGGTTCTAGGGCAGACCTGCAAAATGTGCCCCAAGGACTCGACGCAGCCACAGGCATCACAAGCCACATTGCGCTGCGGATGTCCCCTAGCCATTCTAACTGTGGATGCCATCAGGTTCCCTCTCACATGGATGGCTCCAATATAATTCGCGCCAGTCATTAGATGGTTAGAGGATTCACCCATTATGCATAGAGGGAACCAGATTGCACTCCTTCAAACCCCTACCATCCACAAAGCAATGAAGCTCATAAGCCAACGCACATTTCAAATTATCCTTATTGCAAACTGGAATGCCGTCCAAAATTGGCAGCACCGAGTCCCGACGCAGCATGCTCGCCACGACGGAAGATCCAGCAACGGCGACGACAGCGGGATCATTGCTAGCCAAGAGCTTCTCTAGCCTCCTCTTCCTCATCGGAATGGCATTTTTCAAAACAGCCACCCCAAGGCCTCCATCCGCAATGGGCGCGTAAAGGAAAAAGTTGGTGGTATCCTTAGGCAATTTCAACCATCTTTTTACAGCGCCTCTTATTTTTAAATCCAGAAAACGGAGAAGCTTCAAGGAGCAGTCAGATAAAACTAGCTGATGATACATCGCTGGAATAATATGTCATCCTAGAATGTACATCCGTTGCTGGGGCTTCAGTGGCACCCTACTAACAATACTCAACTGCCTCTGCATATTTGTAGCTACATCTGGCATGGGACCCTCGCAGAGAGGGGAACCCCTAAATGCCAATATACCTGCGTAACACTTCTAGCAGGTATAACCTGTCCATCCATGTGCAAATGCTCGACGGGATTAACTACCCATCTTTTCTTCCTGCCGTCAACGTCAATTCTCAGGGACGCCGACTTCCCCGAGCTGCCCGCACTAAACGACAGACCACACTTTCCCAAATGATCACTTAAACAATCAATTTGACTCTGTGCCCCAACAGAAGTACTAGTCAATAAACCTATATCTTCCACAAACGCCAGGTGATTGAGGTTAACATCCCCAATTTTAATTCCAAGATTGGGATTTAAGGATGACAGAGGCCAATCAATCACCGCGTTGAATAGATGTACGGACATAGGATATCCCTGCTTCACGCCCCTCCTCACAAAGATCGGCTCACTCGTATAGCCGCCAATGCAAATGCGAGTTTGGCTACGAGAGTAAAATTCACTTAAACATGTAAGAAAGGGCGGGGGGATACCCATCCTTCTCGCAGCAATAAGTACAGACTGGTGGGACACAGAGTCAAAAGCCTTCGAAATATCGAGGAAAACCACATTAAGTGACAGGTTATTATCCGTATGATGTTTAATTATTGGCCGCAACAATAATACATTTTCTCCTAAGCCATCACCGGCCCGGAATTCCTTCTGCCTATTGGAAAACGGCATCGAATCGCCCATCCTCTTAGCCATCAGCTTATGAAAGCACCTAACAATAACATCAGCAATAATTATGGGCCGGCACCTATGCTTGGGTGGTCTGATATCTTCCAAGTCTTTTGGAATGAGCACGGTCTTGCCTGTACAACATACAGTGGGCGGATAACCGGCCCTGAGCCATAAGTTGAATCGGGCTCTGAGCTCCTCTTTTGGGAGTCTCTTCAATTGATTCAGAATCATCCCATCAGGTCCCGGTGCACTTGATTTCATTCCTTTTATTAGAGCTTCAAGTTCAGGCAGAGAGATGGGATCGATCATACCCCACAGAATTGGACCAATAGGTTCAGGCAGAGGCGCGTCGTTGACAGATTCCTGCTTAAATAACGCACGCCAGTAAGGTTCCTGTTCTTCGAGCGTCAACCTCGTGCTAGACGCGTCCCAGGTTCCATTTAGAACTTCATGGGCACAGCGGGACTTATTTTTACGGAAAAGATTCTGCAGCTTCTTAAAAGCAGCTTTCCTCCTTTTTGAATGGTTCAAGTGTGGCCTGCTACGTCTACTAAGTCAACACCAGCACCAGAACCCTCGGGTACGACCCTCTGCGCCCTTGCTACAGGAGTCAATTCCCTCAGGTCTTGCCTATTTCCTCGATTTCTGGGAGGTACGACTCCTGAAAGATTACTCGCAGTTATCGATTCCATCCACAGATGAAAATCTAGGTCAATCAACTGGCGCACTTCCTCAGTAAGGCCGCTCGGACCCAACAAGTCAACGTCAAGGCCAAATAAAAAAGAAAAATCGTTCAATTCAGCTTTCGCCCCGGGCCACCAAGATTCATGAGATTGACCACAGAATCCATTGTCAGTTGTACCACCCTCTCCAGGGATCTCAGCCCCTTCAGAGGGAGTATCACAAAAAGCAGGTTCATCACCCTCAGATTCGGCTTGATTGACATCAACATTCTTTGCAAAATCATTGAGAGCTTGGTACTTTTTATTAGATTTTCGCCGAACACCTTTAATGCTCTCCAAGCAACGGTGAGGCAGCACCTTCCTCAACTCAACATTCAAATTCTTCATACCATTTCCTGTAAGTCGCACCTCCTCCTTAGCTAAAAGAACAAGCTCCTCGTTATCCCATCGAGCTTTCACACGTGGCTCAGGAACATTAGCCCGGTGAAATTCTTCCTCATGTTTCTTTCGCACGTGGAGGGTTAAGCCACCTTTTAGTAGTATAGGACTTGGGGGTACCGGCACACTTTTTTTTATTTTGCAAAAAACAGCCTCAAAAAGTTGGAATTTAACGGGAGAGGACGTTTGAAAGGGTAAACTGGTTTTTTCCCCGTTTTTAAAGTATAAGCGGCCGAAAAATGGGTTTTAAAAAGTACAGCAGATTTTCTCCTTTCAAAACCGCTTCACAGAAGCTTGGCTGTCCCATTAAAACACCTCATATTGTTGGACTTAATGGATACTTCGATGAGTCCAAAAATATGACATGTGGGGTTAGGGAAGGTGGTTTACCCAACCGTATCTAAATTACTCCATTAATTATTAACCGTGTGAATGCTGTGCAGGTGGTAAGGGGGATGGCCAACCAGCTTTTAACCCATAAATTAGAGTTTTGGTTTTGGTTTTAACTCAGAGTTTAGTTAGTTTCCGGTTTTTGTTCCACTACTTTTGTCCTATGTTGGTATACATGTTTTCCTACAGTTATACCTCCAGATAATGTTGGTTAATTAAATATTATTATGTCCGTGCGGGTAGGAGCTAATCCCGTTTTCCAACAGGTATCTCTTATCGTCAAAGCATGAGTGATATAACTACCCAGCTTATGTTTCACACTTCGGATGGTTTTCATTTTTTGAAACATTTGTTTCTTACCAAATAGTGTGTCTTTGTAGTTCTCATGTTAGATTTGTTTCTTAGTAACACTCTTTTTAATTAATCCCCTTCGCGGTTTTACCACCTGTTCCATTTTCTTTTAAATATGAATACATTATACTTCTAAGACCAACGAACTCAACTATGGGAACGCCAGCCGCTTCGTCCTTCATCTTCCCAATAAACTTTTGGTTTGACTTGTTGTAGTACGGTGAGCTTTCGGGATAGTCTGAGTTGTCAAAATTGTCTCTGTCAGCCCAGAAGTCTTTGTAAACGTCTTCCGCCTCAATTTCATATGTCAAACTGTCCGTATCCGTGAACAACAACTTAGCATTATTTCCATATTTCTTTAACACGTAGTTGTAATGGAAATCATACATTAGTGTTTTTGACAGAACCAGAATACACATACCAACGTAAGCCGGTTGGTTTAGTGTTAATATTTCCTTGATTTTGTGAACGGCGACTAGGTTTTCGTTGAATATTTTGGCGGATACGAAGGTTGGTTTGGAGGCTAGCTTTAACAGCTTTTCTTCATTGGTGACCAATCTAACATCCACACGCTTTCTAAAGTTTTCCATCGTCTTACCGAAGACGCTGTTGTTCATCAGCTTGAAGAAGTCCTCTTCGAAGGCGTACCTGGCGGCGGTTCTTTTTACAGTGTTGAAGTCGATGTACTGCTTCAGCCAAGGGGCTTGATCGAACAACAAAACCCAGTGAACCCTTTTTACCTTCATCCCAAGCCTGACGTACAGCTGCAGGTTTCTGTAGTGGACGATGTATTTTTGCTTGTCCATCAGGTTGGTTACCGACTTACTGAGACCACCAATGCTGACGCCGAACTTCTCTTTACGGGTAGTCATTGTGTAGGTCGTGAAATTCATCGGGATACTCAAGATCGACTTCAAGTATCATTCCAGTTTGACTGTCATCAGGAAATTTTCCCAGGTCTAAGTTTCTCATCTCAGCTTCACTCATCCACCTAAATCCACCAGTTGGGAGGCACTGGCTCATGGTCCAACCATACAAGTTGTTAGCGTCCAGGTACATTATATATTTTACAACCTCGTTTTCGTCATACCCCTTCATGTATGGGTTGTTCGCCTTTCCATATCTGTTGGCTATGTAGTTAACCCCACCTCTCATTCCTTTCTCGATGAACTGGAACATGTCGATGTCAGTCATTAGCTCCAACTTAATTCCCGTAATATTTAACATAGCGTCCCAGGCCAACCCCGGTGAGGTGAAGTAGTGGCAGGGGTCCAGCTTGTAATACTGGGTACAAGTCTTCCTAAAGTTTTCAAAGACGTCAGCTAACAGGAGAACATCCAATTTCAGGTACAACGTCATGGTAGTCCCCCATTGTCCTCATTCCAAACGCCCTCCAAACCTCCAAAGCGTGTGTGTAATCATTGTCTGATATTTCCTCATCATTCAGTATACTGTAGAACTCACTCTTTGGTGGGAGTTCCGTTTCCCCGAACCGGTTGAAACTGTCCATGTGATCATAGGGGTAAACACCCTTCGTTTTCATTAGATTCAACCTTTCACCAAATTCTTCAGCTGTGTATCTGAAGGCGTCAATTGGGAGATTTCCAACCAACTTGTCCAGGGAACTACTCATGAACTGAAGACTGTCCAGAAACACAAGGTTTTTTCCTAACATGAAGGACAAATACTTCTCCATATTGTTTGGGATGACGTTAATTTCCTGTGCGAACTTTCCAATCTCCCCCATAATGAGATGGCTATCATAACCCCTTAGGTTGTGTAAAATGACTGGTATCTTATCAGTTAGTCTGTGATTTCTGTTACAAAGCTGATGGGCCGATCCCCGGTACCTTCCTGTTACATGACAGTGGTCCCTAATAATGACATCTTCTGCTATGTACTCCCGACCACAGATGTGGCACTTTCCAACGTCCATGAAGTCCGCTACGTCGGCAGCAGTTAGAACCATGTCCTGGTTGAAGTGCTCTTTCTTTGTATTCTTACAATACTCCGCTTCTTCCAACATCTTTCCGATAAATCTGTTAACAGCGCCTGGGCCTCTATACACCTGGACGGACTTGCTGTATCTGTCGTCATAACAACAAACAACCTTATACCCATACCACAGTCGATATGTTTCTGGTACTTCTCCATGTACGGTTTCTTGTCTTTTTCTTCTTAGTTTGGATCTTCTAACACCTCCGCAGATCTGTTGACCTTCTCCGTGATCGGCTCGAAGTCAGCGTACACAACAAACGGAACAATTAACTGTTTGTGGAAGTTACAATACCTCAACACGTTCTTACCCTCTTCAGGCATCCTAACAGCTTGTTTACCATTTACACTGATACACACAGCTTGATGTTTGTCCAGGACCTCCGTTGAACTGAAACATTGGAGGCAGTAAACACAGTAGTGTTTTTTTTCTTTATGTTTTGTTTTGTTGTACATAAACCTATCAAAGTCCTTGATGAGGACGTAATGTTTGTTGTTCCCGTTGGTTATAATCAAGAGGTTCATAAACTCAGTGAAGTTCTCCTTTGAGGCGTAAACCGGAAAGGTTAATTTGTCTTCGTAACCGAAAACGTTGATACATATCCCGTTTTGTCTCTCCACCCAGTTGTACTGTTTTCGAGTCACTGGGAACCTAACTCCACTATAGTCCAAGTCGTCAATGTGGTTTCGGTACTTAGACACCCTTTGTGGGTTTTTTGAGACGGGGAACTTATGAGCCAGGTGACACCACATACAAGACTTGTCATCATTATTCTTAACATTGATCAACCCCTTCCGACTGTTTTTAGTTCCTTAGGGAGGTCTATGTAAGACGAGCCTTCCAGTGGACTGTACACAGCCAGATTGATGAAGTGACCATCGACTGAGTTTACTGTCCAGCCAGATCCCTCACTTATCCACCGGGATACCCTAACTACTACCTCCTCATTCGCAGCGTCAACGTCCTGGTTAATCTCATTACCGTTGATTACAGTTTTAATGTGGCTGTTGAAGCGAGCCGTTTTGTAGGTTGTCCCGCCGGACACCTCCTTTTCAAGCGTTACAACCAACGTTTCAGCGAACTTTAGTCCTCTGATTTCAGCCAGTTCCCGACGTAGTAATTGTACCACATCATTCCTGATGGTGTTTACCTGTTCCATTGGGTACTGGGACACAACAGCACAACTGAACGACTTGGTTTTACCCCTCGAGGCTCTGTTTAACTGATTTATGTCGTAACCAATCAGCCTCTCGTAGAGAGGAAGGTCTACATCAGATTATATTCCATTAGGTGTTGTCCCAACCACTCGGTGTAAAATTTGTCCGAGGTCTGCTCCCAACCAAGTTCCTTATACACAACCCCAAACGGATTGTTATCAGACAAGTCCAGGGTTTTTCCCTTTTTGAGATCCTTCAGGCTATCCAATAACTCAATCCCTCTTCTTGAGCACAATCTGATTAGAAAATAGTTGTACCCAGAGAAGTTACGACCTTTTATCAGATTCCTTCTGATCATCACGTGGAGAACCTTGGAAAAGTCGGCTAGAATTACATCAACAAACCTATCCCTAACGACTTTAGTGAGTCTACTTCTCATCCAGCGGTTTCTCGAGTGTTCGGAATGTTTGGGGCCAACAGCCACCTGGTACTTCCCGACAACATACCCATATTCTGTGTCACCACACCCCGGACAGGAGAACACCTCAGTGTTTACCTGTGTACATGGAATCTGGAACAAGTCCCACACCACAGTTTCATACTATGTCCGGGCGGGTGATCAGTCAGATCTGTTAACTTAAGCTCCATCTGCTTACAGACCCATTCAACGCTTGAGGATGGTAGGTCCCTCAACCCTTTTGGTAGGTTCGACCAGGAAACAAACATTATAACTAGATCCTAATAGATCTTCTTAGCCCCTACAAAACCAGCTTGGACATCAGATACCCACCAACCAGACCAACAGACCCAATAAACAGGGTTTGATACTCTTTCATTTCACCCGATGGCTTGTAATAGTCAGACAACTCAGGCTTTAGCTGGGGCAGCTCAGCAGCCTCAGCCTGTCTTAGGCTGTTTTTCAGCAGATCCAGAGCGTGGTTCGTTGTGTTGATGTCAGCATTGGCGTCAGACAGCTGCTGTCTCAGCTTTTGTATCCTATCCTTTTTAGCTAGCTCACTCTCATACCATTTTTCCTTCACTTTAGCCAGCTGCTCAAGGGCGTGGTTGTGTCTTTTGATTTCAGCTTCATATCCGCTGTGATTTAACTTTGAAAACAGGAAACCAGCGCCCGCGAAGGCCAAAGCGTTAAACAGTCCACCAGCAACTACACTAGCCATATATATAACTAGAAATAATGCCACGACACCCCCTCCCCCGTGGCATTATTATTTTATAAAAATTCTGTGATAATAGAATAAATCTTAGACCTATCCCAAAATGGAATCCTGAGTAGGGAATGACCATTATCCTTGGCGTATTTGTTTTTTATCTGGTCGTGTTTTTTTTTTGTACCCTAAAGCGTCTCTCTGCCTCTTCTTGCGTTATTTTATCCGACCAGATGGAAGGATAAAAATGATGTCCACCATCATATTCAATCAGTATAAAACGATCGTCACCAATAGGTATTGCAAAGTCATACCTTAGAAGACCACCACCACACCCCACCAACTTTTCAAACGTCTTCTCCCTAATTGCCTCAACTCCATTAGCGCGTAGGGCATCCTATACATCTCTTTCTCCCCTAGACATAGGGATGGGGCAGTGTTTCCTCTACACCTCAGTTTTACAGACGTCCATAGTAACCACTATATGAGTACTCTCTTAGACTACTTAGGTTTCGAAAAAGGGTCAACCGGTAAATACCCCTTCGATTGGGCATATTTGATCCCAACCGTGCTGATCCCAACGGCTAGAGCCAGCTTGACGGTACCTTTTACCGACTCAGGAGTACCCAAAGGTTCCCTCAATATCTTCTTCGAGGCCATGGAGATCGCCACAGCCCCCGCTCGTAATCAGGAGAGCGTCGTACACTGCATGAAAAAACGGATTTACCAATTATTTGCCGATGAAGCAAATATGGGGCAAATCTGTAGCACTAAATTTGCTTTAAATTTACTCAAAATTTCAAATGATATGCAAACCTACATATTTGCCACCGTATTAACCTGTAGCAAAGTGTGAATAAATTTGATATTTGCACACCTTTTGCGCAAGAAAGTAAACACGTTTCTTTACAGTATTTTTTATCCACATTTGCTATGCTGGCAAACTTGTTATTTTTTACATGTTGATCAACTGTATACATTTGCCAATCATCAAAAATGATAGTAAATCTTGAGCAAATTCGAAATTTTGCAATCTATTTGTGTAGTGTAGCAAAGAACGGATTTATAAAGTCTTTGCTAATGAAGCAAATATGGGGCAAATCTGTAGCACTAAATTTGCTTTAAATTTACTCAAAATTTCAAATGTTATGCAAACCTACATATTTGCCACCGTATTAACCTATAGGAAAGTGTGAACAAATTTGATATTTCCACACCTTTTGCGCAAGAAAGTAAACACGTTTCTTTACAGTATAATGATCCACATTTGCTATGCTGACAAACTTGTTATTTTTTGCATTATGTTTGGATATGTAGTAAACATGTTGATCAAATGTATACATTTCCCCAATTATCAAAAATGATAGTAAATCTTGAGCAAATTCGAAATTTTGCAATCTATATGTGTAGTGCAGCAAAGAACGGATTTATAAAGTCTTTGCTAATAAAGCAAATATGGTGCTAACCTGCTCTACTTAATTTGCTATGATTTCATAAGACTTTCAGCGTTAGCGACAACCACCCCCCCCCCCTCCCCCCTCCCAACATGCTTATTCTGGCCCAGATAAACTTGCATTATACCAAGATCCACAGCATGTATTACTAGATTTTAATTTGGGATTTATCATACATGTACCTTCACAGATCCTTAGTGATCTGACCATGCTGACGTTTCTTGGGGAGGGGGGTGATCAGCCCTGATATGGTCTGGATGTTGGATAACAACCAAGGTGGATCACTAGATATCTTGTTTGAGTTAAAAATGCTAATTTTAAAGGTAGATTCCAATAAATATATATTAATTAATCACAATTGAACTGAAACAACCAAACTCTAAAAACCTTTAAGGTGACATCTTGACTGTAGCTCAACTATATGTCCTACTGTATTCACTGTTTATATATCCATGTTCATAACACTGACCTATAATTATATAACTGGACTGGAGGTGCCCGATACGTTTGTGTTGCGAAAAATGTCCCCAATTGGCACCATCTGCTGATTGGTTAATTTTAGACCTGCCGAGATGGCGTCCTGTCAGGGTCATCTGTGCTTGGTTAATTTCGTGCTTTGACCAACCAAGATGGCATCCTACCATGGGTCATTTTTCGCAGGGGCACCTGCAGGTCAGTAGGTCAGTGGTTCAGAACTATGTTCCTATGGTCATTTCCACTATTGGCCATTATTACTGTATAGTCCACTTATGTGTTTTCCAAATTAACCGCCAGGTAATCAATTGGCTTATACAATTAACTGAAAATAATTAGAATGTTCAATGTTGGACATGCTTACTTTTTCTACATAAACTCAGCAACACACAACAGACGTAGGCAATACAACTGCCTACACTGATAACCATTTTTTTATTTTAACACAAAATAATTTAAAACCATACATGTTTAATGAAATATTAATACTGATTTAAAACCCTATATCCAACAATTCCCATTAAAATACTTAATTTTTCACAATGACTTGTAGACTTAAACTACACAAATTTGTATTTTGAATATTCTCAACACACAAGAATACTGACTGACAAAAGATGTAGCATCTTGACAGTCTGCTAACCAAAGATGAACCATCTTGAAAGCTTAGTATCCAGTCTGTAAAGAGAGCTAGTAAAGTTGCGGTCCAGATAGAGATATTATATTGTAAATCAAAGAAACATAAAATAATGCAGTTTAAAACCGTGTACTGCAATCAATGCCTATGCCTTACCTTGTTCGTTGCCTTACTTATAACATTGCAACCTTTCTTCGGGGTATTTGCGAGTGCTCTCCTTCGAGCAAGGTAGTTGTACTTCTTCTTCGGACGTTCTAGTTCTTCCAGTAGTGTACTAAAGGAAATCTGTTGGAGCCTGGCACTAGTTTTTAACCAATCAGATTGCAGTATTTTTTTAGGGAACCAATCAGCGACGAGCACGCATAAATTAACAGCGATTTTGGACGGGGGGTGCTAGAGAGTGGGTGTTGGCTCTCTTCATTAGCATTTTTTTTAGGGGGGGAAGGGGGTTTATTTTTTTGTGGGGGGTGGGTGTGTGTGTGTTTTTTGGGGTGTGTATGTAGTGTGTGTGTTTTTTATTGTTCTGCGTGCGAGTGTTGTGTGGTGTCTTGTTCTATATTCTGTTGAAAAAAAATGTCAGAATATATGCGAGAAGAGTTCGTCGATGGCATGTGGGAGGGCGAAAGATGCCTGGTGTGCGCCGCATCGCTTTTTTTTTTTGTCTTCCTTTTTCTCTCTCTCTTGTTCGTTCATTCGTTCCTTCGTTGGACGACGACTACCCGCATTTTTGTTTTCGTCCATGTTGGTTTTTTAAAAAAACGTGTTTTTTTTCTTTCCCGCTTAGTCAGCATGAAAAGAAAAGAAAAGAGAAGAGAAAACGAACGAGGAGCCGAGCCGGAAGATATACTCTCGAAAGCCAAGCTGAAGTGATCGTGAAATTTTATACGGTGATTTTTTAAACGAACGAAGAGATTTTTGTAAGATTTTTTATTTTTTTCTAATAGAAAAAAAAAAATCAGAAAAAATTGTAGGAATGCGATAATTTTTTCTATTTATTTTATTTTTTTATTAGTAAAAATTCAAATATTTTTAATTTTTTTTCACCAATCAAAATGCCACCATCTCCCTCCTTTTTGTCGCATTTTTGTTCCAGAATAATATTTTTTTTTATTTATTTTCTTTCTTCTTCTACATTGTTTTTTTTTTTCGTCTTTTTTACCAATTTTTCCCATGGCGATACAACGGTAAAGTGTCTTAGGATCCGTGGTGTTAAGCAATTTAAAGAATTTGATTTTTTTTAATTCATTTTTAATTTTTTATTACCAAAAATCAAATTTTACACCGCCTTTTTGACTCGTTTTTATTCCAGAACAACATTTTCTTTTATTTATTTTCTTTCTTTTTCCTCGTTTTTTTTTGTTTTGTCTTCTAACTTTTATTCCCAACGTTTTATACCGCATGTGAAATCGGTTTGTTCAACAACGAAAAAGATGCCTTATCGATTCGTGTCTGTATACATGTATTACGGGAGCCGAGTGATGATGCTTGATGATGTATTACCTTTATTAATACGTGGAACCGAACATTTACGTGTTAAAGGAGTGAAAATAAGTAAGCCGCTTTTAAACGTTAGCGAGGAATCACGTAAAGTTCTTTTCCCAATATATTCTGATGAAGAATGCACTATACCCTATAAGAGGCGTTATTGGGCGATAGGTGTTGAGCAATTTAAAGAAATTGGAGAAACACATCGATCGTTTATTGAAAGATGGAATAAAGAAATATTCCGCTATATGAAATCTTTTGAGGAGCAGCATGAAGAAGAAGATTTTTTACAGGACGTGTCGAATTCCTTTGAGAGCACGTCTTCGAATAGATAACGAAAATTGTTCGAAGTTAGTGAGCAGTTGGACATCGAGAAGAAACTATTATAAATGGTGTATAAAGTGTCCTCTTCATTGTTGTATAATAAGAAACAACCCAATGTGGGTACGATCTCTTCCGAGAATTAATAATAAACCTTTAACAGTTTCTTGCAGAAAAATTTTTAATGAAAATATATATTCTGGGTACGATCGAGTGAGATAAATAACACTACATTCGCATTTACACGTTCATTTTTTTAAAAAAAAACATGGAAGAAAGAGGTTACGACGACGATGACGGTGTTGAGAAAATGAATTTTCAATCCGAACTGCTCAAGCAAGCAGGTTTGGAGAAGAAGTTGAATGAGTTGTTGAGTAGTCTTTCTACACGGATATGCATAACAGAGGATCGTATGGCAAAGTGTGCCAATTTACCACCTAATACTCTAATGGAATATTTAATTAGTTTTCCACCTGACATTATCCAGATGCTGACGGCCCTTCCGCAGATGTATACGTTTCTTCCCATGAACGAAGAAAGAGATCTTCGAGAGATAGCGACGGTAATGATGAAAGCGCTCCAATGGATAGATGACCCGCTTCCAACATATCCGAAACGTCGTTATTTATTGATTCGGAAATGTTTGTCGGTGGTGAAGACATGTAGCGATAAATTTAGTGAACAACAATTATTCGACCATTGTGATTATGATCGGTATGTACATAACGTGATATACACGACGAATTGGAACGATCTCAAACTATTTGATTTCTACACGTGTAATTGAGGTTTTAATTAAATATTTTCGAGATGTATAAAAAAAAGAAAATTTTGTTTTTTATCACAAATTGAAAAAATGTGGGGAAATTCGGTGATTTGGTTTTGTAATGTTAATTAAAATCTTTTGAAATTTATAATGAAGCCCAATGTTGACTTATAAAAAGGGTGGTTTTATTATGTCAATAACAGAAGTAACGAGAGAACACGGGAATTTGAATTGTTGATGAGATCATAAGTGTTTGTTTATTTTTAAAATGGTGTTGCGTGGTGAGGGTGTAATGATGAGCGACGAAGAAGAACGCGTTGAAATTTTGAAGAAAATGACTGATTTAAAAGAGGCGACAAAAAAATATATAAATGCTTACAATAGCGTGCAACGAGCTGTTTCAGCGTACGTAGTAAAAGGGAAAAAAGACGGGGAATTGTTGAATTGGGAAAATTATCTCGTGATACTCCGACAAACGGTATCGTCAGCGTCTTTAGGAAATTGCGAAATATAATTTTTTAGAAAAAATGGTATTTTGTAAAATATGTTGTCAACAGATATAGTGGTTTGAGCGGAATTATTTTACGTGTAGAAAATGTGAAGTTAATATAATGTATTGGAGAAACACATCGATCGTTTATTGAAAGATGGAATAAAGAAATATTCCGCTATATGAAATCTTTTGAGGAGCAGCATGAAGAAGAAGATTTTTTACAGGACGTGTCGAATTCCTTTGAGAGCACGTCTTCGAATAGATAACGAAAATTGTTCGAAGTTAGTGAGCAGTTGGACATCGAGAAGAAACTATTATAAATGGTGTATAAAGTGTCCTCTTCATTGTTGTATAATAAGAAACAACCCAATGTGGGTACGATCTCTTCCGAGAATTAATAATAAACCTTTAACAGTTTCTTGCAGAAAAATTTTTAATGAAAATATATATTCTGGGTACGATCGAGTGAGATAAATAACACTACATTCGCATTTACACGTTCATTTTTTTAAAAAAAAACATGGAAGAAAGAGGTTACGACGACGATGACGGTGTTGAGAAAATGAATTTTCAATCCGAACTGCTCAAGCAAGCAGGTTTGGAGAAGAAGTTGAATGAGTTGTTGAGTAGTCTTTCTACACGGATATGCATAACAGAGGATCGTATGGCAAAGTGTGCCAATTTACCACCTAATACTCTAATGGAATATTTAATTAGTTTTCAACCTGACATTATCCAGATGCTGACGGCCCTTCCGCAGATGTATACGTTTCTTCCCATGAACGAAGAAAGAGATCTTCGAGAGATAGCGACGGTAATGATGAAAGCGCTCCAATGGATAGATGACCCGCTTCCAACATATCCGAAACGTCGTTATTTATTGATTCGGAAATGTTTGTCGGTGGTGAAGACATGTAGCGATAAATTTAGTGAACAACAATTATTCGACCATTGTGATTATGATCGGTATGTACATAACGTGATATACACGACGAATTGGAACGATCTTAAACTATTTGATTTCTACACGTGTAATTGTGGTTTTAATTAAATATTTTCGAGATGTATAAAAAAAAGAAAATTTTGTTTTTTATCACAAATTGAAAAAATGTGGGGAAATTCGGTGATTTGGTTTTGTAATGTTAATTAAAATCTTTTGAAATTTATAATGAAGCCCAATGTTGACTTATAAAAAGGGTGGTTTTATTATGTCAATAACAGAAGTAACGAGAGAACACGGGAATTTGAATTGTTGATGAGATCATAAGTGTTTGTTTATTTTTAAAATGGTGTTGCGTGGTGAGGGTGTAATGATGAGCGACGAAGAAGAACGCGTTGAAATTTTGAAGAAAATGACTGATTTAAAAGAGGCGACAAAAAAATATATAAATGCTTACAATAGCGTGCAACGAGCTGTTTCAGCGTACGTAGTAAAAGGGAAAAAAGACGGGGAATTGTTGAATTGGGAAAATTATCTCGTGATACTCCGACAAACGGTATCGTCAGCGTCTTTAGGAAATTGCGAAATATAATTTTTTAGAAAAAATGGTATTTTGTAAAATATGTTGTCAACAGATATAGTGGTTTGAGCGGAATTATTTTACGTGTAGAAAATGTGAAGTTAATATAATGTATTGTGAATTATGTCGAAAAATTTCACCGAGAATGATTGAAATTAGAGTCGCGTGTAGCAAGTGTACTTGTATAAAGAGGGTGCTTCGTTGGCATAGACGATTCAAGCAATTCAACCCCACTTGAGAAATGATGACTTGTATGTGCGGTGCTGTATTAAATTGTGAAGTTGAAGAAATTATCGCTGAAGAGTCAAGAATTGCGAACCGGGATTTAAAGAATCGTGTTGATAAAAAGTTGAAAGAAAAAGGCTATGACGTTGAGAAGCTGAATTTCCAATCCGTTCACGTGAGAACGGAGGCTGGAAGAGAACAGCGAGTAGTGACTGACACGGGTAGAATAAAGAAAGAAAGATGAACAGTGAACATTCCGATTTGCAAGAAGAACTTTATTTGCTAGAAATTATCGCCGTATGGAAAAGAGAACAAATGACTGAATTGAGGGATAAACTTATTTTATTTCTTGTTTGTGAAAAATTTTTTTTTTAAGTTTTTATTATTTTTTTCTATGTACTCATCCTGATAAAAATGTGGTTTTAGTTGTTTTCGCTGAGATTTTTTATCTGTTAACGATATTAGGAGAATGAAATAAAAAAAATTTCCATTTTGTTTATTTATTCATTGCTTGAAGAGATGTCTGTGGGTGAGGAAGCTGCAAAGCTGGTTCTCGACGGCCTGATTTGTGAAACAACGAATTTCTTTATTCAGAAATTACAGGAAAATAATTTCGAGCACAATCCTTATTTACTCACAAGCGTGTGGTTGCATATCGAATCTATATTGCGAGAAAGAGAGAAAGCGCGTGAAAAAGTCGCTAAAGAGTGTTTAAAGGATTTACGAAGAAACATATTGTTGAAGCAAATATTGAGTGAATAGTGAATGTGTTGATAACAAAAAAAAAATGTCCGAAGAAGAAGAAATGAGGATAAGTAGAAGAAAGTTTATCGAATTTGATGAGATATACCCCACGTTAAAGAAATCTTACGCGACCTATCTTAAAGTGATTCTTGTGAAAGAAGATTATTTTCATTATATGGAAGATGTTTTTTTCAACGCTGTTAATTTGTCCTATAACTCAGAAATATCCAGAATGGAATCTGTACGTTATTGGACTCTTGTTGATAAAATGGAAAATACTTATAATTATGCGAAATATGTAAACTTACCCACCCCCCACCCCCCCGAAGATTTGGAAAAAGGAGAAAAAAAATACAAAAATGCGTGGTATTGTAATTAATCAAACACTCTGTCAGAACGGTTGATGGATGGATGAGGAGGGTAAGGAATTTCGAACCAATAATTTATTTCGCTGAACGCTTGCGTGAAGATATAACTCGCATGGAAGAAAGTGAAGAATTTAGACGCAATTTCACTTTGAACAGAACCAAAAAAAAAAAGAAAAGCGGGGAAAATTTTAAAATATTTTTAAAAAAATGTGCTGTCAATTGGAATATAAGTAGTTGAAGAGCCTGGTTTAATTAGAAAAAAAAATGGATAGTGAGGAAGAAGAAATGTGGGTTTTAAGAAGAAAGTATATCCCCTTTGACGAAATATACCCGACGTTGAAGAATTGTTATGCATCATATCTTAAAGTTGTTCTTGTGAAAGAAGATTTTTTTCACCGGGATGAAGATGTTGTTTATTTTAACGCCGTTAATTTATGCTATCAGGTTAAAAAAAGAATGAAATATGTACATTATTGGAGTTTGATAAATAAGAATAAAAATACTTATAATTTCGCACAACATACAAATATGTACACACCACACGAGATTTGGAAAAATCCGGAAAAAAATACAAAATGCGCGTGCATCGTGTTGTAAAAATAAACACTTGTCAATTGACCCTGACATTTGTTCGAATTAACATAAGTTAAAAAATAATCCACTTTACCCTCGACACCGCAATTTCCTGTGCGTATATTATAGGTAGATTCTAAGGACTGTAGGGATTTTTCTAAGAAAACCACCAAAGTCAGTTGACGATTCATACAACCCGAGGATGGAGGATTATTATTACAATGTTATTACAATGGAAAATGGAGTAAAGCGCGAAGATTGGTTGGTCAATAATGAATGGTGGATTGGGAAGACAAGTTGGGTTAGCAGCAAAGATGGTGTGCGAAAGTTTAGCGTGGCAAAGAATAGAGAGGCGAGGAACTTTCGTGAGATCTATTTTATACGTCAAGAAGTTTACGGGGAAGAAAAACCAAGAAACGATTGAAAGAAAGAACACAAACTCGTCATTATTATATTTATTCTAAAAAAATGAACAAAGATAGAACAAAGATAGAACAAAAAACCGCTTAATATTACATTCTCTAATGCGTTTAGCCAGTTCGATCTATATAGAGTTTGTTGAATGTTTTTTTATGTACTAGATGCGCAATAAATTGTTTCTGTACGTTTTATTCTTGTCGGTACGAAGTAGCTTCGAGTTTCAGGGTGTATAAAGTACACTGCGTTTGCAAATTCGATTTCATCAATGTTGTCATCCCATACATCGCACCATATTAACTCCGCGTCGAAACGAGTGACTTTCTCGTTAACCAGCAATGCTAGAGAAAACTTATTCTCACGTTTTTTCTTGATCAGTCCTTCACCGACCGGATGGGGCCCATAACGATCGATAAAAAACTCCACATGCCCCCCTTGACGCAATTTTTTTAATAGTGCTCTATAGAATCCAAGTTGTGCGTTTTTGAATACCAGCATCTTTTCAGGACGTTTACGTAAAAATTCCCACCACGCACCATCTATTATTTTTCTACGTCCAACTTCTATTTGTTCGCTACCATCAGCGAGAATGTCCATTTTTTGTTTTGTTTTTTTTAAAAAATCCGAGAGTATTTTATACCGTACATAAAAAAAAACCCACAAAAAATCATCGGAATTTTTTTAGAAATTATGTATAAATATATACAGGAAGTTTGAAAAAAAAGTCGAAAAAAATGTCGAAACGCGATCATGACGGTCGTGTGAAAGTGAGGAGCGTCGAGCCTGTTTCCAGTTTATCTATAAAAATGTTACTTTGTATGGTTCCTGAATTGAGACGTTTTTCTACACGTTATATGGGGTTGTTATATTGGATAGCCGGTGTGATAGATTATTACGAAGGAGGTTATATACTAGGAGTTAAGAGAAGATCCCCGGGTGAAAAAGAAGAGCCGATTGAGGATGAGGATGTTATAGATTATTTATACCATGGAACAGATTATTTGTATAAAGGAAAAGCAACGGGCGACGAGTGTGATATGAATTATCACCCACATATCGTTATTGAGAATGGAGCGCAATATTTATTCCCGTATTTTGAGAAGAATCGTCGTCGCGGATGGGGTGTTTACCGAACGTTCAGAGGGGAGGTGATGTTGAAGCGAACACGTGGTTTTTATTGTTGTGATTTCTATTCTAATTATTCTTATTTTATGCATATTCCGTACGTAGTTAAACAAGAATTTGCATATCTTCATCACCGTAAATTAGTTTGTGTGAACAGTGTGACGAACGAATTAGTTTATCCGTTAACTACTGCGTTATATAAATTATTTTGCGCTATTAATTTAAGATATAGCGAAAGAGTTTTCATGACCGCGTATTACCTATTCACGATCGCGCCCGAGTTTTTTTCGAGTTTGTTTTCAAGAAGCAGCGGTGGGGATTTCGATATCGATTTGTTATATTCGTTTGCGTTGATTTTTTTATTTTATTGTGAGAATCACAACCCTTTGGGGGTGTTATTGGCTAAAAAAAAGCAGTGTATTCAATTGAGACGATATCAATGTTTATTGAGAAAAAATTAGAATGGGTGATGGATAAGGTTGAGGGGGGCGCGAGTAATTATGCTTATTGTAATTATTTGTATATAATTACTGACCCGCGTCAAATTCCATTGTTCTCTGTCTGCATTATATCAACGATTTCAGGCTGTTTTAGGAAAACGGCGACGGTCCTTTTTGGTAGCGGGGAAATTATCAGGGGTAATTATAAACGTACTAAACTGGCACACTGCAATATTAAAAATATTGCAGCCAGCACACTGCAATATTAAAAATATTGCTGCTAGCACACTGCAATATTAAAAATATTGCACCCAGCAGTAAAAAAACAAGCTAAAAACAGTCTTCCTCATAATTATTAGATGAATCTACAAGCTTACTCTTGATTTTACCAATATAAAAAATTATGCGATTGTACACAACAAAACAAGAACACAATTCCATAAACAGGACATATTTTATATTATAAATAATTACACAACATCTGCACTAAATAACATCATATCGGCAGTCACCATTTTTAAAGCATTCATTTATACGACACAACGATCTTAGTGCAGCCTGTATTAATTACAAGCGATTGATCACAACATAAGTCAGACACGTCATTTTCAGTATTTTTCTTTAAACATATTTTCTTTTCACCTTCCGTATTCACTTCAACCTTACGTAAATCGGAACCTTGTAATATCTCACTCGCTTTTCTTTTAATTGACGTCGAAGTACATTTATACGCCTTAACCCCATCAGATGACCGGTGACCAGTCGTCTCCTGAATAACTTGTTCTGATATTCCCGCATTGTACAATCTTGTAGCGCAACTACGCCGAAGAGAGTGATTTGTAAAATGCCCTTCAAACCCGGCATTCTTCATAATATTTTTCACCACATTTCCTAACGTTTCCCTACCCACAGCTTTTTTGTAATACCAAATATCACCATTTGGCTTTGCCAAAGCTCGCAAATAGAACGCGTTATCGCTGATTTCCTTTGGAACATGAGATAAATATTTCTTATAAAGCTCAACTGGACAACGAAGGGGATTTTCTAAATTCTTATATGCCCGAACAACTTTTCTTTTGATACGCAAATGGGCTAACCCCCGTTATTCGTCTTGCTGACATCTTCCGTATACTGCAAATATTCAGACCCAAATTCGTCAACTTGTAGGGATAGTTGCGAGTTTTTACTTCTCAAATTTCTATGCTCTTGACCAGCCCTAAGCGCAAATTGTATACCGAACACATAAACTAACGTATCTCTAAGCAAACTTGCCCCGCTGCTTCCTAAGAAACCGTGCTCCCACAAATAATTTTCTTGCTCTTCCGATATAAAATTAGCTTGTGCGACCTCTACGCCTAATCCTTGCCCTGCTCTTTCTTTCAATACAAAATTTAACGCCGAATTTAACTCTCTAAATACACAACTTGTCTTATCAATTAAAGTCACATTACGCTTACATTCCACGCGTAAATACGTTTGAATGCTACTTAACATCTCATATATAGTCTTGCCGGGATACTCTTTTCCGTCTACTTTTCTCACTTCTGCAACGAAACGTGCCAGGAAATAATCCAATTCATCGACAGACATTTCTTCTAAGCTTGCGTTCATCACTGGTTCTCCACTACAGGTGAGATTAGTCACACCATGATTTCTTTCGGTCCGCCACTCTTCAAATGTTTTCAACACCCAACGCCACTTCTTTCGACTAGCTTCCGAAGTCCAACTTTGTTTGAACTTTTCGCACTCCAACGACGTTATCGGTTTTCGAAATCTATTTCCTGGTTACAAACGACACATTTCATTACATTAAAAACTCAACAAGCAAAAGAACATACTAAACTAGCGAACCAACCTTTCGACAATTTTAAATTCGCCACGTGCTCCGTACCTTTTCTATCTTCATCAGTCTCTTCACTTCCCTCCTGTGCATTCTCATTCTCGAAAAGAACAGCTAGTTCATGAACGTCAACGTCTCTTTCTTCGCTTAGCTTTCGCTTATTTGTCGACGACTGTGTGATATAAAAACTTTCATCTTCTGAAGAATCTTCCATCTCTATACCACGCCACTAGCTAAGCCTAACTAAATTGAATAAATAAAATTATTTGTTCTCTTATAATATGCAAATGTTCTTCCAAAGTCCACATCAATAACAATCAAACAAAACAAAACACGCAAATTCTATAACTAATCTAAAATTCTGACAGTGATATTCAAAAACTTTCCTACTGAAATTGTAAACAATACATCCTGTTCATTGTTTGGGAATGGGGTGCCTGAAATCGTTGATATAATGCAGACAGAGAACAATGGAATTTGACACGGGTCAGTAATTATAATAGATAATTACTTCGGCCAAACGGCATTATTGAATATATTGCAGCCAGCTTCGGGCTACGCCCTCAGCTAGCTGCAATATATTCAATAATGCCGTTGGCCTCAGTAATTATCTATTAAAGAACACGCGAAATTTGCATGTATAAAAATTGTAAGAAAATATGTACGCACCATTTAGATAATTTGAAAGATTCCAAATACGTTTTTAAAAAAAAAAGTGAGAAAAATTATAGAAAACATCCTCGCGATTATGTGCACACCATATTTTCCGATTATCGCGGGTACGGGTATTTTGAATTAAAAACAAAATTTTTATACTCTACTATTTATGTAAAGAGTAGGGATGATCGTTTGTGTAAACGCCGATATATAAATTTTATTTTACCTAATGATGAAAACATTATCGATAGCTTCGTGAACAAATAGTTGTGTAAAAAAAACTTTTGTAAAATAAAAAACTTTAATGTAAGCAAAAAAATTTTTTATTGTAATTAGTGGAAAAATTTCTGTAAAAGAATTTAATTTTAAAAAAATATAATTTTTTTAAAAAAATGCGTGTTAATAGCGGTATTTTACGTGGAATTAACACAGGGGAAATTTATGCGAAACCGATACAATCTGAACAAATATACTTATTAATTAATTCATCGTATGAATTTAAAATAATTGGTGTGGAAAAAGATTATTTTACAAAAGGGAGTGATAAAGTTATTTTTGAACCATTATGTTCCGCGGGTATCCCAACTCTCCCGCATAAATATTATTGGGGGTTAAGTAGAAATCATGATTTTACTAACGAAATAGATGAATTTATAAAAAATCATCACTTTATTCGCTGATTTTAGAAAAAAATATCGTATTACTGCTTTGTATATTATTACCAAATTCAAAACGAAAATTACAAGTGTTACTATACATACCACGAGTGTAAAGTTTATGTTTCGTGATTTTTGTAGAAGAAATTACCCCAAAGAAATCATATGTAAAATCTACCGCAGATGCAATTGTAAAAATTATTTTTTTAATTGATAATAATAATACAATTTTTCATTTTGTTTTGTTTGTCTTCTGCATTTTTTTCGTCTTTTACTTCTCTAAAAAAAAAAATCAAAAATAAACCCCATTGTTTATTTTTTCGTTATTTTTAAAAAAACTACTCATTCGACTGTAAAGTTCCCGACACAACCAATTTTCTTCACACACGCGTCAAACCCTATTTGTTTTATTTCCTCGCAAGTTTCGCATTTCTTGTCAGCATTGCATAAAGTTATTGCTTTCACACGTAGATTTTCACACAGACATTTTTAGATAATAATAAAATCTCCAAATTTCACACTTCTGATTATCACGCAAAGTTAAATCTCCTTTCACACGTATACTCCCCATTTTAAAAAACCTCGTTACTTATATATTATTTATATTTTTTTTAAAAAAATTTAAAATATTGAAAAAAACCAACAAAACTAAATTTTTTAACTTCAAGAAAAAAATATAAATGAGCTTTCACAAACCGTATTTTCATCAGAGTAACATTGTGCGTTATCGTGGGTGAACCAGTTTATTTATTTTTCTTCTTTTATTGGAAAGTGTGCTTAACACTTTTTTCAGACTTTTTTTTGAATAGTTTTTAAAAAAACAAATTACCTTAATAAGAAACACCTCTTCGTTTAATATATTATTATTATGGAATTATATTTAAAACAATATGTGATGAACGAGCGTGTACTTCAAAAGTATTCGGATCTCTCGCGAAAAGTGGTCGCTCTTCAAAAGAAGAATAGTAAACCGATATTAGCGAAAGTATACCCCACGAGTAAAGCATGTTTTAATTGATCAGCGTTATTCAACAATCTAACAGAACGTTCAATTGGGATGAGCACGTCCATATTGTGGTTTCGAGCTATCGAAATTACAAAAACGATGAAATGCGTTTGGTGTTACGGGGTAGTGGCTATGGAACCGGTGAATTAGTATCGCATAAAAAAGCTCTCGTTATACCCGATGAAGATTTAAGCTTTGACGACGACGCGCCACTAGCTGGAGATGTGGAAATTGTCGGAGAAAACGAGATGTGGAACGGCGAGTGGGGGAGTTTTTCTTTTAAGAAAACAGATAACCTGCAAGATATCGCAATGCAATTGGGGCGTTTTTATCACGATGTGTGCGGGTCTGCTGGGAAAAAAAGAAAAGGTAAAGACAAACCCGATAAAACGACGAAGAAGAAGAAAACTGATGATGAACTCGCTGTAGAAGTCGAATGTGAGTTTAATTTGTTTGGTGAAGAAGAAACAAAAACAAATAATTTAAATGTGACTGCTGTGGTTGAATTAATGTATTTTTTTCAATCAGGAAAGCTAAGTTTAAAAGATTGTATTTGTAGATATAATGATGAGATTAACGAGGGGTTAAAAGAAGGTGATAAAGTAGATTTTGTCAGTATTATAAACACTCCCGCTTTTGAAGACCTCGAATACATCTCTGAAATAATACCTCGCTGAAATATTGTAAAATTTTTTTCTTTTTCTAGAAAAAAATATAGACGATTAAATATACATGTGGGTGAAAAGAATGAACAGTGGGAAATTGATTTAGCAGAAAATAAAGATTTGGCGAGATTTAATCGTCAATTTCGTTATTGGCTCGTGTGTATTGATGTTTATTCACGCTACGTGTGGGTGGAATTTTTAAAGAAAGAAACGGCGAAAAATACAGCGGAAAAATTTTAAAAAATTTTAAAAAAAGAAGAAGCGCCTAAAAAAATTCAGTGTGATGAAGGATTAGAATTTCAAATAATTCGTAAAGTATTAAAGAAAAAATACAATTTTGAAGTTTTTCATACGTTCAATCGGGAAATTAAAGCCTCTCACGTCGAAAGAGTAATTCAAACTTTTAAAAACAATGGTTCGACGTGTTTTAACGTTGACCGGTGGGTTCGATTATTATTCTTATTTTCACATAATTCTCGAAAGATACAATAAATCCCCGCATAAAAGTTTGGGTGGGTTCACCCCGTACGAGCTTTATCGTGGGGATAAAAAAAAAAAAAATTAAAAATATATTTCTACGTAAAATGATATCTCCCGTCACTTTTACTAAATCTGTGTTGAAGGAAGGAACGCTTGTGCGAATAGCGCGTGGAAAAACGAATATTTTTGAAAAAAGTAGTTTACGACGGTGGACAAACGAAAAATTTAAAATCAGAAAAGTATTTGTAACGGATCCTGTGACGTATGAATTGGAGGATTTAAACGGCGAAAAAATCACGGGAATATTTTATCGCAAAGAATTACAACAATTATGAATTTACAAATTTTAAGCAACACCGTTCTAAATGATGGTAGGACAAACTACATGAATGAATTTGAAATGAAATTAGCCGAACCGATTGACGCCCTAAATCATGACGCATTTTTTGAATTAACAGAAATTTCTTACCCGGGAACGACGAAAAATATCGCAGATGACTCTTGTTGGGTTTTTTTTCATTATGATGTTTGTAATTTTAAGTATAGTAAAGAGGATGGACGTTATGTGAACTCCGAGCTAGCCATAACTAGTGATAAATTCATTATTCCAGAGGGGAGTTATACTTTAGAAAATTTATTGCGGTATTTAAATAACGCTTTAAATGAATATGATATAGCGTTTATATTAACATCGGCCGGTAAAGTAAAAATAACGGTAAATGTACGCTGTGAATATTGGGTAAATCAAGAAACACCGACAATAACCGTCAATGGCAAGAGTAAAGGATATGATGGGGAAGATTGTGATTACTATCATATGTCAACCGCTTCATCAGTGGGAACCGATAAAAAATTTTGTGTTGTTATTAAATTGAAGAAGAAGAAGAAGAAGAAGAAGAAGAAGAAGAAGAAGAAGAAGAAGAAGAAGAAGAAGAAGAAGAAGAAGAAGAAGAAGAAGAAGAAGAAGAAGAAGAAGAAGAAGAAGAAGAAGAAGAAGAAGAAGAAGAAGAAGAAGAAGAAGAAGAAGAAGAAGAAGAAGAAGAAGAAGAAGAAGAAGAAGAAGAAGAAGAAGAAGAAGAAGAAGAAGAAGAAGAAGAAGAAGAAGAAGAAGAAGAAGAAGAAGAAGAAGAAGAAGAAGAAGAAGAAGAAGAAGAAGAAGAAGAAGAAGAAGAAGAAGAAGAAGAAGAAGAAGAAGAAGAAGAAGAAGAAGAAGAAGAAGAAGAAGAAGAAGAAGAAGAAGAAGAAGAAGAAGAAGAAGAAGAAGAAGAAGAAGAAGAAGAAGAAGAAGAAGAAGAAGAAGAAGAAGAAGAAGAAGAAGAAGAAGAAGAAGAAGAAGAAGAAGAAGAAGAAGAAGAAGAAGAAGAAGAAGAAGAAGAAGAAGAAGAAGAAGAAGAAGAAGAAGAAGAAGAAGAAGAAGAAGAAGAAGAAGAAGAAGAAGAAGAAGAAGAAGAAGAAGAAGAAGAAGAAGAAGAAGAAGAAGAAGAAGAAGAAGAAGAAGAAGAAGAAGAAGAAGAAGAAGAAGAAGAAGAAGAAGAAGAAGAAGAAGAAGAAGAAGAAGAAGAAGAAGAAGAAGAAGAAGAAGAAGAAGAAGAAGAAGAAGAAGAAGAAGAAGAAGAAGAGGAAGAAGAAGAAGAAGAAGAAGAAGAAGAAGAAGAAGAAGAAAACACTAAATCAGAAAATGAAAAAGAAGAAGAAGAAAATTCATCTGTTTTTTCAGAAAATGAGGAAATGGACTCTTTTTCTGAAAGTGAAGAAGAAGACGAAACGGGGATATTAAAATCTTTAATATTATATAATCAACTTATGAAAAAAAATAAATAAATAAAAAAAAATTCATACCTTCGCTTAAAGAATTTTTTAAAGTAAATATGGTTAAAAAACATCACTTATACGATGAAAATTTAAAAAAAAAATATTACTTTTAGCGAAAAATATCGTGGAAAAAAGAATTCAAATAAAATGCGGGAATGACTATTTATATATACTTAAAAAAATGGTGCATAAAAAGATTAATTCGCAAGATCTTAAGATCATGATATGCGAAGATCATTGCCTTAGCACCGTGTTTGAAAGAGCGCTTAAATTTTTAAGTAAAATTGAAAAAGAAAATGAATAAATTACAATTAGTTGATGCTGTTAAATTTAATGAAATGTTTGAATATTAAAAATCCGATCATGAAAATAAAAAACTTCTTCAAGGAATAAAAAACCAAGATGAATTTCAGTTGGAAGAAAAAGAAAAAGCGATCGGTGACGCTGTTAAATTAAAACAAAAAGATCGTATTGGGGAAAGTATGGTGGAATTTTTAAAACAGAAAAACGCTGTTAAACGTAAAGCAGACAATTTAGCGATTACTAATGGAGAAGAGGAGAAATCGGGCAAGGACGAGCAAGGTGATGATGATGATAAACACAAAAAAAAAACGAGTGGTGAAAAAAAAATAATAGATTTTTTAAATAAAAAAGGACTGAAAAGCAGTACTCTTCAAATGGGAAAGAAAAGTATTAATCGCGAGGATTTAATATACGATTTATCACACAATGCTAGCAAACAGTTTATGTTAAACCTTAATGAACGGGAAAAAAAAAATGCCTGCGAGTATTATTAAGAACAACACGTTGAGAAAACAGCAAACAGTTTATGTTAAACCTTAATGAACGGGAAAAAAAAAATGCCTGCGAGTATTATTAAGAACAACACGTTGAGAAAACAGTACAGTTCAAAACAATCCGAAAGCGATCTAACAACAGCAACAAGCGCATCAGCATCAGCATCGAGCGACACCGACGATCTCTTTTGGGTGCCAGAAACAAAAAAAAACAAACATAGAAGCGATATAGAGGATGATCCTACCAGCGATCTGAGTTTTCTTTATTCACGTCAAAAAGCTCGCGGTAGATTGTCAGAGTAAAAAAAAAAAAAAAAAAATTAAGGAAAAAAAAAATTGTAAATTCATATGTTTTTTAAACCGTTTTCTGTATGCCAACGAGACTGAAAAGCTAGCGTTTGAGAATGTTTTTTCAAAAAAAATTTTTTTGGGGGCTTCTCCGGCAGACGTGTTTCCTGAAAATATAACAAAAAATTGTTGTTGGATATGGAACACGGATGAAAGTGATTCTGACGGTCGTCATTGGATAGCTATTTGGTTGGACGGGAATAAAATGTATTTTTTCGATAGTTTTGCAAAGTCCACCGATTTTTATCACCGTGATTATTGGGAAAAATTTGCGGGAAAAAAAAAAAAAAAATTTATTTATGTGCAGAAAAAACAATTACAATCGAAACTAACGTATACTTGCGGCTATTGGTCCTTATTATATTTATACGAAAAAAGCAGAAACAAAATAGAAAATAATGCGAATAATAAATGGTGGGAAAAAAAAAGTAAAACAAAAATAGGGAATGAAATCAATTTAAAAAAACAAATAGATTTTAGATTTGGTAATGTTATTGATAAAGTAATATTTAAAAAATGTAAAAGTAAAGAAGAAAAACAGCAATGTTGTCGTAATTTTTATGAATCTTTTATTAAATAATTTTTTAAAAATTTCTTTATTTTTTTATTTTTTAAATTACACCTGAAAGCATGAGTAGGGGTAAAATTCCTCTTCCTTTTTGTTTTTGTTTTTTTCCTCCTCTTTGTCTTTTTTTTAATTCCCCTCCTCTTTGTCTTTTTTTTAAACCCCTTCCTCTTTGTCTTTTTTTCATTCCACCTCCAAATTGTTTTCTATAAGCGTTTATAAGCCCTAAACCGGGAAACCATCCTATACTTCTTCTACCCCCGCGTTGTTTAGGAATTCCTAAGAACCCCCTCCACATTCTGGGAGCATAAACGGTTGTCCCCCCACTCTGTTTATACATTTTTGTAAAAAAAAAACTCGGTTGTTCTTTTTTCTACCTTTTTGGAGGTGCTAAAAGGCTTAAAGAAAAAAACCCTCCTTTTTGTCTTTTTTTTTTAATTTCCTTTTTTTTTATTCTTTACTCTGATCAAAAAAACTTGTTTCCTGTCTTTTTTTTTCCCCATCACCAATTTGGGTTGTAAAGCAGAACTCTTTTATTCCGTTTATACCGTTGCGACTTCACTCCTCCACTTTTTTGGTTTTTTTTCATACGGTATAAACGTGCGAGTTCATTCATCCGTCTCGCGCGAAAAGAATAAAAAAAAAACCCTAGTTGACGTTGTTTTCGTTTCATGTTTTTTTTATAAGTGGAGACGAAAATAAATAACAAAACAATATATATTAAATATTTTTTTTTTTTTTTTAAAAAAACCCTTTTATTTTACACATTATAAATTAACGTGTTTTCACCGGGAAATATATTAGTGCGTACGCGTGTATTTTCGTAACTATTTGGCGCGTTATCAAATAATAAATACCCGTACGGGTCTTTATTAACTTCGTCTAAAATAGAGGTAAATATTTCGCGATTAATTTTCTTATTGTCAGCAAATAGTATACATATTTCTAACATCAGCTAAATTTTTGAACATTAAATGATATTGACTATTGACACGTGAATTTCGTAATTTACCATCCCCGTACATCAAATTTTGACACACAAAAATAACGCTAATATTTTTATGATGTGCGTCACGACATGCGAAGTTATTTAAATTATGTAAATTTTTTTTCGAAGAAGCGGAAACAGTCATAAGATCGTCTAAAACGACTAGAGTATTATCGTTTAAACTTGTTTGCAAATCGCTAGCTTTTGGAATACCCTTATTACATTCGATAAATTCACTTTGCAACCCTTTTTCTTTTCCCACGCGTTCGATCTCACTGTACACCGGTTGATGTGACGTGTATAGAAAAACAACCTTATTAATTAAAGGTGTGATCAATTACCTCGATAGAATGTAATAATTTATAAATCCAAAACGTTTTCCCACACTGCGACGGTCCGCATAATGTTAACATAAATGGGTGTTGAAATGGTATTACAGCGTCGTTTAATTTACGTCTCTAAAAAACCATAAGGAACGGTGTAAAAATTATTTTTAGCTACGCGTTTATTAAAGGTGAAAGTAAATAATTTCACTTCATCTTCAATAAAAATATGGTTAATTTTATCGCGCGTTATTTTATCTGTATATTTAATTTTAATCACCTGCGAATTATCTTCAACACAATTTTTTAATGATTCGAAATTTAACTGTTTTTTTATTTTTTCATTGGATAAACTAAACCCTTTTATATGCACAGTTTCGTTATCTAAATTTGTTCGATACGAATACGACTTCGGCCCCGTTGAACAAAATTGAGTGATCCATTCATTTTTTTTTAACTCATTTGTTAATTCTCCTAGGTAATTCCCCCTCTTAACTAATTCATCGGTATTTTTACTCGTGTAAATTACGGAATCGGTGTCAAAATACAAAACTCGCTCACCTAAACCGTCGATCAAATCGTACAATTTTAATCGTGCATAGGCTGTAACAAAACTCGCGATAACTACGTTCCCCGTTTTTAACGGAGTTGTAACAACGTCGGATTTTTGATAAGTGACGCATAGGATGTTTTCGTTAACAAAGTCAGTTCAAGTTAATTCTACATTCGGATCGTTCGCTAACGTTATTAGGTCGTGGTAATCAGATAAAAAATCGACTTTCGTATTATTATCGTTTTGCGCAAATTTACCCCAAAGCGAATTTAATATATTTTTGGCTGTGGCACGTAAACTGGGGTTATACTCTATTTTATCTTTATCTAATAAAATCCCCTCGTTTTTATAATAATCAGCGATATATTTATCAACTTCGCTATCGATTAAGTTTTTCTCATCATCGTAACATTCGTCTGGAAAACCGCTTGCCTCTTGTTTTATTTTTAAAAAACAATTTACGAACTCTTGAAAAATTCTTTCTTTCCGCGGGTAATGGTAAATTTCATAGGCTTTAATAATTCGATATCCTTTTTCAATGGCTTTATTTACTTCTACGCTAGTCCACGTGCCGAAAATACAACGCTCGTCTTCGTTGTGCGTACAACGCGTTAATTGAATTGAATTAGCGCATGTGCGGCATAAAGGGAATATTAATTTTCCGTTGACGCGGACGGGTAAAACAGGGAAATACAAGTTTTGTGGCGGGAGAATACGGCATTTTACTAGTCCGAATACTTCAGATATTTCTACGGTCTCGCACTCCTCTTTAATATATATCGTCGGATGACCGACAGGATATTTATTAGCTTTTTGAACGTAAGGGTATAAAGATGTGAAATCATCGTAATTAATTTTTTCATTTTCACTAGCATTTTTAAACAAGCAAACGGATGATGTTCGTCCCCCGTAAAGTGCATCTCTCACTTCTAACGGGAGATAAGGAGTGAAAAATTCTGTTTTTCGATCATGCATTTTTTTGTAAGTTTACATTCCTCCCGAAAATCACACTCCCATTTTTCTACTACTTTATAACCAGCTTTTTCCAATCGATGTGTAAATTTTTTCATCCCCGCATAAAGGTGGGAAAATTTCGTATTATTTATTCGATTAAGTTCGTAGGGAAAATAACATTTCGGGCAACCGTGGAAATAGCACCCGTGAAACTGATAGACGGTACCGTCATAAAATCCGTCAACATAACGTCCCAAAATTTGCTTCTCACCATTTCACGAACATTTGTACTCTAACATCCCGTTTGCTTCTTTCACGTTTACTTCTTCTAGCCATATCAACACTACAACACTTTGATTAGCACGCCCTCTATACCCCGAAGCCGGTATGATCCCCACACATTTTTCTCTTAAAAAATTCATTCGAAATACTTTCAACGCCAAACTCGCTATGGTAATACATTCTATATCGTAAAAAGGACTAACACCCGAAGTTTCCCGCATAAACATAGAAAATTTAACGCATCCTTTTCGTAAAATATCAACATCCGAACTACAGTAGTAATACATTTCTTCTTCAAACACGTATTGTTTTTCTTTCTTTTTCAAATACCATTTTTCAAACTCAACTTTTGTTTCCTCAGCCATATTTTCAAGATCGAAATAATCACGCGCAACAACCCCGCCTACATATGATAAATCTGTAAATTTATACGGGTGAAACCCTTTAGTTTATTCTTCAATCCCCATTGTTTTTGGAACTTTTGATGATTTCATATGTAAAAATGAAAAGCTATCGAAAAAAGTAATTTTTTTATCGGGAATTTTCAACATCATTATTTTACACCCGTTCATTATAGTATCTGGATAAATTTTTTTTTCATTGATGAGATATTTGAAAATAAAAATCGTATCAAATCACCCCCCATTATGCGCTAGCCAAACAGAATTTTCTTGTTCTAATATAAATTCACATAATTCCGACACAGTATTATCTCCTTTAAAAACAAATTCACGTTTTCCATAGCAAGGTTGAATATTGTCATCCGCTTTGTAATTTTTACTTTTTTTAATTTCGATATTTTCACATTTACAACATACTTTTTGCACGACGCAATAATACGGAATCATTAATTTATTCTTATCGGTACGCGTTTCAAAATCAAAAAAATAATAATTTGGGTTTATTCCCTCTTTTTTTTTATGGTTTTCATATAACAAAAATGCGATTTATCCTTATAATCGTTGCAATGAAAACAAAAATGTTTTTTACAATTATGCTTTTTTACATTCTTCGCGGTGAAAAAACGAAATCGAGGTACAATCTTATCGCACTGCTCGCAAAAAAACATGTATTGGCACGGTGTTATTTTACCGTAGTTAGGCTGCATAGGGGAAAAAACATGGTTTGTTAAATGAGTTGAAAAACAATTTTCATTATAAAATAAAATATTGCAATTAGAGCACTCAATTTTGCAACCGGTAGGGCAACAATTAGATTGGTTATAGCAACGTTGACATGTTAAGTAATTATTGCATATATGTGAATCTTTACGTTCAAAACGTTTAAGATAACTCATGCATTTAACACAAAATCTATCTGGTGGGAGTTTTGAAAACTTAACCATGCTTAAAACAACGTCGTAATGCTCATTATTCAACCACAAACAAACGACATCGTTGGTTAACTTAATTAAATTCCCCTCTTTATCACAGCGCGAATCATAAATTATGTCATTATCAAATTTATCCGAATATATTACCAAATCAACACCCTGGTATTTAAGAAATTTTTGATAAACATCGGAATAATGTTTTGTTTTCACACTCCCCTCAGGTATTCCGCATATTTCATAAATATTACGAATTTCATCAATAGTGTACAGTGTATCGACGCCGGAATGAGGAGATCTTTCCATTTGCACGTATCGCGTGTCTTTTTTTAAGTACGATAACGCTACTAATAAACTAACTACGAAACAACAATTTTTAATAATTTTGTTTAGCCCGTCGCATACGACATAAAAAACACCCACGCGTTGATCGCGTCCGTATTTTTCCGCATTTTTCCCACCGCCACCCCCGTCATCATCCGTACCTTCCCCCAATTTTTGATATATTTTTTTTTTATTCCTCAGTTGTTTATTTTTTTTTTATTTTTACTATACGTGTGAGGGAAGGTTTGAATTACAACATTTGTTTCCCACCCGTCAGCGATCAACGTGCGATTGCTTTGCATCATTTTTTCAAAAATATTTAATAAAAAGTTAACGTCGAAATCTTTGAGCGGAAGAACAGCTGTTGAAAAATAAGATTTTGGCGCGTGTGAAAAAATAAAACGTACATAATCATCTTCTGAATTCGTAGATGCTCGAGCTACGTTCAGCAAATACGTAAACACTACACGTAACGATTGAATAAACGCGATAAAATTCATTCCCGTTTTTCGCGCAATCGAAACGTGTAATGTTTTTTGAGAAAATTTAAATTTTTCATTATAGGAAGACTTGATAAGGTTAGTTTTAAAATTTTCTTCCTTTTTCCCACACGCCATTCCTTTTTTTTTCGTTTTTCTAATAATCCCATTATCTCACTCACATCTTCTTCTGTAAATACTTTTTTTTTTTCTCAGCCATTTTTTTTTCTAAAAAAAGAAAAAAATTTTCTTTTTTCTTTTTCTTCTTTACATCAACACGATCAATTACAACATCTGAATTACGTATATTTATACAATTAAATGTAAAAAAGGGTTTATCTTTAGAACACATTCCACCCATTTTTTTAAAAAAAACTAAAAAAACAAAAACAAAAAAAATAAAAGCTTAAGGATTTTGCTAATACCAATTATTTTAAAACCAAAATCCGATGGCTTACGATCAAATTCATATCGAAGTTTATTTAAAAAATAAAAATAACGGAGCTACTTACATTGGCTACGAGATCGTCGATAATGACGCGGAAATACTATTCGCTCCTTTTATTTTAAAAGACTGTCTAAAAGAATTTCAAAATAACGAGGGTGAAAATTTAATATTTATTTCAAGTTTTGAATTAACACAACGTCTAAATTGTATGCAGAGAAAAATAATAAACATACCTTCAGATATATTGTATAAAGTAGAATGTTTAATAAAATTTATTAAACGGAAAGAAAAAATAGAAAATAACCACGATCTTTACATGGGAATAAGAACAATATTCTAAAAAAAAAATGAAAAAAAAATGGTTAAACAAGGTGTGAATAAAGGGGGCCGAAAAATGAGTTTAATTTCACAAAATGTACGCAATGTTCTACAATGTCGAAGCAATACATTGAAAAAAAAAAGATGTCGAAAAAGAACAGCGCATACGAGTAAATGTTGGATACATTTAGCAAAAGAAAATAACTTACGTATTAAAAAATCACGTATTCCTAATGCTGGTAAAGGCTTGTACGCTTGGAAAAAACCCTTCGCCCGTCTTTCCGATGTTGTTTACTACACAGGTAAAAAAACCACAATGGCTGAAATGGATCGGAAATATGGTAGTAAAACAATCGCGCAATATAGCTTATGTGACGGTCCTCGTCATTGCGTCGACGCTTATAAATCAACCCATGGTCCAGCACGATTTTGCAACGATGCGAGAGGATCGCGATATAAAAATAATTCCTGTTTTACAGGAACAACAAAACACAATAATCGATTTAAATTACAAACCAGTTCAGCTATAAAGCCACATCAAGAAATTCTCGCTGACTACGGTGACGAATATTGGCCACATGGATATTTTAAAAAAAACAAAAAATGAGTAAAAACCGAAAAAATGGAAATGTCAGCTTTCGAGGAAAAAAAAGACAAAGAGGTGGTTCAAAAAACAAAATTCAAAAAGTATTAAAAATTATGAAAGATTTTGAATCTACAAAAAAAAAATTTTTAAAAAGATAAAATCCGGTGTGAATAAAGTAAAAAAATTTAAAAAAAAACAATTTGGCGGAGTGCAACCGAGTGAAGACAGATATCAGCAGTTTGGAGGGACGGTGTTACCCAATGTTAATAGATATTATTTAAATTAATTTTAAAAAAATCAATAAAAAACAAAGAAAAACAACAACAAAAAAAGTGTACTTTTTATTTTTTTTAAAAAAATTATCGGAATAAATTACACGAGTTTCATAGGCTACGTAGGGTAGATGAGCCACCCCGTATTTTACACCCTTTTTTTTTAATGAATTCTGTAAATTGAATATGTTGAAGTAAAATTAAGTCATCGTCTCTGGCTAAATCATATTTTAAATTTTCAAATTTAACTGAACTTGAAAACATAGGTAAACTAAAATACACGTCTTTTGAATTTCGAGGAATTAATTGAGTGGGTGTTATATCATTCGCAACATAGATATTTTTTATAGATATTTTTTTTTTTATCAAATTTTTATTTACTTGAAGTATGGTAAAGAAAATACTTCCTTGATCTTCAGCCTGTACATTTTTAGAAATTTTTATTTCTATAGAATCAATAATTTTTCTTTTTCCCACGCGTCTGCATCGGGAGTATGCGTTAAAGAAAATAGGTAGGCATTTTGCGCACTCACACCGCTATTTATATGAGAAAAAGTGATAACTCTCGTTTGCTCATTAACATAAGATTCGATGATAGCTCCTTGACGTGCTGTTTGTTCTCGAAAATGATATTCCTGGTTGGCAAGTTTCGCCGGGGTTTTTCCGTACTCGTCTAGCGAATGAAACCAAAAACGTGGATTTTTCATAATAATTTTTTTATCAGCCATAATAATGCAAAATTTTATCTATTTTTTTTGTTTCGTGTATTAGATCGGTAACTTTTGCTGCGAAAAGCACAACCTCGTATGAAGAGCAATGAACATTATGTTTTATATGTTCCTTGCAAATCTTTATATCTTTATGAAAATATTTAGCTATTTTCTCATATTTTTCCACACCGAAATGTTCTAAATTTACACATTCCACTTCCATTATTTCACATAAATCGGATTCAATTTTTCCCCCTTTATACCCGAATAAAATTTCGGTTTTTCCACTAAATTGTTTTTTAAACTCTTGTAAAAATTCTGCCTGACTGTAATATCGTGAGTTTTTTCGATAATTATATAACTTTAACCCGTGAATTTGAAATTGATGACGAATGCTGCGTTTATCTCTTTCACTCATCCGCCAATAAGGTTGAGCATCTTCGATAAAACAATGAAACATTTCATATCTGCACCTCTCCATATTAAACAGCGAAACTTCGCGATAATATACTCGTGAATTAACGCAGTAACATTCACAATCCATAATGTGTGTGACATTTTTTAATATTTCTTTTCCTTTTTCTGCAAATAAATCATCATGATTTTTCACCTTGTTAAATTCGCTGTCGTAACGCGAATACATCTTACAACAGAATGATAAAAAAATCAATAATTCAACAGTTTTTCTTTAAAAAAATCCAGATTATCATTACAAAGTTTACTCAAATGAATATCACATTTTAACATTCTTTTTATATTAGCAACAAGCGTAAGATCGTATAAAGGATGAGTTTGTTTAATATCAGCACAAAAATTATTGAGCAGTTCTCCCGCATCTCTTCTTATTCCTTCGGTGGCCTCTTCAATAAACAGTTCAATTTTTTCTTCATGTGTGATGGTACACCCACACTGATCGAAGTAGATCTTATTAATATTCTTTGCGAGCAATTCCAAAAAACATCGTTCCAACACCTCGATCTCATGTCTATACGTTAATCTTTCATCAATCGATCCAGAACATGGTGAGGATGGAGAGCTGGAGGATGAATGTTCTTCTTCTCTCTTGTTCTTGTTGTTCTTTTCCGCCTCATGATCCCTCACTGCTTTATCAAAATCTGCAGAACATACAAACCCCCGCTTCATCGCGATATAATAAATTCACAAAAAAACCTCCCTTTATAAAGAAAAACATCCGCTTCATAATAAATTCATAAAAAAATCCCCTTATTATAAAAAATGTTTCTTAAAAAAAAATATATAAGAAAGTAAAAGGTTTTGAAAAAACCAACATTTTACTCTGATTTTTAACGTGGATGGTTGACTCACATTCAAAGGTAATGCTTGGTTAATTATTGATGAACGATATCTAGAAGTGATTAAAAAAAAAATCACTCTGGATCTCTTTCATGAATACTTCTCTCTTTCATTACAGAAAACCGTAAGCATGAATAAACGTTCAGGTGAAACAGAAGAAGAAGGAGAAAATGATTGTAAACGTCAACGAAGAGAAACAGACGTAGATTTATTAAAATGGATATTGACGTTCACATGTTATTTTCGTTATTTTCCCAACCGGGAAATCGGTCTACTCTACTGGTTAATGGGAATGGCGAATATATACGAAGGAGGTTACATAAGGCTGATTTCAAAAAATTCAAAAAGTGATGAAATCACTCCCTGGGAGATCCCACACCAATATTGGCGCTACTATGGTGGAAACGTGACACAACGTAATAATAATCTATCTCATGTCATCGCTAGAAATGAAGAGATTTATTTCACAATTCCATTTATGCAGAGGAGATGAACGCTGGTGTATTAAGAATAATTTCAGACATCTATTATTAGTGAAAGACAGTCGATTTAATTTTTCATTATTTCCTAAAAGAGGAGCTGAAATATTTAATTCTTTTTATTTTCCTATACTACCCGACGAATTAAAGCCATGGCATAGTGAAGTTTACCATCGATTGGGGTTCATAAGTAACAATAGTATACACGTGCCGTACAGTGCTTGGATATATAGAAGTTGTTGGAATAAGAGCAGTTCATTACACGCGATATTTTCGTATATATATGAAAAATATGGTAATGAAGGTGTGAGTATAGGAGTCTATTTATACAGTAAATCACCGAATTTTTTCCACCAAGCACTCAAGTGCAGAAATAGAGAAATAAGTATGAAATTTTTGTTAAATTTAACCTGTTGCTTCGTTTGTTTTTGCGAAAACCACAACCCACGCGCAATGATAAAAAAACAACACATACTTACAACATTCGTAAAATTGTTTCACAAGAAAAAAATCTTGAAATTTGTCGTTTTAAAAATTGTAAGAAACGAAATAGCGCAGCATTAGATACGCGTGAATTTGAAGTGTTTGATTATGAGAATGTGTCAAAAAAAGAAATGAAAAACATAAAAAAAAATAACACTTCTTTCACAACCGGTTATCACATTATGTAATTTTGAGGAGGGGAAATTTTTTTTCCCCAAGAATCGTCAACTCACGCGATAATTGTCACATACGTAGACACTATTGATTTAAGAGATTTTATTACCACTTTCTTCGCGTGTATATTTATTAGTAGAGGTTTTCTCGATTATTTAAAAGAATTACTCTAATATATATTTCAAATTATTAAATGCGGGTATGTAAGATTTTCTATCTTCAAAAACACGTTGTCCTTCTTTACTTTGTAATATTTCTAGTTGCTCACATAACATTTTGTGTTGTTCAAAAGATTTTACCTTACATGATAAATTATCTCTCAATATAGCATGTAAAGCTTTTCCTACTCGACCATTCCCGTCAGCAAACGGGTGTATATATTCAAATATATAATATATTCGAGTAGCTAGCAAATTCAATTCGTCATCCTCGTCCTTAATTCTACGGTAATGTTCATCTAATAATGTCATGTAAATATCGGTATAGTTAGAAGGTGGGCAATGATTTCCCACATATTTGTAATTTATTGAATATTCTCCTCCGTTGTAATTTTTCATACAACGCGTATGTAAATAAATACATATTTCACTTATTTGCATTTGTTCTCGGTATGATTGTTTTAGCCGGTAAAAATCACTCAACCCACGAGCATATTTTGCACAAATATAGAACAAATATTCGTTTTCCTTATTTTCTTCCATAAGCACAACGTAGTACGAAAATATTTTGATTTTTAAATGATGTTCAAAATTCATTTTCTCTCTTTTTTCTTTATCCCCCAATATCCGATGTCAAAATTCACTCGATTAACGCACTGATTAAGATGCAGGAGAGATAATCTTGTGAAATTTCTAATCAAAATTTCTTCTTCTTTTTCCACTCCTTTAAAAAATACGAGAAGTAGCGAATAAAACGCAATAATATCCCCAATAGTATACCGTTGAATTTCTTCGTAAATCCTCGGAAATTGCGTCTTCAAAATATGAACTTTTATACTTTCAAAAAGGTTTCTTTGTTTAAGTACACACTCTTCGATTTTTTTTTAAACACATCCCCAATCGTTGCGATTCCACTTTTATTTACCTCCTCTATTATAAATTCCATTACAAAAAAAAAATTAGACAGATTTACTTTTTTTTTATCACCCTTATTCTCCCCCGCTACATACCGATCCGCCATCATCTCAAATATAGCAAGTTGCTCTTTCACTTTGGTTAACTTTCTTACTTTTTTTTGTTTTTCATTAAATATATATTTAAGTTCTTTAAATTTATTTTCTGCTGTCACTACTACGTCTCTATCAAATCTATTTAATATTGCATGCGAATCTATAAGTGTCTTTTTTCTTAAAATATAACGATTTTCATCTAAATTATCAAAATCTAGTTCCTTATAACAACGTTTTAAATCCTCGATGTTTTTCCCCATACTCCGGATCAGTGGTTGCTGCGTAGTTGTTGAGGTTGTTGATTGTAGTAGGGGGGTGAAAGTCGGGGGTTGTTGTTGTTGTTGAGCGAAGAAAGTCGGTAGTTGCCCCGAACTTAATTCTGAAGGATGAGAAGAGAAGGAAAAATCAAAGGGGGCATTTCCTGTATTGAGAACTTCGGTAGTAACGGGTTGGGTATATATATGTTCCATTCCATCAGCAGAAAGAGGAGAAAGAGAAACATTCTTCGTATTATTCAATTCGTTGAAGAAATCCGCTACTAAACGTTGTTTATCTTCTTCTTCTTGTCGCTCACTCGCTGCCAGCCGTAAACGTTCTTGTTCGATCGCTTCTGCTCGTTCTTTCTCGAGCCTAACAACAGAGGCTGCCCGTTTCTCCTCCACTGCTAGCTTCACACCAGCAATCCGCTTCTCCTCTTCGACCTTCGCAGCAGCAACGCGTTTCTCCTCCTCCTCTAGCTTTTCTTTCGCTATTCGCTCATCATTAATCCTCATTACTTCTTTCATATCGATCGAACTTTCGCCAATAAATTTATAGAAGTCAGCAAGATTTGCCATCTTTTATGAAAGTGTGAAATTTCATTTTTTTCTCCCCCTTTTATACCATGCATATTTTAAACAAAATTAAGTTTTCTTTTACCCAATAAGATCGTTTGCTTTGTGTTTTTTTGAGCAAAACTGAAAAAAATGATTGGTATTCATCTGATTTGGTTTGGTGATGATAAAAATTGAAAAAAACCAGATAAAATCTCAAAAATTTAATGAAGTCAAACAAAGAGTTCCAATGTTGACTTAGAAAAGCGTGGGGTTTAATATGTCAATAACAGAAGCAACGAGAGAACACTGGAATTTGAATATGTCAATAACGGAAACGATGAGATTATAAGTAGGTGTTTTTTTTTCTATTTATACAAAAGTATTGACACACAAAAGATGGCTGGAAAGGAAGAGGAAGAAACTGGAACAGATACTATGCTATTCCTAAAACAGCAGTTATGTAAAAAAGGATATGCAATTAAAAGCAACGAAGATATCTTATACAGTATTAGACCCGCTGCTATGAAACTATGGTGTATAGCGTCATTAAGTGAACTCCCGAAAAGATGTTATGTGAAAAATTGCGATGGTGAAGTCGATGTTTGCGCTGTGACTGTGGCTGATTGCGATATTGGGGAATGCTGTATATTTCCAACCTGTCTACAACACGCACTGGCGCCCGGACCGATTAAATTATATGAAGCTTTATTAACACGAATACCTAAACATTTTCTACTTCGAGATGTAAGCATAATCCCATCATTAGAATACGCACGTCTAGTATCACTTCAGAATCAATTTAAAAGATTGACAACGTTTGACAATGTTAATCAAGTTTGCAGAGGTGTAATTAAACTACGATGAAAGTTACCAGTTTCAATAAAAATGCTTAAAGTTAGTTAGTTAGTTCAATTGTTTTTTTTCTTCTACTTTCTTCTCGCCATCTTCTTCTTTCTTCTTCTCTTCTTTATAAAGAACGACGTCTTTCTTTCCACCCTTCAAATGATACACCCGCTTATCGACGTAGTCGCAATAACAACAATCTTCTTCTTCTTTTTCTATATTTGATCGAACATCATCAACTGATAAAGATATGAGGAAGAACAATATTATTATCCCAAAAAGATTCATCTTCAAAGACTCATATCCCCAAACCACAAGTTAAATTTATACACATCGTTTTATTAATTATTCTTGAATTAATTAAAAAAAAAGTAGAAAAAAAATAAAACAAAATATAAAATAACATGAAATCAATAGAAAAAAAGAGTAATATACTACACATTTGCACATATACGCTGACACAAGCACGTTTTTGCTTAACTCACAAGCATATCCTTCGTGTAAAGGGATTTTTTTTTTCTCTCGTAAGCATCCATTCATGTGTAACTAAGGGATGCATAAATCGAGCTGCATGTTCAGCTCTTATTTCATCTCTCATTAAATCCATATAATATGAGATTGAAAGATCCATTCCCTTATGTCAATACCCAACACTGTGGACACATACCCATCCTAGGAATTTATCCCTTTTTTTCACATCCGGTGGAAAAAATCTCATTTTTTCCCATATTTGTTTTCTATGTCAACACCGGAACACCGTATTTGACATTCCTAGGAATTTTCCCTTTTTTTCACATCCGGTGGTAAAAATCTCATGAGAAAAAAATTTTTTTTACCCAATATTTGTTTTCTATGTCAACAGCGAAACACATCAACACATTCCACGAATTTTTCGGTTTTTTTCACATCCGGTGGGAAAAATCTCATTCATGAGAAAAAATTAAATGCAATAAAATCCTAAAAAATCCACCCTTTATGCAGAAATTAACGATTCACCATTTTTTTTAAAAAAATCAAAAAGAACGGAAAAAATCTCATAAGAAACAAAATAAAATAAAACCACGTAAAATTTCACAATCACTACGGGTTCGACTATCAAAGAGATAACTTCCGGAAGGCGAGTATCTAAAAATTGATTTCATTTGAAAATGATGTAATGTGCGTTATTCTCAACGAACTCAATTTTTGCGTTACTCACAGGGTGGTGATCTCCCGCTTAAAGGTGAGGAACACAGTAAAAGAATTCTCTGAAATTCGATTCGCTATCCAGTTCCTGATTAGCATTTCTTTTTTGGAGAATTTATTTGTTGTGTTTCTTACAGAACTACAGAACAACGATGATCGTCGACAATCGAAAGAAGGTGAGAAATCTTTAACGCTGTGTCTTTCTTTTCTTTCTTCTCGACTCACGTTTTTGAATTTCTTGCAGACGATAACAACGAAGTGAAAACGAAACGAAGAAATACGTTGTGGTTCCACGAGTCGTCCGAGGCGAACAGCGAAGACGAAAGAAACAGGGTTGTGTTCGAATCCTTTTTCAAGAATGAATGGGGCATTTTTTTTCCATCTCATGCATTCTTCGAGAAGGCAACGACATAATCGAACAAAACACTGTGAATCATTCGAGATCAACAAGACGGGAGAAACAGATATTTTAGTGTGGTTATGTTTGAATCCTTAAAAAGTGAACTGAGACAATTTAACGTCTCAGATCATTCTTCGAGGACTCAAACAAATGAGGATGAAATAGCTTTTAGATAAAGCTTGGGAAAAAGTTGGGTAATCCGTTGCTGATTACCATTTTTTTTCAAAGCTTCATCTATCTGTTGTTAACCGTGTTAGAAAACAAATAGTCGAAGAAGAAGACGCTAACAACATTAGATAAAGCTTTGGAAAGAGTTTGGTGGTCCTTGCTGATCACCATCTCTTTTCAAAGCTTCATCTGTTGTTATCCGCAGAAAACATCAAAGAAGAAAACGTCAACAACAATGGTGAAATGATGAAAAGAAGAAGAAACAGGACACCCGCCCTCATCAGAGAGAAACGTAAAGAATGTGAGACTCTTTCCGTTTTATTTCTGACGTCTGTCGTGTTTCCATATTAAAAAACCAACAAGGACGAAAACAAAAATTCGGGTAGTCGTCGTCCGACGAAGGAACGAACGAACGAGAGAGAGAGAGAAAGGAAGACAAAAAAAAAGAAAAAGCGATGCGGCGCGCGCCGGGCGTCTTTTGCCCTCCCACATGCCGTCGACGAACTCTTCTCGCATATATTCTGACATTTTTTTTCAACAGAATATAGAACAAGACACCACAACACTCGCACGCAGAACAATAAAAAACACACACACTACATACACACCCCCAAAAACACACACACACCCACCCCCCACAAAAAAAATGCTAATGAAGAGAGCCAACACCCACTCTCTAGCACCCCCCGTCCAAAATCGCTGTTAATTTATGCGTGCTCGTCGCTGATTGGTTCCCTAAAAAATACTGCAATCTGATTGGTTAAAAACTAGTGCCAGGCTCCAACACATAAAAAAAAATCTTTTCCTTTAGTACACTACTCTTCCAGCTTTGCGTTGATCTGAGCTAGTCCTTCGGCAGTGACTTGGTCAGCTCTTTTCTTCTTCAGATCATCACAACGCCGCATTCTTTTCCTTCGTTTCCTTTCCTTTCGCATTAACTTCAACTGCTCTTTTGAGTTGGGGAATCTGAGCTTGATATGTTGTTCGAGTTTTCCATTATCCATATTCAGTTTAATATCAGTATAATTGCACTGCAGCTTCCCAGTTCTTCAATCTCCATTTCCCGCGTTTATCATGGGAACGAGGTTCCCCAATTTGGATCAGTTACGATGACATTGACAAAAATTGGTGGCTCATTATTAGATTTGCCAGGCTGACATTTTCACATTGGCAAGTGCTCTAAATCAGTAGCTGATTTAATAGGTGGTGAGTTTTTTCTGAGTATACAGCATACTATATAGTATACAGTATTCTACATGTACACCTTGTCCAACAAACTTTACTATCATTACAAATATAAAACTGTTTATAAATAAGTTTTGTGGAAACACCACATAAAATATTTTTTTGTGGTGTTTCCACAAAACTTACTTATATTACTTTATCGCCATGAAAACGTTCAAAGAATTAATAAAACTGTTTATTTATAACAAACTGTTTATTTATAAATTATCTAGAGCTTGGGAATCAACAAATTCCCAATGCAGAATCTTTACCATCAAACAGTCTACTGACTGTCACTTATTGTTTGAACAATTAGGAATTATGCCAAATCACCAGTTGCTGTTCTGGTGACAAAAATGTGTTATTTCTACTCAATGACTTGGAATGACTTGTTCGGTAAATACACTGTAGCACGTACTGATAAACTGTTATAGGAGCACTGTTTAATTTCAAGAATCCATACATGTACATAGCCTTGATGAAGACTTCCACAAATAAACAGTACGTGGCATCACAAATTTATTGTAAAACCTTTTTTTGTTCAGCCAAAAAAAATACGAGGAATTTACCCAGAGAGCCTGTGTTACTGTATATGTACTTTCTGACTGGCAGTAATAAAAAAGAGGTTGGTAGTCTAGTGCATGAACATACAAATATCGTTTTCAACCCACTCGAGTTTACAATATGCTAATTTATAATTATAAGGTCCATGTGAAGACTGGGCCCAAGATTAGTGTCCTGCCTCCCTGATGGGAGCAATTATAAAACTGTATTTGGAATTTTCCACTAACACTGTAGTTTGTGCGGAAGAGGTAAAGTGACAAGAACACTTTCATGTTGAACAATGTCAAAAGCAGGAATGAATTTACCATATATTCTCTGGATGGGTATAAAGTTGGCAGGTCCATCTAGTTCAAACATATCTTTGCACCATACTTCTACTGGAGCACCTATTGTGTACCTTGATGGATGTACTTGATACCAACGCACTGATGCAAGAACACAGGATACATATTGATTGTTAACTTTTACATTCTGCTTCATAAAGTAGCCAACAACTCCTGGTCTTAGATCACTTCCAGATGTGTCAATTTCCCCTCCAAGCTTACACCATCTTGCCAATATGAATGATGACCTTTCATCTCTTGCACTGGCTGAGCCATACTTATCTCCACCAAATTTAAATGAGGAATATCTTTCGAAATGGCATGTTACAGAGGTTTCATCTACTGTGTCAAATATGGCTTTATACATATTCTTGAGATCAGGAAGAAACTCAATATCTAAACATTGCCTTGCAAATGGAGGGCAGCAGACATACATAAATTCATCACATATCCAACTATTACCTTTTTTCACAGGGCCAATTGAGAGAAGACTTGAAAGAATAATGCTACCAGATACAATATCGTGTTCTGTCAATGACTGGTCATGTAAGCTGCCAGCCTGTCTTGAAATAAGTCTGTCCATAAGTGGCTGAAAACGATCTTTAAACGCTGTTGGAAATGGTATATCTTTTAGGAATTGGCCTGCATTGAATTTACGCATCAGCTGAATTTCAACAGCTCTTTGATTCGTTCCATATCGCCCAAGAATCCCATTATATCTCTCAAAGCTGAACAGCCAAAATGAGTAGACAGGACCATAATCTAAAATGCAATCTAAGAGATGCATGTGAAGATGCATGTTTGGTGTGACTCTGCTGTTACCATACAAATTCTCAGTACCCTGGCAAAACTTCAAAATATAATTATTACCTATCCTTGCTCTTGTCTCTGTGATAACAGGTGAACAAAGAAATGAACATGCAAGAACAAAGTAGCGCCAAACATCTAAATCTGCACTTGGTAAAACGTTCCAGAGGCTATAAATGGAGAACAATATAGTGAAAGACTTCCACTGGTCAGCAGTGAAGCCTCCGTAACTGTTTTGAATCTTCCTTGGCATCCTACCAACATAACATGGAACTTTCACTTTGTCAACCTTGCATTGTATTACACAGAGGGATGTTTTATCAATTAAAGGACTCTCTGGATTGAGCCATATATTCTTCATCACATGCTTTGGTGTGCCAGTAAAAAGATTGTGCATGGGATCTATTATATGAAAATGAACACAATCAAAATAGGGTAAGGACATAAGTTCACTAAACCTTGAGCCATAAAATTGTTCCCTGGCAAGTTTATCAGCTGCTGTATTCTGATTAAGAATAACCTGTGCTTCTTCACGATGTTCATGATTACTCCTAGGAGGAGGAGTGAAGCCAGAGAAATCCATTTTGGTACTTACTGAGCCTGGAAATTGTTTTTTACATTTCGAACAGCCATGACGTGACGTATGCCCAGTAAATCCACAAAGCTTTCTTGTAGCAGGGATGTCACAGCCTACACAAAGTAGAGCAGCACGGAATAAAAGTTTAGACTTTGAGCTATAACATATAGTTTCAACGTCAATTCCATCTTTCCATAATAAATCTAATTCAGCTACAAGTGGTTGAAGATATGAGTTCATGTGTAACTTGGGCTCACATGGTCCTGGTATGATGCCAACCAAAAACACATTTTCAGGTTTGAATATTTCGGCTCTTGGAAGGTTCATCATGACCATATACAATGCACCAACACTGTAAACTGAATGTTTGAATGGCTGGAACCAATCAACATTAAGCGTAAATGCATAGTTCCTAGGTGAAGCTAGAAATGGTGTAACATCAACATATTGCCATTCCTTCCAAATTTTTCCGTCAAACACATCTGCAAGAAATCCTTCTGGAATACTTCTGTCCCTCCACCTTTCGCACGTCTCTACAAATCCCGGCCTTTGTATGACACTACGGAGATGATTAACTACACTGTTGTAGCAGTACACTTTAAAAGGGTAAAGTCTTGTGTCATTTTTTAAAGATACCTCTTTTAGAAGTGGTTCCCCACATTGGGTACGGCGAAAGTGTTGTCGGGGATTTGGGAATTCTACAAAAGAACATTTCTTCAGGATCCTTTTTCCATTTAGGGTAGCATAGCTGTCATCAAAGTTATACAGACAATCACATTTTGGACAGACAACATATTTGATGACTTTGTCTTTGTCAATTCCTAATTGCGTTCTTAGTATATGCAGTGATGTCGGTAGCATCATTGCAAAAGTTGTGAGTGAAGGAAAAATTGTAGCAATGGAGTCGAACAGTGTTCTTAAAAAACTTACGAGTATATCCAAGGCATCAGATATGGAACAAAATGAAGACCATAAGCAAATGAACAATAATCCAATGAATAATTGATTTGGCTTTTTCCTGAAAACGTGGGGCTTGGGAAGCATCTATAGATGGCAATACATAGCTTTGCTGAAAATCATTCTCTATTTCCTCCTCTGTCGCAGTCCACACTTCGACATTCACTTTTGCCTGGACCACCCTTTCATGGTATAGCAAGTCATCTTCACTATCATCCAAAAATCCACCACTAATTAATTGGACATCCTCTTCTTCTAAATCTTCAATCATGACACCCTGTGAAACTATTGAAATCAGCAATATAGCTTTTGATATTATGTGCATAATGTATATGTACATTTATTATATCCATGAATTTTATTATGTATATATACACTATACACTATACACTATATTACGTTACGTTACGTTACGTTACGTTACGTTACGTTACGTTACGTTACGTTACGTTACGTTACGTTACGTTACGTTACGTTACGTTACGTTACGTTACGTTACGTTACGTTACGTTACGTTACGTTACGTTACGTTACGTTATATTATATTATATCATATCATATCATATATATATATATATATATATATATATATATATATATATATATATATATATATATATATATATATATATATATATATACATATATATATATATATATAATAAAAGTAGTGTGCTACGTAGGCAGTGTTGAAACAACAATCGAAATATGGTATAGTAGGTTAATACTGCCGAAACAGAGAATGTAAGTGGTCTATTAACGTTTCGAGCGAAGGCCCTTCGTCAGAGAGAAACGTGATATATAGATATATATATATATATATATGTATGTATATATGTATATATGTATATATATATATATATATATATATATATATATATATATATAGCCAGCGGTTTTCATTGTGTTTTTATTACCAAAAACATTTCGATTTTCTGGACCTGTTGATACATACTTGCCACATATAAACTGTATAAAATATTTAATAAATAAATTATATAATGTATTACCCTGTTGAGATCCATCCGTATCAACTTCCAATTCTAATTCCACTTGTGTACCATGTAAGTCGTCATCAACACTGTCGTTATTAGTGACAATGGCATGTTGAACAATTTGACATTCATCATCCGAAGAGTCGCTATTTTTCCCCCATTCACCAACAGATTTATTGTAGTATAGATCCACGTGTTGTCGATATGTTCTCAATGAAACATATTCCTCGCAATGCTCACAAAATTTTCTTTTACTCGCAGTTATCGTAGCCATATTTGAAACTTTGATTCAAATGATTTTACTCTGATAGATTGAATATGTACAGAATATATAAAGGGCCGTTTTATGCACAGGCGATTTTTTGCTGCGATTTTTCTCCTTCTAGACCACACACGAAGCGTGTAGACATCCACTCAATCGCATGCTTCAGATTGCTAAAGACAAAGGCGTACACGAAGTAATGCACACAGGATAACCGCTGTACACTGGTCTGAACCTGAAGCCTCAAGAGTCGCGCATTCAATGTAATTTGTCATTCACTCATTTGATAGTTGGCGTCACTTTCAAATTCGCGAAGCTCATGGCTCGAACTCCACCAAACATGCGAAGCCGTCGTCGAGAAAATGATCAGGCTAGACAAGGTACATTCGCTAGACAGCAAAGCCAAGGTGGAAATCCAAATAACGCCTGCGATAGTCCGGCAAGTACTAGTAGTTCTACAACTGTAACTACAAGAAGTTCAAGAACGCCAAATCAAAATATCATCCCTTCACGGCCGTTACAGATCGGGGAAACACTACGACGTTCGGCAGTGATTGGTGCCCTTGGCATAGACGAAAGTCATGAAACGGGATCAGGTATAAATGGCGATCGATGCAGTCAAGTTGATGCTGTCCGCATTGAGCAACAGTTGACGGCGTTCTTTGAAAGGCAAGAAGCTTTCAATAAAAGAATGGAGGAAAGCGTGAGACAGAAAGAGCGGGAAAACAATAGAAGAAGAAGCAAGCGACTCCCAAAGCTCTTAACGGTAAGAAACATAAATGATATTCAATTATCGTTTATCCGTACCCGAAAATAACCAAACATGACAAATTTAACTTTAGAATATTATATAAAAATACATTAAAGTCGACCTTTGGCTTTAGCCTCAGGGTTTGGCCGCCATCATTGTTGGGGATGGATACTAAGGGTTTTTTGTAATAAGAATCTCATGTCAGTTTTTTCTTTGAATCTGATTAAGATGGTTAATATGCGAGTCTTGTCACTTGGTTTGACAATGAATTTGTAATAAAATTGAAATATTAATCAATTCACCTTAATTTATTAAAATGTTTTCCTTTCAAGTTTATGTTTGGTTTATGTTTTCTTCAGTACTATTTTTCAGTAACAAACACACAGAACATTTTTTTATATATATTAAAGTGTGCTGTAAGAGATGCGTACAAGCATTTATTGGGACCTAATGGAGAAAGTTTGGCATGGAACTTAGAAAAGATGTGAGTATAAAGATGTATGGTGCTTGAGTCTATATTACAGCAAACAAATATCATTATATATAAATGACATTATATTTATTTATTGATTTTATATTTTAAATATTACATTGTAGTTTAGGCAGTATACAAATAAGCAGATGACCAATGACCATCAGGGCTCAATATTTACACTATTCCACTTGTATTGTGGGTGGGGGAAGTTTACAGAGTTGCTGGGGATCTTGACAAGCAAGGAAGTGTCATTAAAGGTGAAGGGGAAGCTGTATGTGATGTGTGTGAGGAGTGCTATGGTGTATGGAAGTGAGACATGGGCCATGACTGCGGAGCAGAGAGGGAGATTGGAGTGGACAGAGATGAGGATGGTGCGATGGATGTGTGGTGTATCGCTGAGGGCTAGAGTGCAGAGCTGAGGGAAAGAATGGGGATTGAGTTGGTGTCTGATGTCATGAAGTGGAACCGGTTGAGTTGGTTGGGACATGTGCTGCGAAGAGATGATGGTGACTGGGTGAAGTAGAGCATGTCACACGAGGTGGAAGGTACAAGAGGACGAGGAAGGCTGAGGATGACATGGAATCAGGTGGTGGAAAGGGATCGATATGAGAGAGTGTGGGTTGAAAAGGGAGATCGATGCATGGGGAGCCGCTGGCCAATCCCTGCATAAGTGGGGAAAACGGCCGTAAAATGAATGTTGTTGTGTTGTCTTTGTGACTGTGTATGGTAAAATGTTGAACAGATCAGTAAACATGATATCCGATATTTATTCTTGTTTAGTTTCTCTGACGAAGAAAACCAAGCTATAAATAATAGTATTATGGCAAGTGTGAGAAGCACAGATGCTGTGACACCTACAGTGCAAATAAGAGGCAAGTTTTTTTTCTTTGAAATACCATTGAACACAAGGGCTGAAAACAATGTTGTATGCGAAACCACTCCAGCAGTGAAGCTAATGCATATAGGCAGTGTGAAATAGAAGAATCAAGTAACAAAAAGGTAGCGCTGATGAAGGGCTTTTGCTCGAAATGTCAGCATTACTAACACTATTGACAGTATTACCACATTTTCATTATTTTAAATTGACTTAATGAATTTTTGTAGTGTTTGTTCTTCTTAGGAACACAGCTATACACTGTTTAATTTGTTGGATGTAAGTGCATTTAAAGTGTAAAAACTTCTTAGGCTGTTGTAGTTTCTATATCACTGTTTTCAGGGACTTTTGTTTGTTTTTGGTCATTAACAATTCTCATAATGCCCATGGGCATCATGGCGAAAACTGGACTGCAAATCAACCAATCATATTGTGTGGTTTTACAGGAAGTAGCGCTTACCATATAATAAATTGTTTTTATAACTTGACTTTTAATTTCTAACAGCTGCAACGAGAGTTCATTTTCGCACAAAAAAAAGGAAGCAGAAGCTGAAAGATATGAATGTGGATCATCTGGTATTGAAAGATCAGAGTTAAAGGAGTAGATTGAATATGGTATTTAAAAATTAAAAATTTTGAATTAAATTAATGTTAAAACATTGCATAATACAGGTATTACCATTCATCTACAGGGCATAAAATAATCTGATATTTTTTTGCTGGCTACATTAGTCTGTTGGTAAAATTTTACCAGAGTTCTGGTAAAACTTAGCCCTATGTTCTTCTGGACTCCACAAGTTTCACATGACTCAATTAACCACCTCAGCCATTCCATGGTGACTCGCGTGACCAAGTCACAAAATTTTAGGGTTAAAAGGGTTATTTTTTACTACTTCTAATTTAGCAAGAATCAAGCTTACTTTATTACAATGAAGCCCCTGGGGATTTATTGTCATGTGACTTGTGTGACCACCAGAAATGGGAAAATTCCAATTACTGGGATTCTGATTAATTTTCCTGGCAACTTATTGATTTTATTTAATCCTAACCTTTATAAAACATATAGTGGAATATAAGGCTATGACACTCCAGTGAAATTTTAGAAAAATATTCTTTCGTTCAACAGATAATGTTACAAGTAAAACGTGACTCGCGTGACATAAGACTGTGACTCGCGTGACCAGTGACAACTTGTATACAACAACTTGTATACAACAACTTGGTTTAAGTCAACAAATAGTCAGTCAAAGTAACTTACTATGGAATAGCTATGCTAAAAATTCCATTTAACATATCGTGGCCACATACAGTCCGCACCTTTACATGTTTCATGTTATAGTGAATTATGGCAAAGTTATTAAATCTCAGTTAACCCTTTATAGCCCAAGCGTGTCTTTAGTATTTAACCCTGGCTTACTCGTCAATAGGGTGGCTGCCTATCAAGGGTTAATGGATGAATTTGATGTGAATGTGTTATCATGTTGTAATATTTTCATAAATTTTCTGCCTTTACAGAAAAAGCTATCTAGAGCTGCTGCCTTGGCAAGATCCACTTCAGTTGGGGAAGAGGACAAGGAAATTTATGTCAAATGTATGACAGTGCAGTTCATGTCCTCAGAGGAATCTATGTCAGAGGAAGACCCCCTTCCAACTGATGACTTAAATGAAGATAATTCTTCAGAAGATGACCAACCATCTCGACATAAGGTGTTGGTCCGAAGACCTTCGAAATGGAGGAGTCAAGCATTGGATCGTTTAATGGACACTGGATAGAAAAGTTAAACGTAGAAAAAGCGCAAGGAGTGAAAGTATGGCCATTGAGAGGAGGATGGGTCAACCATCAAACCGTCAACAACCTGAAGTTGCACACCCTTTCTCCTTACGTACTATAGACCAGAATTAATTTTTTAGTGTATACATAATATACCAATTACCAATAGCATTCTGGGATGTTAAAAGTGTCCAAGATACATTATATATACATTATACATTATGACACTGTGACATATATATATATATATATATATATATATATATATATATATATATATATATATATATATATATATATATATATATATATATATATATATATATATATATATATATATATATATATATATATATATATATATATATATATATATATATATATATATATATATATATATATATATATATATATATATATATATATATATATATATATATATATATATATATATATATATATATATATATATATATATATATATATATATATATATATATATATATATATATATATATATATATATATATATATATATATATATATATATATATATATATATATATATATATATATTGTGACACACATTGTGACATGTATATATATATAGCATGTTCTAGGGATTTATGGTGAAGGAAAATTCGAGTGTAGAATATATACATTATAAGACCAAACCGGGACCAGTTGCGAAAATGCAACTACACAGGCCTTCCGGCAGGAATTGAACCCACGGCTTTGCGATTCTAGTGCAATGCTCTGACCACTGAGCCACGGAGGCCGTTGCCGAGAGCTTAATCGCGAGTTCTGTATATATTAAGGTGGTAATGCCAGGAGAGAATTGGGTTTATTAGAAGTAATATTGGGCATTTCACTCGATTACATAGCATGTTCTAGGGATTTATGATGAAGGAAAATTCGAGTGTAGAATATATACATTATAAGACCAAACCGGGACCAGTTGCGAAAATGCAACTACACAGGCCTTCCGGCAGGAATTGAACCCACGACCTTGCGATTCTAGTGCAATGCTCTGACCACTGAGCCACGGAGGCCGTTGCCGAGAGCTTAATCGCGAGTTCTGTATATATTAAGGTGGTAATGCCAGGAGAGAATTGGGTTTATTAGAAGTAATATTGGGCATTTCACTCGATTACATAGCATGTTCTAGGGATTTTTGGTGAAGGAAAATTCGAGTGTAGAATATATACGTTATAAGACTGGCATTACCACCTTCATATATACAGAACTCGCGATTAAGCTCTCGGCAACGGCCTCCGTGCCTCAGTGGTCAGAGCATTGCACTAGAATCGCAAGGTCGTGGGTTCAATTCCTGCCGGAAGGCCTGTGTAGTTGCATTTTCGCAACTGGTCCCGGTTTGGTCTTATAATGTATATATTCCACACTCGAATTTTCCTTCACCGAGGTGCGTTCAATAACTCTCTTATTATCCAACAAAGGAGGTTTTCTATTGGGATTTTACTTTGACCAAAGAAATTTTAATCAAAAGAATAAGTTATTGAAATTCATAATAAAAACAGTGCTATATACAGGTTATAGCACTGTTTGGGTGCTGTATACAGGTTATAGCACTGTTTGGGGGATATTCGTGATATAGATCCCGCGGTACATCAAAGAAAAGCGACGTTGTTGGATAATAAATATACATTATATATGTACATTATATATGTACATTATATATATATACATATATACATATATACATGTATATATATATATATATATATATATATATATATATATATATACATGTATATATGTATATATATATATATAATTAGCACGAAAGCAATTTTTACATTTATATGCTGTTCCATGCAGAGGCTCTTGTGTTAAATTATGGGTGCAGAGAGGAGGAAAAGCTTCTTGAGAAATCAGTTGCGAATCTGTGTTTGTTATGTTCAGATTTTGAACCTTCTGATTGGATAAGTTTGACATGTGACAAAATAGCCAATGATAAGCAAATATGTACCTAATCAAACATTGAAATGATATTATCAACCTATTTGAGAGACACTTTCTACTCCGCTCTTTGTTTAACATCAGAGTCCTGGAAACAGGATATACCAATACCTCAGTGTAGCATGTCAGGCTTTAGAATTTTTACATTATAATATCATGTTATGGTTTACAGTTTACGTTTGATAAATATATTATATATTTTCTGGGAGACAGCACACAACAACTGACGTACTTTAGTGTTACTTTTTACTCGTATCCAATTGATTAGTATATAATTAAGCTACTCGATTTCAGTTATTCGATTAGATTTACTGCCTCATAAAATTTATGCAATTTCAGTTATTTGACTAGATCAGTTTATTACGCTAGCAAAGTCCTGCAATTTCACTTATTTGAGAAGATTTACAATTCTAGCAAACTTGCGCAATTTTACTTATTTGACTATATTTACTATCCTAGAAAACTGGCGCAATTCAGTTATTTGACGAGATTTACTATCTTAGCAAACTTGCGCAATTTCAGTTAATATTTGACAAGATCAGTTTACTGCGCTAGCAAAGTCCTGCAATTTCAGACATTTGATTAGATTTACTATCCTAGCAAAGTCCCGCAATTTAAGTTATTTGACTGGATTTACTATCTTAGGAAACTCGCGCAAGTTCAATTGTTTAGTAGATCAGTTTACTACGCTAGCAAAGACCTACAATTTCAGACATTTGTCTAGATTTACTATCCTAGCAAAGCCTCGCGGTTTAAGTTATTTGACTGCATTTACTATCTTAGCAAACTCACGCAATTTCAGTTATTTACTAGATTAGTTTACTACGCCAGCAAAGACCTGCAATTTCAGACATTTGACTAGTTTTACTATCCTAGCAAAGTCTCGCAATTTAAGTTATTTGACTGCATTTACCATCTTTGCAAACTCGCGCAATTTCAGTTATTTACTAGATCAGTTTACTATCCTAGCAAAGTCCCGCAATTTCTGTTATTTGACTAGATTTATTATCCTAGCAAAGTCAAACAATTTCAATTATTTGAACATATTTACTACGCTAGCAAAGCCACGCAAATTAAAGGTGGTCTACAGTCGGTTCTGCGCATGTGCGAAGGTTTGTTTACGTTTTTGTTTTGATCCATATAAATGTCACAGCATGAAGTACACCTCATGCGGCCGCGAGGTATTTTCACCGTCATGGCTGACTTACTCGAAGAGCGGACGAAAGCTTCACGCTGAAGATTTGGAATTCAGTCAAGTAGAATAGTTCGCGGCATTGCCCAACATCGATAACATAACTACGTGCAAATGTCGTGGCCACTGTCTGAGAGAAAAGGGCAGAAATATTTTTCCTGTAGAAGTCTGAAAAAGTTTTGTTCAAGCGCGTGCCATGGCGAAGACTTCGGTCAATGTATGAACAACAGACGAGTTCAAGAAAGGGACAGTGATATGGCGGTAAGTTTATTATATTTTTTTTGTATCCAACTATATGTAATTTATTTCTGAGCAACGGACTAAATCGGGACTGGAATCTTTGTAGCGAGTGACGCTAAATGTTTGGGCTTAATCCGCGCAAAGTTGAAATTATATAATTCAGACTGTGTTTGTCGATTTTGTCGTTCAATTTCCTTTGTATATTAGTATATGATTCTAAATGCATCGTTAGTTATTTCTCCTCCACAAATTCACGCGAAGTTAGCCTGTATACAGTCTCAACCTCCATCAGTCAAAAACATATTGAATGTTTTTGTTTTGAATAAAGACTTAGTGTATGTCTGGGTTTCAATAGACGTAATTTTCAGCTTTTAGCAGCTGCATTATATAATTATAATTATAAATAGAATATTTTCAGATTGATTGTTTATGAAGGGCAATGTTGAAGGTTGATAAATCATGGCTTTTGTCAAGCGTCAAATAATCAAAACAACTTGTATTTATAAATATGAATTCATTCATGCTATTCATGTTTTATACTTTGTTTATAATGCGAAAATAGGGTAATTTCTGTTGCGTTTTGCCTTTGCACATCATAAATATTTAGCATGGTGTGTTTACTTTTTTATGATTGTGAAGAAGAAAGAAGAGGAAGAGGGCGTTGGAGAGGAAGAGGATGTGGGAGAGCTAGGGGACATGGTAGAGGACAAGTAAGGGGTGGTGGTAGAGGAAGGGATGGTGCAAGAGGGCATGGGAGAGGAAGAGGTCAACTGGTACCAGCAGAGAACGCTACTCAGAAGAATCAGGCAAATCATGAACAACAATTAATGGTAAGATATTCTTGATAAATAATAATATTCTAACCAATCAATGCACTTTTGGTTTAATGGGGATTATGTGAGTGTACAGCATTCATTTGTTGTCACAACTACAGTAAATCTAACTTTCATGCTGCATGTTTTCTCAACACCAATGTGGAGTGTGGCAGTGATAAGTTTATATAATATCCCATGTTTTCTTGAATTTTCACTAATAGAAAAATATCTCCATATTTCAGAACTTAGTAGAAGCCCTAAATGTTGGGATGCTAAGAAATCTTGTGTTAGAGCTTCTTCGACTACAACCACCTAATCCCCCACCTGACAACAATGTTCCAGAATGGTGTTATTGTGGCCACTGCACACCTATGCCCACTCAAGAAGAAAATAAATGCTGTACCAGAACAGCAGGCCTGCATATCATTAACTCCACTTTTTCAACAGCTTATTCTTGATGCCAATGTTTTAGACATTGCTATGTGCTATCGTGAGGATGTACTTGTCTTGAATAATGTTCGAAATAATGAAAATTTTCAACATGCAGCATATAGACAGTATTATAACTTGGGCCTGCAGTAATTGGCTTTTGCTGTTGCAGTGTCTCAGTCAAAATGTTTTTGTTCTGTATAATTTTGTTTGTAATTGCAATGTGTAACTCGCAAAGCTAATAAAATAAAATAAAAATAAACATGGTCACTTGGGAAAGGCGCAACAGGAGAGTTGTACCCAGTTGTTGCATAGTTGCTATACGTGCTCCGTACCCTTCACCAAATGGTTTATACACTGGGTATAGGCCTGCAAGATTTATTATGAATCATGTGATTTATGAATATTTTTATATATGTTACATTTGTAACTCCTATTTTCTACACTCTTCAATACTGTGCTGCTTATATATCATTGCATGTATTTTAACACAAAGGAATTCACACTCTATTACATGTATTGCATATGTTGACAAATATGTCAAAATTATAGTTATATATAATATACATGTTAGTATACATATCATACTTTTGTCCGTGAATTCCCAACAGTCAATGATATGAGCAACCAGTGTATCAGAAATCGAAATGGAAGGTCTAATGTCGATGTTTCGAACGATGGCCCTAATCATATTTTTCTGACGAAGAGTGTTTGCCTAAATGTTAGACCTTCATTTTAGATGTACATTTTTTGACACTATCTGGGGTATTAAAACACTAAACAATGGATTATATTGGTATTTACATATTCAGCCAGCAGGGTTGGACTAATAATAGTTGGAGAAGTTAAATTAATATTTTTTTTTAACTTTGTTCATGAATCTGTATTGTCTTGGAAATATTGAGAATGGTTTGTCTATATTTTTTTCCCTATATACAAACAAGTGAATTAACATGCAATACAAGTAAAGTTAATCACTGAATTAGCATGTTGACTTATAGATCCATACATAGTATTTAGCTATGTCACCCAATGTCAGGGCTCATCAGCATGCCTAGGAAACATTGTCACTGAAGAAATATTAGTAATTAAATCAGTGAGTTCGACATGGATTTATCAGCAGCGTATAAATCGAGTTCGTTCTTTAGATTATTTTCTAACTTTACCGTTTTCCATCTCTCAAAAGCATCAAGTAAGCACACTCTAGAGGCATCTCTTCTAGCGTAGTACTCTTTTCAATGTATCGTTTGTCTTGACTTGAGGGTTGACCGACGCACAACCTTCGACTCCTATCTTCCTCGAGCACTGACACGATGTAAACAACGCGCACAGCCGATTAGACTGGGAACGATACACCGATTTCCGGTGGAGCCCCCACTTGGCACATGCGCAGAACCGACTGGAGACCACCTTTAAATAATTTGGACACATTTTCCACTGTGGAAAAAGTAAAGCAAAATGAAAAATTTACATTAAATTTCCTTCATATGCAAAGCGCTGTAAAATGTGTAGTTTTACAACATATTTGCTCAACTAAGCAAATCATACGATAATGTGGCATTTACCACGTTTGCTACACTGGCAAATGTGGACCAAATTTCATATTTGGTTTTGAGCAATGGGGAGCAAACTTGAGCAAATGTGGCATTTGACATATGTTTGCTACAAATTTGATGCCCATGTAAACAAGATTTTTCGTCCAGTGGTAGAGCTCGTTCAACAGTTCTTTTCGGTTGACGGTTGACATTATACTACTATATATTTCACTCATCAAAACTGTCTAAAACCGGGGAAGCCCGGGTCATCTGGATTTCATCGTTTTGTGGCTCAGATTTCACTACGGTTCTTCCAACCTTTGGACCTCTCTTTTCTCCTGCCTCATGCTGTAATAAAGTGAGGCCCCACCGATAACCAATCCAATGGGTTCCAATTAGGTAGCCGTAATAAGTTGACCAGTTTCCACCAACTCCGAGACCAGTTTCAGCCGCCAGCCGCTCCCTGGCTTTCCTCTCCTTGGCTGCCTTCGATATCTGGGCCAGTCTTTTATCAGCGGCCACCCGTTTTTGGTCTCTGATTTTTTCCGTCTTGATTACTGATGTTATCTTAGGGACTTCCAAATCTGAACCTGGGGTTTCCGTATTCTTGGGTGTTTCGGACTTAGTTTCGTCAGCCATCTATATATTGGTCTATATTTCATCTGTCAGTTGATCTATAGGGAATCTTTAAGGTCGTCTGTCAGTTGATCTGTAGGAATCTGTGAGGTCGTCTGCCAGTTGATCTGTAGGAATCTCTGAGGTCGTCTGTGGAACCTCTAGGATTGTCGGCCAGTAGACAACAGATTCGGTTACGTAGTATTCCCCTTTATCATTCCTCCTAAAACAATGTCCCATCACTCTGATAGCTCTTCAGAGTCCGTGGAAGACAGCTAGTATGGGCCGCCTGAGTCTCTTTGGGATCAACATATAAAATACAAAAGGTCTAAGTCTAAATTGTGAACTGGGGTAATGACCAACTCAAAGCTCGTTGCCCGGCTGATCACCCTCGATGGAAACATCGGTGTGGGGAAGACAACGTTCATGAAACCATTCGCTAGAAGAAATCGTTACCACCTTATTGAAGAGCCAGTTGACGACAATCCATACCTCGAAAAGTTTTACGCCAACCCCGAAAAATGGGCGTACAAAATCGAGACCTGGTTCCTCGGTGAAAGAATCAACGTTTATTTGAAGGCTCTGGAGTTAATCAACGAGGGAGAGAATGTGATCATAGAGCGAACACATCACAGCTGCCAGGCTTTCACCAAAAACTGTTGGCGTAATGGGTGGGTGACTGATGAACAGTTTTCTAACTACTCCAGGGTTTTTCACGAACTGAATGATCTACTCCCAACCCCTGATGCCCTGATAGTTCTGGAAGCCTCAGTTGACACCTGTCACAGGCGAATGCTTAAAAGAGGTCGGGAATGTGAAGCCGGTGTAACCAAAAGCTATCTCGAGTGGATACAAAGGTATACCCAAGAAATGATTGAAAACATAATCCTTAAGGGAACCAAACTGATTACCCTCGATTGGGAAAACTTTGGTCCGGATGAATCGTTTCTAATCGATGTTCTTAACAGGATTCCTAGTGGATTCCACGGTTGGATGGCTTGTGTAGGTAACCGAGACGTCTACATACCAGAGATAGTTAAAACCGTTAGCCAGACCCAACAGGTTCACCGTAGGTCTTGTGGTACCGCGGAGTCATACTGTCGAAACGTGGACAGACCTCAGTCACAATGTCGTCGAGTACACGAACGTCAGACAAAAAAATAGTCTCATCGTACTGAACTCCACGCAGGAAGCTCCTGATTTGTGTCAGGACCTTGTGGTAGCTAACATGAGCGAATTCACAGTTTTCCAGTCTGCCAGGAATCCCCGACTTGGTCATATACCCTTGGATTAGGACGCCAGGGCCGGCTATGGTCCCGAGGACCACCGGGTTAGCTGTAACGCCACCAGCTATTCCTCCAATTACAGTCAATGCAATGCTGACCGCCTCAAGGATTAGTTTTATTCTCTTCAGTCGAGTGTGTTTCCATTTGTAACAAGTCGCTAACTTGTGATAATACGAGTAAAGCTTCTGTAGTTTGTCTACTTCAACTGATTGGAGGTTTTTACCAATGTGGTTGAAGCTGACAACGCTTTTTCTTTTCCTTTTTCTTTTCATCTAATTATACCGTATTCAGCCATGGTCTCTTTACAGATCTTCTCGATCTCGGGTTCCCCCAGACGACCGTCTACGATCTTCATACCGTAGAAGTTGATGTCTGAATAATACTTTTTAAAGCTGTGTAGCGCGAACACATCCATATAACATGTCCCTATTTGATCGATGTTACTGATAAAAAATTAGTCTTTTAGTATCTCACCACTTATCCTGACATGTGACACAACAAGCCCAGATAGCCAGTGGGCAGATACCAGGATCTTCTTTCCGATGAACTTCGCTGGAATCGTACAATCGTGAATCCTATGTGGTGACGACCCATCTATAAACAGTTTGTCATTCACCCCAGCTTTAAACCCAATACTTTTGCCGAGACTGTTGTCATTATTGGAAATAATCATTTCCCAGGTATTTGACGCCGGTCTTATAGTATTCCTTTTTACCGCAACGAAAACTGAGACATCAGTGAACATGAATCTGGGTATGTTAACGTGGAGGGCCGTTCTTATTGAGGACTCAGGGTAAAGGAAGTGGTGGTCGCCAGCAGTGTTTAGCTGTGGGTTGATACTAGGAGGTCTCCAAAACATGGTTGAGTTGATCTTAGTTTCACCGTCTTTGTCTTCTATGTAATCAACAAAGGGAGGATGTTTCGAGACCGCGTTCATACTATCTCTGGTTACGTTCAGGTTGAAGATGACCTTGTGGTCATAGGCCTTCATGTAACCTTTTAGTTTATCGTTGAGTTGTTCCTTGGTGATTTCCGGTTTGCTGTAACCATAAAACAGACTCATATACTATATGACGTATTTACTGAACAGATACCCAAACGCGGCTGTTAGGACCAACAAAATTTCCAACTCACTGCCCGGCTCTGGTTGTCTATCAGGTGTATGAACGGCTGGTTTGTCAGTTTTATCAGGTGTATGGACGGCTGGTTTGTCAATGTGTCCGTCAGTGTTGTCAGGTTTGTCGTCTAGTGTTTCCAAGTGTGAACCGCTTTCTTGGTGTAGCTTCTTTGGTGGTTGTTTGTGAACACCTTGGTAGTTGACTTCAGAATTAATACCGAATTCCATACCCTCTGATGCACGTTTCAGTAAGTTGTTATATCCTAGAATTTTCTTTAATATCGTCAGTGAATCTGGGACTAACCACGTGTCAGGGCTTATAGCCACATTCTGGGTGACGTTAGTATCTGATATTGCCTTGTTCATATTCAAAATCCAAGTACTAACACTATAGTTAACAACAGCATCCTCTACAAGGACTCTAAATTCTTGCTGTGTTTCGAGACTGCCAGCACCTTTGTTAAAAATACTGACCCCTGTTTTAGCCTGTGAACCAAGAATGGTGTAAACATAAGCCTCGATAGACTCATTCAGATACTGTAAACCTATTTTGGTAGAACCATTTGTTCGTAAAGGTATGAACCTTCTGTAGTGTGTCTTATAATCGCTATTGAGACGCCACACCCACTCACAAAAGGGACGGTTGTGTCTGAAACCAGAGTGAGGATTAATCAGGAACTTTTTTTCTCTAGGTACGTTCACCATGTTGTCAATCACATCCGACATCAGAACCTTCCACGCCAAACTCTCTCATTAGGTCGCTCCTCTTCTCCGTTATCAGACGTCTTAGTATACGCCGTGTGGTGAAGTAAAGGTGAAAACGAATAATTGAGGTAATTACTGGATACACATGTTCTGAAAATTTCAGATGTTCTACCCCAACGCCACAGCAGTATGAACTGAGATAGACAGCGGTTATAAGTTGGTAATAAGGTTCATTATTATTCCACGATACCGCTATGTCCGTCCGACTACCTGGATTTAGAGCTGGTAATTTTGCCATAAAAAAAGTCCTGGTGGTTAACATAAACCCTGAAATTGTTAAGGTTGTAGTCTATGACATTGTTAAGGTTGTAGTCTATGACATGTAAACTTCGAAAAGTCGTATTTCCCCTCAATGTCACTCTTCCAGTGCCGCTTACCCTGAATTTTCTGTACCGTACCACCACCAAGCCATATTTTTGGAAATCTTGGCAGCGGTTTATTTATTGTTAAATACTTGGCGTAGTTTTTATTGTTCTTAAACTCCGTATCGCCAGTGTAGATGTACGAACCGTCGGTAGGTCCGAAGAATACACCAGGTTTTGATTGGCCAAACACTGAATCAGTCATGAACTTGGTTCTATCAGCGTATGGATATTTGATGAAAAATTCTCTCAAGGTCTTATCCATTATAACAAAGGTCAGGTTATATGGATGGGGGTCATGTTATGTTAGAACAGGAATTAAGAGATATCTACTACAATCCAAAAACAGGATATCAGTCAGCTGAACGGTTGTACGAGAAGGCAGTGGGGGAAGGTCTTGATGTGAGTAGGAAAACGATCCGGGATTGGTTGAAAACATAGGACACGTACACGAGGTACAAACTTGTTGTGAAAAAACATAAGTTCAGACAAACATTCGTCAGCCACCTCGGTGAACAGATACAGATGGACTTGGTTGATATAGGGAAGTACAAGAACCAGAACAAAGGGTACTACTGGATACTAACGGCTGTTGAGATTTTGAGCAGATACGCTTTCGCCGTTCCCGTTTACAGGAAGGATAAGAGAAATATGACCGGGGCTGTGGCTGAGCTGTTGGAACAGTTCAAAGACCGATTTGGTAGTTACCCTGACCTAGCCCAGTTCGATGATGGAAAGGAGTTTTACAATGTCGGTGTGAAGGACCTCCTGAAGGAGTGCGGTGTCGAGTACTTCAGTACGTACTCAGACAAGAAAGCAGCGGTCGTCGAATGGTTTAACAAAACACTAAAAAATGCTATGTGGAAGTGTTTCTACACTTATAAATGGATTGATGTCCTGGGCGACCTCGTTGGAAATTATAACAACACAAAACATAGTGTTATTCTGCCGAAGCCTAAGGACATAAATAAGTCAAACGAGAATCAGGTTTGGAATACATTGTTCGGCCATCATTTTGGTGATCACCCCTTACCCAAGTTCAAAATTCGAGACATTGTGAGGGTGTCAAAGTACAAGAGTATTTTTACGAAAGGTTATGAAGCTAACTTCACTAAGGAAATCTTCAAGATAACGAAGGTCATTCGTGGTGATCCAAACGTTTACGAGATCGAGGACGCTGAGGGTGAGCCAATTATTGGAAAGTTTTATGAGGAAGAGCTGTTGCCGGTGGCTAAAAAGGACGACGTCTACAGAATCGAGAAAATACTGAAAAGAAAAAAAAAACGCGGGAAAAAAAATGGTGTTGGTCAAGTGGTTGGGCTATGACAGCAAACACAACTTGTGGATACCTGAGAGTGATGTACAGAACCTGGGTTAATGTATACTCAGAAAATGAAGCTAACATTGTTCATTGAAGGTGGTGAAAAGACTGTCTACTTCGATGAGTTCATTGTGATGATAAATCCAAGAGGCTTGGCCCCACAAATAATGCTAAAGAAAGCTACGGTATTCTGGAACTATAACAATATAGTATCAGCTTTGAACGACTCAGCGTCGTTCGACGGCAAGGAGGCACTCGCTCCTGAAGGTTATCTGGACTTTGGTGCGTTGGAAACGTTCGTTAAGACTCTGGCCGGGGCTCACAGTGGGGTGGTTGAGTTCAGAAAGAATGTCCACGATGGAACATCTAAAATAAGAACGTCGAAGAAGTTAAAATTCGGAAAGATGGGTCTTCTTTTAGGGTTCAATGAGGGTGACGTGATAACTGGTGGTAGTGAGTGGACGAACAGTCCAAACCAGGTGGACATCAACAAAGGGTTGAATAATGTTGAAATTTTATGTGACGCTGTCGAAAGCGAGAAAAGTATGTACAATGGAAAAAGGAGTAACCTGATTGGCACTCTTCCAATAATCTCTGAACAGAGTCTGAAAGGGAGCGTACAGCACTCTTCCAATAATCTCTGAACAGAGTCTGAAAGGGAGCGTACAGCACTACACATACATTGAGTCGAAAGTTGAGATTCAGAAGGGTGTTTACAACAAGATGACCTTTAGAGTCCGCGGGAATAACGGTTCTGAGAATGTTGCGGCTGTTCTGCTCGAGCTGTACATAGGTTAGTATATAATGGCTGAAGGAGGGGAAGACTATGAAATGGATGATCTTAACAGAGATGAAGAGAGGGCAGAGGATGAAGAGGAGTGGACAGATGCTGAAGAAGGTACTGGCGAAACGAGCTTCACCGACAGAAATCAGAGAATAATACCATACGATACAGATCACCCCACACCCGGTATAGATGACATAACCCGTGATGGATATAGGGTCAACACCAGCAGTGATGAGCGGGAAACAGATAGATCTGTCATAAATAGTAGAAAGAAGTTCTTCAAAGACGGGTTACATATGACGGTAAATAAGAGCGATGGTGAGGCTTCTAATAAACTGTTAGAACAGTCTCCGATTAGCCGTAACAAAAAAAATGGTAGCGACGACGGAATGTGGTTTAAGGGTGTAAACGTTTTGGTACGTAAGGGTGGTGAGATCAAGCTTAGTGAAAACAAAACAGATAAAAAAGCTAGAGTTATCAAGGAATATGGAGAGCTGTTAAATAATGCTAAAGCTGAGCATTTCAGAAAAATTGTAGGAGCCGTTGAGAGGGCTAACAATCGCCCCACAACTTCAGAAGCTGTGGATGACATAATCTCACACATCATGTCAGAGAGCGACAGAATACTTGAGGAAAGAGAGGGGAACCTACAAGAACAGGCGAGAGGACTCCTAACTGAGCAGGAAGCAAGAGAATTCTTGGGAATGCTCAACCCACAGGGTACAGATGCAGAAAAAATCGAGTACCTTAGAATAGAAGCCGACCACTATAGAAAAAAAGCAGCTGATGAAGAAGACCTCCGTAAGAAACAACTGTATGAAAGTTTTACCGAGGTGGTGGAAATGAAGGCAGACACAATAAGAATCAGAATCGGTGATGCCCCCCAACATACTGATGTTTTGTCTATCTTAAACGATGAAGTGGAAAACAATGACCTGAACAGACTAGAAAGGTTTAAAAAGTGGGCCAGGGAAAATATGGTTGGTCTGTCTGCTATAGCCATCACCATAGCTGGAATAATAACCACCATAGTTGTTGCTGCTAGAAAGGCTGTTTCGGGGGGAGCAAAAGCTGTTGGTGGTTTCGCTAAGGCACCCGCTAACTTGGCGAAAAAACTCGGGCTTCTGTTGGCATCACTGTTCAACCTACTAGCACAGGTTTTGACTTCGGGAGCAAAAGGGATAGCATGGTTAGCCAACAATCTGTGGGTTCTTGCCATAGCTATGGCGTTGTTACTGTATGACTACTGGACTAAAAACAGAAAAAGTAGAAAATAAAATCTACCATGTAGTATATGACCAACAGAAGCCAGATAGAGCTGTTACCTGGATTCAGATGACCGAAGATGTCTGAGATCAAGGGAAGTAGGAGAAGACACACGATCACCATGAATCCCAACAAAGTCAACCCTGGTGAGGACCTCTACATCGACATACCAAAGCTATAACCTGATAGCTGTTTGGTCCCGGGTAGCTTTCATTTATTGTTCGACTTCAAGAACACCAACACCAAGTCGTGGTTCCTAAACAATCTCTCCAAACTCCTGGTTGAAAGGCTAGTGATTAAGCTAGCCGGTGAGACTGTTTACGACAACACGGGTGAAAGTGTCTTCGGTTTATACAGAGGTCTCTGGCTATCGAAGAGATGGATGCTCACAATCCATGGGACAAAACTCAAAGTAAACTGGATAAAATCCTCGAGGACCAGGGATGCCCCCTTTGAGATGTACAACAACTTCCGCTACATCATTAGTTTACCAAAGGGAGCGATATTATTCTGGCCCAGTCAAATGAATCTGCTGATGGTTACACACTGGAAAACCTCGAACTGGAGTATGAGACGGTTGATAACACCGACATCGCCAGTGAAATAACCTCGCTGTTTACAACTGGCCGATCGCTGTCCTACGAACATGTAACACTAATGAAGTCAACTGAATGGGTGGCTGGATCAACCTTAATCAACGAACACATTAACCTCCCACAGAAGTCTATGAAGGGGATCGTGATGATGTTCACAAATAAAACCTGGGCCGATAGTGAGGAATGCGTCTATCCAAACATCGAAAGTGTTAAGCTAACAACCGAGGGTGTACCCAACGCCGGCTTCAGTCAGGGAATCCCAAAGAGCCGGTTCTATGATGAAGCTAAAAGACTATTCGGTGGGAAGGAAGAGTCCGATTAGTTTTATGACAATCCGGAAGTTCTACAAGGACGCCTTCGCTCTGGCGATTGACTTGAGAAGTATTGAGGATCGCGATAGTGTTGGGACTGGGAAAAGAATTGTTAATACACAGTCTGGGGTCCTGATCGAGATCACCAAAAAGGCGACCGTGGCTAATGTAGTCTGCCGAATCTTTGTGCTGAGTGATGGTTTGGTGAACATGGTAAACAAAAATCTAAAATCAAGTCAGTATTAAATGGATCACCCGTTCAATATGTTGGTCACTGGTATGACTGCTTGTGGAAAAACCTGGTATCTCCTGAAGATGTTGGAAAATGAATACTTCGGGTTCTTCGACTACATCGTTCTGCTCTATCCGACGTTTAGCTGGAACGAAACCTATACTACTTGGAGGTACACCCCCGGCCCGGACTTCATCGCTGTGGAGTGTAGTCAGGACAACGTCGAAATTATACTGAAACACATTGTCAGAATATTCAAAGGTTCCAAAATACTAATAGTTCTCGACGACTGTGCTAGTGGACAAACCGTAAAGAACAGAACAAGTGAGTTGGTTAAATTAGCCTTCAGTGCCCGACACTACAATCTGTCAACTATTGTAATCACACAACAGCTAACAGCTATCACAAAACCTTATAGGGAGAATATCAGTAAGCTGGTAACGTTCTCCAACCCCAACAAAACCGATATGAAGATTATTACTGATGACTACCTGGGTGGCTTCGACCGTGATAACGTCATAGGGGTAATTGAAAAGTTAAAAGAAAACAAATACACTAGGCTTGAGGTTATGTTAAGGCATCCGTACACGTATAAGGTGGTCATCCCAAAATCTGGTCTACAGTAAGATGGCTGAAAGGAAAACTAAACCGGTGAAAGTTGGGAAAAAATCAAGCCATCTGCCATGGAATCAGTCGAGACATCTGTTGGGGAACCAGAAACGGAAGTACCTACTGAAGTCACCAACCTCGTCGATGAGTTCGTCAATGAGCTAAAAAAGGCTGAGAAAACCAACCCAACATCCCCACCAACCGATGACACCAACAAGAAGAGGAGTGACCTAATAAAACTATCAGAAGATGGTGAGGGGACTCAGTCAGTCAGCTACATCAGAAAAGCATCGGTAAAGGTTGTGGATAAGCTGTACGTTGAATATGAGGCCAGAAGGATGGAAAGAGCTAATGAATTCTTGACTGATATGTGGTCAGTAGGTTCTCTAATGTTCTCGGTGGTTTGGACGCCGTAGGAAGCTCTGAGGCGCTAGACACCGAGCTACAGAAAGATGAAGTGTTAAAGAGTGATGTTGGTAAAGTTGTGGCAATTGTCACACCATATCTACCATGTCTCGGACTGTTATCTGGGGGTATAACTGTGGGAAAACATGTATACCAACATAGGACAAAAGTAGTCGAACAAAAACCGGAAACTAACTAAACTCTGAGTTAAAACCAAAACCAAAACCAAAACTCTAATTGATGGGTTAAAAGCTGATTGGCCATCCCCCTTACCACCTGCACAGCATTCACATGGTTAATAATTAATGGGAGTAATTTACATACGGTTGGGTAAACCACCTGCCCTAACCCCACATGTCATATTTTTGGACTCATCGAAGTATCCATTAAATCCAACAATATGAGGTGTTCTAATGGGACAGCCAAGCTTCTGTGAAGCGTTTTTGAAAGGAGGAAAATCTGCTGTACTTTTTAAAACCCATTTTTCGGCAGCTTATACTTTAAAAATGGGGAAAAAAAACAGTTTACCCTTTCAAACGTCCTCTCCCGTTAAATTCCAACTTTTTTAGGCTGTTTGTGGCAAAATAAAAAAAAGTGTGCCGGTACCCCTAAGTCCTATACTACTCCTTTTGATTTGTAAATTTTGCGACAATACTGACAGACATGTAATATATTGCCATCAGCGCGCAGCATCTAAATTATTAGGAATATAGTCTGTCCCCGACACACAGGTACGTCCCGGACACAACCTAGTAGGCATGTTCGCAACTTCAGTGATTAAACCAGCCTGACCGAAGTTACTGATCCATTTTGCCGACTTCCATTACCTACATTTTCCTATCGACTAGAGGCTGCTCACCTTGGAGACCTACTAGGTTATGAGTACCGCCAGACAAGAAAATGAACAACTCCCCTGGATTTTCAAGGGCCGTCGAAGGCGCACCTGACCCCACAAGTTCTGTGGAGTCCGGCTAAACCGATTCCACGGTGACAGTCCGTTTAAAAAGAAGAGGGAACTCTTCCCGGGACTCTCGCCGACGTTTCAGAGTTCGCTTGCGTTACCGCTGTGTGCCACAAGTGGCCATATCCCTGTTCTGGTTCGGCAATATTAACCCGATTCCCTTTCGACAGGTGGCCCCCGAAAGTGGGCGCTTTATAACGGAACTTTCCTGTGTCTTAGGATCGACTCATCCATGTCCAACTGCTGTTCACATGGAACCTTTCTCTGCTTCAGTCTTCAAAGTTCTCATTTGAATATTTGATACTACCACCAAGATCTGCACCAGAGGACCTTTCACCCTGACTCGCGTCGAAGGCTGCGTCACGACCTCCACGCCCTCCTACTCGTCGAAACTAGGGCATTTGCTCCGACGGCCGAGTATGGGTGCGACGCTTGAGCGCCATCCATTTTCAGGGCTAGTCGATTCGGCAGGTGAGTTATTACACACTCCTTAGCGGATTCCGACTTCCATGGCCACCGTCCTGCTGTCAATATCGACCAACACCTTTTGTGTGATCTGATGAGCGTCTACTTGATCACCTTAGCGCGACGTTCGGTTCATCCTGCATCACCAGTTCTGCTTGCCAAAAATGGCCCACTAAGGACTCGCATTCCATTGTCTGGATTCATTCGAGCAAGTTGGACTTCTTACCAATTTAAAGTTTGAGAATAGGTTAAAGCCATTTCGACCCTAAGACTCTAATCATTCATTTTACCTGATAAAACTGCATCGGAGGAGTCCCAGCTATCCTAAAACTGTATATGGTTCGATTAGACTTTCCCCACTATACCCAAATTTGACGATTGGTTTGCACGTCAGAATCGCTACGAGCTTTCACCAGTGTTTCCGCTGGCTACACACTATTCAGGCATAGTTCACCATCTTTCGGGTCCCAAAAGCTACGCTCTTACTCAAACATTTCAAGATTAGAACAGGTCGGTCAATGATACGGCTGGGCCACGACGGCCGGGCTTCTCACCTCAGCAACCAAAAAGTTCCCTTCACTTTCATTTCGCCACCGGGTTTCAATCACCCACAGACTCGCGCACATGTTAAGACTCCTTGGTGCGTGTTTCAAGACGGGTCGGATGGGACCGTATTTTCATCAGCATCGTCAACGCGTGGCATGTGCACCCTGACCTGTAGACGGGGAGCAGTTTGGACGGACTGGCATAGCCGTCCACCGCAGACGACAACCGCATCAACAGGGCAGGACACCAGCCAAGCCACGGAGGTACGCATTGCAACAGACCACAGACAGCCACAGGTGATTTGTTTGCGATACTGAACAATCCCGAAGGATCTACCTTCATCGCAACTTTTTAACCCGTGACAATCTGATGCTGACACTCACCTACCAGAAGTGCGCCGCCTTTGCTCGGCGAATTGCACGAGTCACATCTAAAAAAATCGCGAACAAGCACGTGATCAAGTGCAGGCGACTGAATCCGGCAAGGCAAATTGCTGGTTTCATTCGCTTCCCTTTTAACGGTTTCACGTACTCTTTAACTCTCCTTTCAAAGTCCTTTTCATGTTTCCCTCGCGGTACTTGTTCGCTATCGGTCTCGTGCCGGTATTTGGCTTTACGCGGAGTTTAACACCAATTTAAGGCTGCATTCCCAAACAACCCGACTCTTCGAAAGAACGTCGTCGGCATTCGAGCCTTGCCACGTACGGGGTTGTCACCCTCCTCGACGTGCTGTTCCAAGCGACTTAGACAAAGTCGATTTGCCAGGGGAGTACTTCTCGAGAATACAATTCACCACTGCAATCTACGGCGATTACAAATTTGAGCCGTTTCCTCTTCATTCGCCATTACTGAGGAAATCTTGGTTAGTTTCTTCTCCTCTGCTTACTGATATGCTGAAGTCCAGCGGGTAGTCTTGCCTGATCTGAGGTCAAATAGCCACCATGGAAAGCAATGCGGCACACGCGAAGTCTGTGAACATTTTGGCTACGCGATGTACTTGAATGCTAATCTATTTAGGGGGACACGGCGAAACACCATGAGACTCCAAAGGTCATGCAAGAAACGATGCACGATTTAGTAGCAACACTCAAACAGACATGCTCTCGGCATAACCAAAAGCGCCATTTGCGTTCAAAAATTCGATGATTCACTGAAATCTGCAATTCACACTACGTTTCGCAGTTAGCTGCGTTCTTCATCGATGCACGAGCCAAGAGATCCACCGTTAAAAGTTGTGCCTATTGCTTTTTATTTGTTCAAATCATTATTTTTTTTGGAGGAGAGGGGTGTGTGTGTTGCAATTACAGTTTAACAGGTGATAAGAGAAGGAAAACAGGAGAAGCAGAGCAAGGAGCCCACCATTCAGTTCAAGCTGTCAGTGTCCGTGACCCGAAAACGCCTAGTAGTAATTGACCAGACGTGTTTGTGAGTGTGCAGCCGTTGGCAATGACTACTGGCTCGGGTTGTTATAACAGCACGTTGTTGTAAGGGGTAACCATGCAAGGAATCCAACTATGGGAGATTTTATCAAAAACTGTTGCAAATTTTCTAAAGACTACACTAACGAAACCACAACAAACAAGTAAGTAGAAATAAATTTAATCAAGGAGAATGTTTTTTGGCAGGAAAAAAAGAAATATAAAAAAAAATCAAAGAACAAGGGATTAATCTTAGTAGATCGTAGCAACAAGGCTACTCTTCTGCTTACAATACCCCATTCTCTATTTAAGTTGTCTGCAAATGATTTAGTCCTAGCAAATGTATATTTGAGTCTGTTTAGTGTTTCGGTGTGTGTTCTACTCCAGAAAGCACGTTGTGACGCAGGAAGCAATACAGCTTCTATCTTCCTTCTCCAACGAATGTCCGGGACAATGCATCGTTGCGTTCTAGCACGGATTCTGACTTAGAGGCATTCAGTCATAATCCAACAGATGGTAGCTTCGCACCATTGGCTTTTTAGCCAAGTGCAAATGCCAATTGGTGGGTGAACAATCCGACGCTTGGCGAATTCTGCTTCACAATGATAGGAAGAGCCGACATCAAAAAGCAACGCCGCTATGAACACTTGGCTGACACAAGCCAGTTATTACAAGTGTCACCTAACACGTACTGTTCACTTACACAGTTTTTCCTTACCGAAGATGTTCACTAGAAAATTTCAAATAACAACCATTTGTCACTAATGGTAACTAACTTTATTGTAACTTTTTTTTAAATTTCCACCCCCCCCCCCCCCCCCCCATTGCATTTTAATAATGCGTCATGATGGTAGCCATTTTGGAAAGAGCGTGCCTTGGGGGAGATGTCAAAAAGAAGGAGGATGTTGTTAGTTTTGGAAATTGACTGCTGTCGAGGTCTCGAGAATAAGGAGGATGTTATCAAGTTTTTTAGAAAATAGTATCTGTTGATCTTTTTGTTTTTTTTATGGGTTACTAATCTTGTTTCATAAAGGTCTTACCAATTTGCCGTTAATAAATATTTAATTATTGCGTTTTTGTTTTGGAGCATGTCATCTTTGTTATATATGGATTTGTCACTCAGCTCGACAATATGTGCAAGAGCTCAATGTAGGTAATTAAAAAAAGATGTCTCCCAATTTGCAAAATGCCATGGATTTATTTTATTGATTAATTTTTGAGTTTGTATTGGGGTTACTGATTCTGTAATGGTTCGTGAGGTAGGATGTGAAATTCTTAGAGTGAATTGGTATGATGCGGAAAACACTGTAGAAGGAGGGCCTGTGGGGCGGCTTTTAAAGTGAGGTGGCTAATAAAAGGAATGGGGGCTTTCGCCAATTTTTTCACCAATTTTTATTGCTAAAGCTATAAAACGTTATTTCCAGCATTTTGAAGGATTTTTTAACAAAAAATTATGAAGACAAACCACATAATTTTTAATCTATCTCGTCATTCAATTTAATAAACAAATCAATCTGCCCCTCCCCTGCACGGCTCCTGAGAAGGTTGTGGGTTCCAGAGCCATCTGGGGCTCAAAGTTTTTCTCTGAATTTAACTGACGGCTTCTTGTTTAGCAAAAACAAACGAAAAACTAAACTTCAGAAACGTTTATACGAATATAGGCTAGATCAATAGTACTTATTTTACATGGAAAATGACGGGAAAAGAACAGTTATAAATTCAAAAAGGTCAATAAATTATTTATATATTTATATATTTCAGGTGCCATTTTATCAATCGTGAAATAAGATGACGACAGACTGGAGAATGATGCTACATAATACTCTACTTGAAGTAGCTATACTTCAGAACGATAATTATGCGAAGCATTATATTCTGCTTACTTCAAGTAGTCGATTAATGTGTAGCACTTTGTGACTGCGTACACGAAGTATACAATATATATATAGAAGAGGTTAGAAATAGCTAAATATTATTTGAGGATATATCGTACTATATGGTTTATTTAGGTGTTTCAAAGATTTTCACAATGTGTTGAAACAGTATTGTATAATTCTTAGTGACACATAGATAGAATAACACGTTGTAAACGATGCTTATTTCATTATTTCTTGATTTATGAGGTACTCTGTTGGCTGAATGTTAGTGGCTAGAGCCCGTATCTAAAGTATGTGACGATACTGTTCCCCTGGATCGGGTTATGTAGCATTGTCTAGAGTTAAACGGATGCATGATTTAATACTATTAACACCAATGAAAACATATGCCATATTTAGCCAGTGCAGCTGAAATAGAAACAACTTATCTCTAAATTGTAACACAAATATTATTTGTCCATTTTGTTGCTTTCTTTCTTTGTATTTTGTTACGTGCGCTGAGACCACACTTCGTTGGATCGATTGACTGTGACAGTTCTTATTTATATTATTTACTGCAGTTGACGCAGGAGTGGTGGCAGAGGAGAGACGGGGCTACTTATTATGCTTCTTTCCTGGAGATACTTAGTTTTCAACTCCGTGAAAAAATTGTCATTTATCGGGAAATGATTTGCCAGAAATAGCGCACTTTTTAACAATTAATTAAAAGTGTAAAAATAAATTTGTATTGCAGTTACGTTAATATAGAAGAACACTTCTCTGTTTTGCGTCGTTGTTAAAAATGCATCACTATTCACCTGCATTTTGGTTAAATAATTCTTAAATATAGTTAATGGTAACATTCGAATATGTACCTGTATGGCCGTTTCAGCTGTTTCTCATGGTTTATGTTACAAATTCGTAGAATAAAAAAGGAACGTTGAGATAAATTATTTATGCAAGTTTTTTGCGTCATGAATTAAACAAATACGGATTGGTTACCAGTCCTGCGTCGTGTGTGTAGTCATCGCTTTCATTTTGTTAACTCAAATGTGAAACTATTGAAGTGACGTAAAATCCTTTGCATCGAGAAAGATATAGACGTGTATTAAAGTTGTTAACTTTCAAATTAAATAAACTGGTGAGTGCTGAACATTTTCAAAATGTTCTTTTGCTAAATTAACCGTGTTTAAAACTTAGTAAGATGTGCTATTCATGTCGTCTTGTTGAAGAGAGAGGTATCACAGTCCTCGTTTCTATCGGGCAAAAATATACGTCTTAGTATCTGTAGTAGTGCTACTGTAATGAACGACAGTTAGTAGAGAATAAGTGTAAATGGTTGTTTTATATGTATAGAATAATTGAAGAAACATGTTTATTATTTGCAGTGATTCAACAAGAGCAGTTACCATTACTGGTGCAACATTATAATCTCTGTTTGCTTGTACTAATTGCTCAAATTACGTCGATTGCTGCTGTTATTTATCTCTTTATCTCTAAAATCTGTAAACTACCAAAAAAATATTAACAGTCTTTTGTCTATTCTATTACTTGTTATTTTACTGAAGCTATATGGCTATGCTATGTATCTGTGTAATTTTAATAGAAAATTTGATGTCACTGTGAATTAATTAACTAAACAAAATATAAAGCATAACACATTACATTGTATATTCTTCTCCATTCTGTCAAAAAGTAATAAAAACGTTGAAATGTTTGCTCATCTATAAACCAAGTTAAGATGGAAAATATTCTGTCAATGTGCCACACATCGTTCTTGTGTTGTACCAAATATTAATGACATGCTAATATATCTATGTTACCGCTTTCTCTCTATAAAATATTATACGTTTGTTAATCTAAATATTTACATATATACCTTAAGTCAAGATATTTTAGTTAAAGTTGTTTGTTTTGTTGGTTTGTTTCTTAAACACAAATGTTAAAAAATTGGTTAGTTATATTGTCAATATAATATATTCATACATTAGATTTATAAAATTATTTATACATTGTGCGAGCATGAAAATCGCGAATGAGCATGTCTTTTTATTTTTAAAACCAAGTCAAAATAATTTTATATAATTACGACGTCATCTAAAATATTACAAATTATATACAAAAAAGATTTGCCTTTTTTTCCAAAACGTACTGTATCAAAATAATTAGTTTATGTGTATGTTAAAGTAACAAAAGCTTGAAATATATACCTCGTTACGATGGAAAAGCTACTCTGTAACAATATATATGACAAAAATTGTGTGCCATGCATATTAATAACATGCTAATACATGTATGATAATTCTTTCGGGGTGTAAATATATTCTAATGTTGTTCATTCCTAAGTATTGGAATATATAGCTTTAGTCAAGTTAATTTAGCCGAAAATTGAAATTGTTTTGTTTGTTGGTTAAACCCAAATATTAAAAAGCAATGTCTTACAAAAATGGTTAATTTTATGTCAAACAAAACAAAATCGTTTATACATTGTGCCAGAGACAGAAATTTCGAATACGCATGTGGTATTACGTTCAAACCAAACCAAAAATAATTTGAAAAAATAAAATGATGACGATATCTAAATTATTGATTATATACCAAAAAATATACATGAATTCATTTTTTTCAAAGTAAGGAAACGTAAAAATTGTTTCCTGATCCATAAGTCGGGTTGAGATTGAAAATGTACTACGTATCCATGTGCAAAAAAGTGTTATTGCTTTGTGGAAAATATTAATTACATGCTAATCTCTCTCTCTCTCTCTCTTACATGCTAATCTCTCTCTCTCTGCCTAGATTTACTTGGAATGCCTAGATTTACTTGGAATGGAACTAAAACAGAGCTTGGTGAATTTATCGAACTTGTGTTCAGTAATTCAAACTTTGAAGATGAAAGTATTCATTGGGCCGAAGATGCCATGCACAAGATGGTTTCTTGTAAGATTAACAACCTTACATTTAAGTTCTATACATCCACATCAACTCTCTGTATTCAAGGCCAGCAAGAGCACGAAGCTAAAGTAAAGCTGTTTGGCTTACTTGGCATCAATACAACTTCTAGCTTTGTGGACCTTACAGCGGAGTCTTCGGAACAACATGGCGACGAAAGCACGAAGTTCAGTGACAACGAATCCATCTCCGGCTCCCAAGACCTATTCAGTGGTATACCGGAACATTTTAATCGTCCTAAGTGTTGTTCTAATTTCCAAAGTGAGTTAATTTCTCTACGTGAAGATTTAGCCGAAGTCAAATATATGATTAGCAATTTCATGTCCAAAACTGATAAGCATGCTGCTCATCAGTCTTCTGACGACGGTATGATATCTAGATTGGACAGACTTGTCTTCTCCTATAAACATAGGAGGAAGTTCTGCTGGGGATTTAATATGTGACTTAATGGGAGATAATTTCTTGTTTCAGTTTGTCAGAGGGCCAACTCATATTGCTGGAAATAAACTAGATCTTGTGCTATGCAATTGTTCGGAAATGATAGAAAATGTTTGTGCGTATAGCCCAGAACTGAGTGAATTCCCGTCTGACCATTATATTATTGATTTTTCGATTCGAGTAAAGTTTCAACGAGTTGAACGTGTATACCGCAAAGTTTATGACTTTAAACGAGGGAGCTTTGAAGAACTGCGGAGCTCACTGGAGCGTGTCCCGTTTGACATCGCTGTATCTGAGAATATTAATGAGTACTGGCTTAGATGGAAAGATTTATTTCTAACGGCTGTTGATCAGAATATCCCAATTAAGACGGTTAAAGATACTAATTCACCTCCTTGGATTGACGCCGAAGTTCGTCATTATTTACGAATGAAATATTCTGCACTGCGAAAGTATCGAATTAAGAAAACTGAATCTCGTAAGTTAAAATTGCGCGCTCTAAGTCAGAAAGTGAAGTGTATAATCAGAGCAAAGCATCGGGACTACTTAACCAAAATCGAGTCTTCGTTTAAAGATAATCCCAAGTTATTTTGGAGCTATCATAAGGCAATTTTGCGGTTCCGCGGGAGACCTACTATTCTTACTCACAACGGAGTTACTGCTAACACCTCGGCTGAGAAAGCCGAATTATTTAACTCGGCCTTTACATCACAATCCTCTACAAACCGAAATACAAGTCTGTTAAATATTCACGATGATCTCCCGCTATTGTCTGAAGTAGTTTTGACAGTAGATGAAGTCAGACGGTGTTTAAATGATTTGGATATTACAAAAGCTTGTGGTCCTGATGGGATACCAGCCCGTCTCCTAAAAGAATGTGCTAATGAGATGGCTCCAAGCTTGTGTGTTTTGTTTAACTATTCGCTTACAACAGGTTGTTTACCCACAGAATGGAAAAAAGCGAACGTTACTCCTGTTCATAAGAATGACCTTAAAGAGGTAGCTTCTAATTATAGAGCTATTTCCTTGTTGTGTCTTATAAATAAAGTATTAGAGCGTTGTGTAGGCAATAGACTATACAATCATGTCATAACTGCAATTACAACACTGCAACACGGATTTGTACGAAACCGCTCATGTGTATCACAGTTGCTGTCGGTTCTGCATTCCATTGGAAAAAATTTAGATAATAACATCCAAACAGATCTTTTATATATGGACTTTGCAAAGGCCTTTGACTCAGTGGACCATGCCATTCTTTTGAATAAGCTTCAAGCTTATGGAGTGGCAGGGTGTCTTCATGATTGGTTCAGGAACTACCTACAAGATCGACAACAAAGGGTAGTTGTGGATGGTATTGTCTCCAGGTGGGCTCCTGTAACTTCAGGAGTGCCTCAAGGGAGCCTTCTCGGGCCGTTACTCTTTACTATATTTATCAATGATCTACCTAGTGTCCTGCCTACTGGAAATATGTCAGCACTTTACGCGGATGACACCAAGCTATACAGGAAAATATCGTCACCAACAGATGTAGAAAATCTGCAGCAAGCCGTGGATAACCTTCACTCCTGGAGTATTCACAATAATATTAGTTTTAAAGCATCTAAGTGTGAGGTTTTAACAATAACACGTAAAAAGAACCCATTAATCTATGATTATCATCTCGGCAATATAGTTTTAAAACGTGTAACTGAGGAGAAAGATCTCGTCGTTATGGTTACTAGTAAATTAACATGGGATTCTCATGTGCACATGGTTATTACAAAAGCGAATAGGTTACTTGGCTTGCTGCGACGTACTTGTCCTATGATGACTGACGTTAATGTTCGAAGAACCTTGTATTTGGCTCTAGTGAAGTCTCAAATGAGCTTCGCAACTCAAGTATGGTCTCCCAGTCAATCAAATCTAAAGAGGAAGCTTGAAAGAATACAGAGAAGAGCCACACGTTGGATCTTACAAGTTAAGCAAGGAGAACTATCATACAAAGGGAGACTCTTCAAACTGGATTTGCTGCCGCTAACATATGATCGTGAGGTCAAAGATTTAGTGTTTCTTTATAAGGCCTTATATGGCTATGTTGACATGGATATAACTTTTGTTAAGAGGGTAAATCATGGACGGACTCGACGATCACAGACTCATTTAGTTACTCCATTTTGTAAAACGACGTCTTATCAATCGTCGTTTTTTAACCGGACTGTCAAACTGTGGAATCGTATATGTACATTAGTGAGCCCTAGTAGTTTTGAAAATATTAGATCATTTAAGCTTTCAATTGATAATGTTTATAAAGAACAGTTAGATAGTGTTTTTGATCCAGAACGGACATGTTCGTGGAGTCTTATCCACGGTTGTGGCTGTCATTGGCAGCACTAGATAAGTAATAATCTGTGTATAGCGAAACTTATCATTATCATTATTATTTCAGTACATTTTTTAATTGGGGTGGTGCCTCGCATGGGACTTATGTCCCGTTCGTACCTCTACCTATTGGTCTGCTGTTTATTTCATGATTACTGTATATATAATTATTTGTATATATATTCTTTCTTTTTTTTCTTGCAAGATCAATAAAGCTGTTAAAAACAAAAACAAAACAAAAAACAAAATTGGATGAAGTTTCCTCGCAAAATGGCTCTCTGTTAAAGATAATTGAGGATTTAGAAGCCGAAAAAGCAAGTCTATTGACAGCAATTAGATTGTTAAACAACGATTCACAATCAAGTGGTACCAAATTGAATGGGCACCCTACCGAGAATTCGAATGATGGCTTCACTGAAGTCAGACATAGTCGGAAGAATAAGAAAAGTCAAGGTCATTGTCAATATATATCAATGACCTTCCTTATTGTCTGAATTATTGTAAAGCCAGAATGTTTGCTGATGATACAAACATCACGGATTCTGCGGAAACCGTTGATGAACTACAGCACTTGGTTAATAAAGATCTCAAAAGCTATACCTAAGATCTACCAATGGCTCTTGGCAAACAAGCTTACTATTAATTTCACTAAAACTGAATTTATGATAATCGAAATATGGTATAGTAGGCTAATACTGCCGAAACAGAGAACGTAAGTGGTCTAACTGTTTCGGCAGTATTAACCTACTATACCATATTTCGATTGTTGTTTCAACACTGCCTACGCAGCACACTACTTTTATTACACTATTTGAATTTATGATAATTGGGTCAGACAATAGAATTCGAAATTTAATGAAACAGTGTGATCTTAGACTTGGAAATCATAAACTTTCCCAAGTAACTTCAACTAAATCACTTGGCCTTATTATTGATGATAAATTAATTTGGGATGAACACGTGAATTTACTTGCTAAAAAGATTTCTAGGGCAATTGCTGGATTTGAGGATGGTCAGAGAGCATGTACCATTTGGTACTTTAATGACTCTTTATAATTCTCTAATTCAGCCGTTGTTTGATTATTGTGGAATTGTTTGGAATAGCATCAATATTACACAAAATGAACGGCTCCAGAAATTGCAAAACAGAGCAGCACGTGTTATAACTAAGTCACCATATGAAATAAGGTCCCATGAAATCCTTACTGATTTGGGATGGGACAATATTTCGGTTAGACGCACTAAAAATGTACTAGTAATGATGCATAAGATTATGCATAATAAAACTCCTTATTACTTGATTGATAAATTCAGTAGGGTGATGGATACTACCCATTACAACCTACGAAATAATGACATAAATCTCAAGTTGCCTAATCCAAAATCTGAATACCTGAAAAAAAGTTTCATTTATCAGGGAGTCATGGCTTGGAATTCCTTGAGTCCTGATCAAAGAACCATTTATTCTTTAAGAACTTTTCGTAATAATATTGTCTCTCCTCCACAAGTTTTGTGAATAATAAACTCCAAAAATATGTAAATTTTGTGTATGTTTTACCACGGCTTTCATGTAAAGCAAATGTATTTTTGATGGAATTCCGTGATTTAAATAAAGGTCTCTCTCTCTTTGTAGCTTTAGTCAAGATACTTTAACCCAAGTTTGAAATTGGTTGTTTTGTTTGTAAACCGAAATGTTAAAAACGATTTCACCAAAATTGTTAATTTTATCATCAACCTATATAAATCATTCATACATTGTGTGATAGAGAAGAATCTGAAATAGGGAAAACAATTTGATATAAAATTATGACGTCATCTAAATTTATTGAATAGATACAAAAAAGAAATATTTCATTTTCTTGAAGATATTGTTTCTATGAAAATAGTTTATCAATATGTTAAAGTAATGAAACAATATGTTCGCTCATCTCTGAAACTGGTTAAGATAGAAAATATACTCTGTTTCAATCAATATGCCAAAAATTGTTATTGTTTGGTACCGAATGTTAATGACATGCTAAGATGTCCATTTTACTGCTTTCTCCATGTAAAAAAATTTTCTAACGTTGTTAATTGCTGAATATTTAAATATCTAGAGATATGTAGTTCTAGCCAACATATTTATACATCAAGATTAAAATTGCTTGTCTTGTTTTTTGTTAAAACATGTTTTACCAAATATGCTAAGTTATATTGTCAGTATATAACTTATTTACACATTGTGGGAGAATGAAAAATCTGCAATAAGCATTGTGTTTTCATCTTTAAACCAAAGCAAAAATAGTTTGATATAATAATGACGTCATCTAAAATGTGGATTATATACCAAAAAGAAATATTTGACTTTTTTTTCAAAAAACGTACTGTATTAAATTAATTAGTTTATGTACATATTAAAGTAACGAAAGTTTGCAATATATACCTTGAGTTACGATGGAAAACGTGTTCTGAATTTATCGCCCAAAATTCTTGTTGTTTTGTCGCTTAAATTAATAACATGCATAATAATTTAGCTCAAAATTAAAATTGTTGCCGTCTTCCTAATGTTATAATAATGTTCAAAGAAACTCTTGTCGACTTCTGCAGATATATTACATTGCCTAATTATATATTGCATGTTTTTGCTGGAGATGTTTTCTAAACGAAGCAAGTACCAGCAACCAAAAAAATCTCAAAGATCGGCAGAATACTGGAAGCATTTTCCAAAAAATTTCTTGATTATGTATGGTCCAGCCAAACCAGCATTGTCCCCCGAGGAAGTGCGAAAGCGGTTACAACCGTTCTGTTGTGAATGGTTGCTACGACCAAAAGTGGCGATGTCAGAAATGGCATCCACCGTCATCGGAAACTGTGAATTGTTGCAACAAAAAAACGCAAAGTTTATAAATAATGAAAGAATTAAGAAGCTAACTAATGCCTTCAAGCCAATTGTGAAAAGTTTACAGCGTCTAAACACGTGGTAAAAGTAATGGAATTTTCATTAAAGAAAATGACAACTTCGGTCAACTAATTGGCGAGGCGTATGAAACAGCTTCGTCACTATTTTCGTTTACCACGCATGTGATTGTTGCCCGGACATTGATTAGGGGCCCTGAAGAGTACGCAAAATTAATAGAAATGAACGAAAGTAAAGACAAAACGTTCAAAAAAGAGGGAGACGTGAGATCGCTTAAACATTTGTTGATTGACGAATGCATTGGAGACACCAAATCGAAGCAGGGAAAGAAAAAGGGGAAACGAACAACGATGCTTGAAGACTTGCACAGTTCCGACGAAAATCGCCGATCGGGTCATCGAAAGAAAAAGCAAAGAAAGTCGTCGTCGAGCGAAACCAGTTGTCAATCATCCGAAGATGTTCGTGCAAAAAGCGTGGAGAAAAAATCTCGTCAGCAAACAGTATCTGCCTTACACTCCTCCAGCGACGACAGTAGTTTTTCTGCTAAAACTTGGGCTGAACAACAACGAAAGCCTATCAATGATATTTCATTGGCTTCTGTATGGTCAACGTTAGAAGAAAGTGGCGCAGACGACAATCAAGGTAGTACTTTGGAAACAAAAACACTGCCAAGAAAAAGAAAGGCTTCTGCTTTGTCCTCATCGTCAGGTAAGTATTGCCAAGTGCTGAAAAGAAGAAAAAAAGAGAACACCAAACGGAAAGGAATCTAGAAATAGAAGAAGTCGAAGAAGAAAGCGACGTAGTGTTAGTTGAGACAAAACTGACAAAAAAGATCAACAAAAAAACCGCGAAGAGAAGAAGCCAAAAAAACCGACCACGAAAGCAAGTGCTGAAAAGAAGGAAAAAAAGAACACCAAACGGAAAGGAATGTAGAAAGAGGAAGTCGAGGAAGAAAGCGATGTCGTGTTGGTTGAAACAACAACTGACAGAAACGATAAAGAAAAAAAGCGCAAAGAGAAGAAGCAAAAGAAAACCACGAAAAATCAAAACGTAGAAGACATACAATAAGGAAGTAGAAACAACCAATGTTGCTGATAACTTACAAAATGTTCCAACAGAAATCGAAAGGAACAAAAAGCAGAAAAGAAAACGAAAATCCAAAAACGAATGAGCGACGGGATTGCCTAATAATTGCAATTAATTAACTTGGTCACAAGAGACATTAGTGTGTACAACAGTTGAACATTACTTAAATTTAATGCGTGTTCAGTGCGTCACGATATAAGTCTTAAACATTTGGTAATCTAAAAACAATGTGTGAAAATATTGAAAACAATACATTCAAAATACAAGTTATTTGTAAAAAGTAGTGTTAGACAAATATAAGACATGACGACGCTATTAGCGTATAACAACCCAAAATATGTTTGAAATACTATATATGTGTGTTAAAAGATAATTGTTCTATTTTTACAATTTTCTCACTTGTCAACAATATTAATATCGTATTACTGACGTATATATATTATAATGAGAACGCATGGCCGTGCCAAGTTTAGTGTTTTTCATGGTTTGTCCTTCAAATGTGAGCCTTCATAACATTTGACCTGCTGTATCAGTTTGTCACGTGATTTTGGAAATGGGTTATTACCAGATTTTCTTTAATGCTCTATTTTTAGTTACTATCAGTTACAGATTCCGTTAATAGATCTAGAAAATATTTGTGTCATTTTCAATTCGTAAATTTCAAGATATTTACATTTCTATATAACGGAAGTTGCCATGTAGCAAAATAAACAAAGGTGTGTTAATTCGTTAATTATCAGAATTCGTTTATTGGTCTATTTTTAGGTATTGCGGTTCCCTGAAAGTTAGCTTGCGTGCGCAGCTAATTTTCAAACGCTTTATATTCTGCGTTCGTTCGTTCGTTCGTTCGTTCGTTCGTTTGTTCGTTCGTTCGTTCGTTCGTTCGTTCGTTCGTTCGTTCGTTCGTTCGTTCGTTCGTTCGTTCGTTCGTTCGTTCGTTCGTTCGTTCGTTCGTTCGTTCGTTCGTTCGTTCGTTCGTATTATTTTTGACGCACCATTTTAACGCGATGTTTTGAACGCCACAGAGGAATCAATAGCAAGCAATATTTTTTGCGCCACAGAAAGCAACCAGAAGTGCATTTGTTATTTTTGGCGGCTTTTCGACGACATGTCAATCTCATCAAGTCCGTTGAAGAGTTTTGCGGGAGTTTTGTCTTCTACACCAAGATTGTCGTGCCCTGAAAGTTTTTTATATAAACAATATTTGAAACTTTACATTTGCCCCAAGAGCTAAAAAAGCTCATCGTGGGCGCTTACGTAAATTAAAATTACTACATAATGACATTGACTACTAAGGAAACGTATATAGTTTAACAAGACAATTTCACACAAACAAAAACGAAAGAAAATAAAATCACGAAAAAAACCCACCGTTCAATAATATACAAAAATACACCAGATTGCTTCCAATCTAAGAACCATTATTACTAAAACGTCCAAAGTGTTTAATAAATAACCTTACAGCAGTAAGAATTGCAACATTAGCATCAAATTTTAAATCTACTGAACCATTAAAGAAATAAATCTAAAGAACCATTAAATCTACGCCATCCAGGCGCGCGTGAGGGAGCTCCTCGTAATATTGGGTTATTTTCTGGTTTGAATACGTCCCATTGGAGCGGCACCTCTACATACAGTTGTCTAAGAGTATCGTGGACTGGATCTGTGGATTTCCAGAGGTTGAAATCCAAATCAACGACTTTTGGAAGAGATTTTCAGCTTCACTGGATCGGTAATTTTTGCTTTCAAACATCTTACGCAAGCTGTGAACTTGGCTACGTTTGCTTACGCCACACGTGGTTTGACATCGTCATCAACGGTCATCGCACGCACGTAATCAAATCCTTACGTCAACTAACCTCGCGAGTTTTTCTTCAAAATTTTACGTGTCTTGTAGAATACGTGCGTGTTAACTTCTAAATTAAAACATGATTTCGAAGAATGTTCTAGACGTCGGGAGAAATCTGGCGAATTTTGGACGTATCTTAATTCACATTCTGCTTCTTTTTTCAATTTTCTGGCTGTCCTTGAAACCAAAACGAGTACTTTATAACACCCAAATTACGTCGGAAAACATTTTTATCAGTTCAGAACTTGTAATCCTGCCTGAAAAACTATGTTATGTTTGGGTATCCACCCGTGATGTGGAACTGAGAAAATACTACTTGCCTTGCAATAATCGACATCGCTACGGTTTGAACTTACAACTAAATCGTAAGATATCGCATGCAGCTATCCTTCTTTTGCTTGCTGGTGATATCGCAACTAATCCAGGTCCTTTCAACCAGAAAAATGTACGATTCAAGAATCAATCTGACACGCGTAAATGCCAACAACCAAATCCAGAAACCTCGCGTGAGTCTACTACTTTTAAACCTGGACCAGCAGGCACATCATCTGGCAAAACAAAATCTTGTCAGGAAAGCCGGAATGTGAAATGTCTTGTACTCAACGCTCGAAGTCTGATGAGTTTACATAAAACCGACAACAAAGAAACAGATAGTAACGTTGAACGTTTCCAGAACTTGGTCTACTCGGAAGACAGTGACATTGTTTGTGTTAACGAAACTTGGCTTAATAAGGATATTGACAACTTTGAAATTCTACACTCGGGATATGCTATATTTAGGAACGATCGCGGAACTCGGGGTGGTGGAGTACTGTTAGCTGTTAAGATTGCTTCATTCAAATCTGTGCGGGAAATTCAACATAATCACGACCTAGAAATCTCCTTGGCTGAAATAACAACCACTTCAAACGCAAGTTTTCTATTTTGTTCTTGCTATCGACCACCGAACGCAGATCAAATTTGGTTAGACAAGTTCAACAACTTTCTAGGTGATGTTTGCTCACGCCACTCAAATATTGTGCTTGCTGGAGACTTCAATATGCCGCATGTTTCCTGGGATTCACCAGAGAAAACAACAGGTGGTAACGAGATTACTTTCGTGGAACTGCTAAATGACCATTTCTTGGAACAACTTATTAACACACCTACTAGAGGTAACAACATGCTCGATCTTGTGCTTACCAATATTCCCGACCAAGTCAAAATAAGTGAAATTTTGTCACCTGCTAAAGCAGAACTTTTTACCGATCACAATATTATCGTCTTTGAACTCTTAATGTATTGTAAACATTTACCAAAGATACGCAGAACCGTGTTTAACTATCGTCAAGGTGACTTCGTTGGACTACGAACTACTCTTGAATCTCTGAATCTAGATTATTTGATCACAGCCGACGGCGATATTAACCACGACTGGAAAAATTGGAAGAAGACATTCCTAACAGCAGTGTCTCAACACATACCAACTATGAAGCTACAGGGTCGAAATTATGTTCCTTGGATGAATGGCACAATACTTCATAATATCAAAAAGAAAAACTCTATCAGACTCAGAATCAAGAAGTCTCGTACGCCAAATGAATACCTCGAGGAAAAGTTTAAAAACATTCGTGCCTCAATCAAACGCATGTTGCGTGACAGTCGCTCCAAGTACGTCAACTCTATTTGTGCCTACCGTTGACACAATCCCAAACGCTTCTGGTCGCTATTTAAGCTCAACTCCAAGACTCGCAACATTCCTGAAAAGCTCTCTATGAAAGTAACTGAAACTGATAGGACGTACGCTGAAAACGCAGCAGATATTGCTACTCTCTTCAACAACTACTTTACATCTATCTTTACCACTGATCAAAATATTGAAAACTGTAGTACTGTTTATACTGAACCTCGTCAAGGACAATCTGACAATACTATCGTGAAGAATATTACCCTTACACAAGAGGATGTTGTCTCTGTCTTAAATAATCTAAATAGTAATAAAGCTCAAGGCCCGGATGGGATTCCAGCACAATTATTGACAGTAACCGCTCATCAAATTGCTCCTTCACTCACTGCCCTGTTCAACAAGTCTCTAAGCACTGGTGTGTTACCACGCACTGGAAACTGGCAAATGTTGTTCCTGTCCATAAAAAAGATAATAAAGAGCATGTAGAAAACATCGGCCAATCTCTCTTCTTTCTCTTATCTCAAAAGTACTGGAAAGATGCGTTTTTAACAAAATCAAAGACCGCATTTTCGAACAGATCTACACTGGTCAACATGGCTTTGTTCCTGGAAAATCCTGTGTTACACAGCTCATCGAAGTCTTTGATTATATTGGTCGTCAGCTTGATCTCGGCAAACAGGTAGATGTAATCTATTTGGATATGTCAAAGGCATTTGATAGAGTCAGCCACATGCAACTTCTTAATCGACTTCGCGATTTTGGATTTGGAGATAGCATTCTGAATTGGTTCAGCTCTTACCTCAAAGACCGTCACCAACAGACTACAGTACTTGGTGCAACATCATCACCACTACCAGTAACCTCCGGAGTGCCGCAAGCATTGTTCAATCCTTGGCCCGCTACTATTTTTATTGTATCAGAACAATCTTTCCAAATCCATTTGTAATTCAAAAATCGTAACTTTTGCTGATGACACAAAGATTTTCCAGGAAATAAATTCAGAGTCTGATGCATCTTCTATGCAGAATGATCTTACGAACTTCCAAACCTGCTCCGCTAATGCTAATCTTCTTCTCAACACAGCTAAATGTAAGACACTACGAATTACCAGAAAACATCATAAAATCGAGTATCCTTACAAGCTGCAAGATACCATTTTGAACACCACAGACTGCGAACGTGACCTCGGCGTCTGGACCTCTTCCACGCTTACCTGGTCCAAACAAGGCCTCCACCAGTGCGCCCAAGCCAACAAATTACTATACTGGGATATATACAACGGTCCACGATAAAAATCAATAACTTATCTGTCCATCGAACACTTTATCTAGCTCTCGTCCGTTCCCAACTCGCTTACGCATCGCAAGTCTGGGCTCCACAGTCTGTCGACCTTATCAAGCGCACGGAACGCGTCCAAAGACGCGCATCAAAATATGTAATGGACCTACCCTTCTTCTGTGACATCAGTTACAACCATCGTCTCTTAACGTTAAATCTACTTGCTTTATGTTACTGGCACGAATACCTTGACATGTTGTTCCTTTTCAAATCAAATCGTAACATTATTAACTTAAGCAGTGACATACTACCAGAACCTCAAAATTCAAATAGACCTACACGATCAGCAAACCCAAACTGTTTACAATTTCAGACAACAAAATGTAAAACATCTACGTATCATAAATCATTTTTAATTAGGACAACTAGAATCTGGAACGTATTGCCAAAGAACTTAACAATTAAATGTATAACTTTAAAAGACTTTAAAAAAGGACTATATAATTAGTATAATTTAGCACTAGAACACTGTTTTAATGCAGATGATCCACGAACATGGAAATCGATATGCATCAAATGCAACAAAGCTCGTGATCTAACTAAATCGATATCGTGTTGTTTTTAGCTCAATGTTTGTAATTATCTGGTGTACTGTAGTTGTATTTGTTGTAATCTTTAGGGACCGCAGTAATTGGCGTAAGCTGTTGCGGTTACCCTGCCAGTTGTTTTTGTCGATGTCTGTACGTATTGTTTGAGTATGGCAAAGCAAATAAAATAAAATAAAATAAAATAAAATTAAGTAATACATCCACTTTTTCAGATAAACTAAGTGTTAGCCAATTATTTCCAGCATTCAGTACAACAGAGGCAAGCATAGACGCGCGTAGAGCAGCAAAACAAGGGCATACCATTAAAAAGTGTACGACATCTTCTCTAGGTGAACCACAAACACAGGAAGGTGATTGAATACAGTTCATTAAATAAAGATAGTAATTTAAACCACAATTCTTTAGTCTTAATCTTGTATGTAAAACAGATAAATAACGATCGCCAAGATTATATAATTTACTACCATGAGGTATATAAAATATATTATGCAACAAGGCGTTTTTGAAAGAAACAACAGTATCACAATTGCGCAGTGAATCAGGAAGAGTGTTCCACAATTTAACAGTAGAATAAAGAAAAGAATTCTTAGATTTTTCAGTTGATACGAAGGGCAAGCATAGGTCGTTCTTTGTTCGAAGTGCATAGGCACTTCTCTGACTAACATAATCAGGACAGAGATCAGAAATATAATCAGGTACTAAGCCGTTGACCATTTTATAAAACAAAGTTAATCTATGCATTTTCCTTCTATCACTGAGCCTATGCAATCCAACATCTTTTAATAAACTTTCCCTATGCGCACCCTTCATAGCACCAGTAATTAATTTTGCAGCATCAAATTGAACGGATTCCAGCAAGTCTGACTCTCGTTGAGAACACCCATCCCAGACAACATTAGCATATTCAACATTTGAACGAACAAGAGACTTATACAAGGTCTCTAAAGTTGATCTAGAAAGTTTAAATTTAAAACCCTTGAGTAAATTTAGTCTTTTTGAGACTTTCGCTTGTATACTAAGAATATGGGTTCTCCAAGACATGTTGTTTGAAAGAAAGACACCCAGATGTTTGTGAACGGACACTTCATCAATTGCTTTATCATTTAATTTTAAAACAGGATGATGAGGTTTGTCTCTTTTGAGAGAAGACACCATACTTTTAGTTTTTGACGTATTCAAAGTAACCAACCATGTATTAGACCATGACTGAATAGCATTCAGATCATGATTTAAAATATAAGCAGTTGAAATAGGTGAAACGACCTCATGAAGTAAAAGAGAATCATCTGCAAATATAAAACAATTGCTGTGGACATCAACTTGGATATCATTAATATATATCAAAAATAAAAGTGGCCCTAGAACGGACCCCTGAGGAACACCAGCTTTAATTTCCTTCCACGATGAAGATGTACCCTCTACAACAACAGGTTGCATTCTACCACTTAAATAACTTTCAAACCATTTAAGTAAAGTACCTTCAATCCCTAAATATTTTAATTTAAATAAGAGTCCCTCATGCCAACCTTTATCGAATGCCTTCGATTTATCTAAAAATACAGCCCTTACTTCATGTCCTCTATCTAATGCCTGATGAATTTTTTGCACAATATAAACCGATTGCATTACCGTTGAATCGCCAGGGCGGAAACCAGATTGAAAACGATAAAAAACCCTATAGCTCAAGATAATTATACAATCCCATAAAAACAATCTTTTCACAAATTTTACTAAAGCAAGAAAGAAGCGGCACTGGCCAATAATTGAATTTAAGCTGTCGATTCTCATTCCTAAACAGAGGTAAAACATTAGCCAATTTCCAAAGATAAGGAAACTGGCCAAGAGAGAGTGAAATATTAATAAGGCATGTTAGCGGCTTGCAGATCCCATGCCTACAGAGCTTTATCATTCGATTACTAATTCCATCGGTGCCACATGCCTTCGCTACATTTCCCCCACTAAGTAGGCCAGCTACTTCTTCTTCAAAAGCTATTACATTAGATAAACTAAAATGAGATTGACCAGTAAGACTGGGTAATGAGGCGTTAGCAGTGGGCAGTTGAGTCTGGCTAACAAAAAATGCATTAAATATTTCTGCTTTCTCCTTGGGATCAAAAATATAATTATCACCCTCTTGTAAAGGCGGTATAGAAATACCAACCTTACCACCGTAAAATGTCTTAACAATATTCCACCACCTCTTGGCCGACGTTGTCGGATTAGACAAAGCAAGATTGGTTTTATTATCGTAATCTATTCGTCAAGATTTCAGCGATGGAAGTACCAGGCGGAAAACGTAGTCGGGTGATAAATATTATTGCCCAGCAGATAACTTTTAAAAACACCATATCGAATAGGAATACATTGAGAAGATTGAAATACTTTAATAAAAAGCTAACGTTTCGTCACTACACGAGTAACACCATCAGAGTGACATATCACTCTGATGATGTTACTCGTGTAGTGACGAAACGTTAGTTTTTAATTTTAAAAGCCGATTACGTTTTTTTATAGCACGACGAACTGCTCCGTTCATCCATGGTTTGTTATTAGGGCGAATCATAACAATTTTGCTAGGAATAAAGCGTTCAGCTATGTTAAGAAACAGCGAAATCCACTTATCATAAATATTATCTATATTAGTTGCATTTTCAGAAAAAATATCATCCCATTCAGCATTCGCTAAGGCGAAATTTAGTTGATAATCGTCAACAGCATTGAAATTACGCACAATTCTTTCATAACATTTCGGTTTATAAATAGGAATAGACAGTTCTCCAAAAATAAAACTATGATCACAATTCGAAGGCGGACTTAACGTGCCAGTTGAAGCAAACATACCTGGAAAGTCAATAATTAAATCCAAAATGGATTCGCGTGTTTGATTTATTCTGGTCGGCTCATTAATAAGCTGAGAAAGATTATTACATTCAAGAAAATGGTAAAGTTTAACTCCAACTGCAGAATTGTCCGACGACGAATCAGCAGAGCTATAGTGAGCATTAAAATCGCCCATAAGAACAATTGCTGTATAATTTTTACTACGAATCTGATCAAAGCTATGTTGTAATGAACGAAAAAATTGATCAATTTGAAGAACATTGGAATTAGGAGGTCTATAACAAACACCACAAAGAATTTTAAACTTATTCAAATTAGCCTCCGCCCATAACATTTCAACATCAGCACATTCATACTCATATTTCCTTATAAACGGTATGTGATTTTAGAAATTTATTATTAATAAATTTAGGTTAATGTTAGGGAGTAAGAGATAATATGTATCTCCTGCCTCAAGCGATCATTAAGTGTAGTTCCTGTCCCGTGTGAACAGGGTCAGATGCAAATGCCAGATAAATAAAGTGAGAAAAATACGCGGCCAAAAAGATAAAGCCCAACCCAAACCCTTATCTAAAGATTCCTCCTTATCAAAACAAAATTCCTCCTTGAGGCAATGGCATAAATGAATTCGGCAAGGGTGACGGTGGTCATTCTGTCACAGACTCACAGTCAGAGAGCTCACTCAAATCGTTCTGTAAAATAGCAGTTTAAGTTTTTCGGGGATTTTTATCCCACCCACCACAACCCCTTTTGTAATAACATATAAATAGTCTATACTTATAGAAATTATAATAGTAAAAAAAAAGAAAAAAGAATGTAATAATTTAATTATCTAATAAATGAGTGGCAGGAAGTGCTGTCATCCTTATCACTTCACAGAAGTGCTGTGCCTCACACACTTCACCCACGTGAAGGATTTGGATGGGTGAGACATCGACCTTGCGAGTGCTGAGCACCCCTCAGACTTAGTTAATGTCTCTAAAATGGGCGATCCCCATTTTAGGCCGCCGGACAGGACACCCTCCTCCCGGTTCAGTTACTTCCTCGCTATCTCCTTTTGCCACAATTCATTACAACCAATGCCTCTGTCTCAGTTTGTATAAATACGACCGTGTTCATTAATAGCAATATAAAGAGCAACACCCCCACCTCTGTGGCCTGGTCTGCCGTTCCTCGGGGGACTGCTGTAACCAGAAATAATTAACTGGTCATTTGGAATATTTACATTTAACCAAGTTTCCAAGACAGCAAAAATATCAAATTTATGAAGCAATACCAAAGCAGAAATTTCACTAAATTTATCAGAAATAAAAAGGCTACGAGCATTTAAGTGTGCCAAAGAAAGGCCATGTTGTCTGGGACCAGGGTTCGAGTGTACATTGCCTGAAATCAGTAAAAGTAAAAGGGACTACGGTGCTGAAGAAGAAGAAAGAATTTACTGACAGCAAACACAGAAATAATTTAGAAGTAATTAATAGAAAACGCGCATTAAAAAGCCCGATTGCTGCTCTATACGATTCCAAATCAACCCCCATTAAATATATAACAACAAAAAATAAAATGCTTACCTCCAATCATGCTGAATACCGATAAATCATGCCCATGGCCACAATAAAAAAATAAATAAATCGATTTTAAAATGTGGAATAGTATAAATATAATAAGCAATCTGGTGTGCGAAGAAAAATACAACACAATACAAAACTTAACTACAGGACATAATACACACAAAAGACAAGATAAACTGAGATGAGAAAAGTTAGGAACTACTGTCATAAGTTATTAAACGGCAGCGGGCCAACAATTCATCGTTAAACAAAGCCAAATTTTTCCAAGTCTGCATTTCTTCTTACTCTTACTGGTGGCCTACTATCTTTGCTTTTAACCATTATATACCCACCAGCTGTATAAACTAAGGCTGTGTCCTTGCACACTTCTCGAACATGCTTAAGAAATTTCTGATTTAACCACGTCAAGTCTTCATTAATAAATATCTTCTTTCCCTTCAAGCGGCGTTTGGCACGCATAACTTTCCGTTTAGCTTCATAATTGGAGAATTTTACAATAATTGCCCTTTGCCCAGCGTCATTGGGGAGTCCAATGCGATGAACACGATCAATTTCTTCACGTTTCACTATTACACCCAACTCTTCTTTGCAGAATTTGATCACTGTTTTGGAGCAATTTACCCTAGCTTGGTATCCACCGTCATCTGCGATATTCTCGCCGACCAGTTCCTGGCTAACCCCATAAATACGAATATTGTATCTCCTTGAGTATTGCTCGTTGTCATTGGTCTTCTCCTGGAGTTGGTTCACTTTCGCTTCAAGCTCAATTATTTTAACTTTTAAAGGCTCGACTACGCGTTGAAGCGTGTCCAACATTGCTTCCGTAATAGATTCCTTCAAGATGCTGCTTCCGTAATAGATTCCTTTAAGATGCTCTTAAAATCCTCTGACTTTAAGAACTTGGATATCTCTATTTGAACAGCAACTTGAATTTCGTTCGGCTGGTTAGTTATAGTTAATGGTGACGACCTAGTGGCAGCAGCCATTGCTCATCGGCTTCTTTATCAACCTTGATGTTCTTCGCTCTTTCAGAATAGTTAAACGTCAATAAATTGGCTTCTAGATTCTTCAAATTAAACAAATTTAACACATTTTAGCCCACTAATACCATTAGGAGCTTACATTTACGATAATATCCGACTTTTCTATATGGAATAAGTCAACACAGAGAGAGCACAAAAAGTACGTCTTACTCCTTCAGCAGTCAATGTTCTTTTCAGCTAACTTTCAGGGCACCGAAAAACTTTCGGTGCCCTGAAAGTTAGCTGCGCGCAGGTAACTTTCAGACCGCTTTATATTCCGCCTGTGATTTCGTTCGTTCGTGAGAAATCAATAGAAACCGACATTTTTGGCGTCACGGAAAGCATCGACTTTTCAGCGACATGTCAATATGCATGATCAAGCCTGAAGACTTTTGCTGGATTTGAGTTGGAGTAACGCATTTGCGAAAAGAAATAGTATCGAGGTAAGTGAACTATGGTATCCTCATGAACAAAATATGTTAAATCATTTATGGACCCTATTATAAAGAGCATGCTACGTTTGCTTCACTATGAAAATGCATAACGTGTGGACACTCGACATGGCCTATTCTTTCCCAGAGCTTTTCGGAAGTGGAATAATTTTCATTCTGAAGCAAAAACCATTTATAGTGAACTTGACTTATATATAAGTACTTACTAATCCAGACTAGAAGCTGATGATTTTTAAATATTAATATATAATATATTAATATATTAATTCTAGTTTTTATTAATTATTTATGTAATTATGCAAAATCATATTCCTGGTGAGGATATAGAAAATATGTCTCTCTATGTAATAATGATTTAATAGTACCATGTATATAAGGTACCATTCTTTTGGTGAAGTCAATTGGGACTATGCCCTGTTCAGCCACTTATTGCCACTACAGTATATGGTATCATAAAAGTGATTAAACAAAAACAAATTTTTGATATCTACTTTATTCATAATCATTTTGATTTCACATCAAGACAAAGTGAAAGTGAAGCCAAGAAGTTTGCATGCATTTCTCGAGCTACAAAAATGAACATTCAAATCAAAAGAGCAATTAACCAACTAGAAATACAGTACATGAGAATACAAATGGTGAATCCCTATTATTAAACGTTCTAATTTTAATATTGAAATTAGAATGTTTCGACTAGAGGGGGCTTATTGATTTTAAGCCAAAAGGGGCTTATTAGAGGGAGTGATATACAGTATTAAAGGCAGGGCATAATAGAGTGAGAAACCATAATATAGGGAGCTTTATTTAATTTTCCAACTCAGAGAGAAGGTATGGGGGGGGGGGGGGGGCATATTTTAAACTTGATCCTTGGTCTTCTGTCAGTGTCATGCCTCCCTACCTCACATACTTGTACCTTTAGAACTATTTTGTCATACTGTAAACTTCCCATAATAAGCCCTTGCCTTATCTTTTGTTATTTTTTACAGAATAGCCAAACTTCATTGCATTTGTCATGTAGGGTAATTAACGAAGGTGTGTCAATTCGTTAATTGTCAGAATTAGTTTATTTTATGTATTTTTAGTTACTTCATTTACTGATTCTTTTAATAGATCTAGAAAATATATGTGGCATTTCTGATTGCTAAATTTCAGGATATCTACAGAACGGAAATTGTCGTGTAGGTAATTAACGAAGGTATGGCAATTCGTTAATTCTCACAATTCGTTTATTTGATCTATTTTTAGTTACTTTAGTTACTGATTTTGTTTATACATCTAGAAAATATTACGTGCCATTTCTAATTGGTAGATTTCCGGATATACAACGGAAATTGCCATATAGGTAATTAACGAAAGTGAATCAATTCGTTAATTGATCTATTTTTAGTTACATCAGTTACTGATTCTGTTAATGGATCTAGAAGACATACGTGTCATTTCTAATTCGTAGGTTTCAACATATTTATATAACGGAAATTGCCATGTGAGTAACTAACGAAGGCGAGTTAATTCGTTGATTATCAGAATTCGTTTATTGATGTATTTTTAGTTACTTCAGTTACTGATTCTGTTAATAAAGTTCTAGAAAACATTTGTGCGATTTGCAATCTGCAGATTTCAAGATAATTGTGTATCTGTTACGAAAGATAATTAAGGAGAATCTAACTCAAGGCGTTAATTGCTCGAATCCCTTTGTTGATCCATTTCAGTTACTGTTTGATCACTGATTCTGAGGATAGACGAAAACATTATTTCTGTCGTTTCAGGAAAAGTTCATATGGCAAAAATCATATAGCAAATACCGACATTCGATGGATTACCTTGGGGCGAGGGGAACAAAGGGATGGGAGTTCCAGATTCACACTCCACACTAGCCATCTGTTATCCTTGTGGTAACTTTTCGGACACCTCTAGCTTAAAACTCGTAAGAGATAAAGGATCGATAGGCCATGCTTTCACAGTTTGTATTCATACTGAAAATCAAAATCAAGTGAGCTTTTACCCTTTTGTTCTACATGAGATTTCCGTTCTAATTGACCTCACCTTAGGACACCTGCGTTATCATTTGGCAGTAGTGCCGCCCCAGCCAAACTCCCAACCTGACAGTGTCTTCGACCTGGATCGACCGCCAGACGAGCGATCTGAAAACCAACATGTGGACGCGTAACGTCCAGTTCCGCTTCGCCGATTAAGTAAAAAAACGACGAGAGTAGTGGTATTTCACCAGCGGATTGCTCCTCCCACTTATTCTACACCTCTCGTGTTTTTTCACGGAGTCAGACTAGAGTCAAGCTCAACAGGGTCTTCTTTCCCCGCTGTTGTCGCCAAGCCCGTTCCCTTGGCTGTGGTTTCACTAGATAGTAGATAGGGACAGTGGGAATCTCGTTAATCCATTCATGCGCGTCACTAATTAGATGACGAGGCATTTGGCCAATAAATACTTTATTGAATTAATTCAAATCCGTACATTCGAGCTCTAGAGCCCTCCATAAAATTAAATATATAAAATGTTAAAATGAATAATTACACAGACACTATGGCAAGTCAATAGCTCACAAATAGTCAAATACATATCCTTTCAAATCCATATCACATAATATATGTTCATCGTAGTTCAACGTAATGTTCAATTTTCCCATTCCAACAACTTAGCACAGTAGGTTCCATTCCAATAACCATGTGACATTAAACGTTGTTGCTCAGAATGTTGGTGACACATCGGTATGTACAATTTTTGAAGTCCAGCCATATCTTAAAACCTTTCTCCAACACAATAACAGAGAGCAGTTGGATATCATAATCTCTCATACCCAGGTTATCCTTCAACAAATCGTAAGATGGGACTACCACCGCACCTCTCCAATCAAAACTTATCGATGAGACAGTCACTGTAGCAGCCCCACTCACACTCAACGCCCAGTCGCGAACATGCTGCGTATCATAATGTTCAACTTTTAACGAGTGCACATTATTCAGGTCTGCATCATCAGAAGCGACAGTAACACCAATAACATAGCATGTTGTACTATCCCTCCAAACAACGATATCAGGACGACGAATTCCAGCTGGAGTTAGAATCACCGGCTCTACTAGAATGGACCAGTTGTTTTTTACTAAGGTTTTAACCGTTCTAGCAAGCACAGAGTTATGACGATCAATCCGGGCGCCGCTGGTTCTAGGGCAGACCTGCAAAATGTGCCCCAAGGACTCGACGTGGCCGCAGGCATCACAAGCCACATCGCGCTGCAGGCATGACAAGCCACATCACGCTGCGGACGTCCCCTAGCCATTCTAACTGCGGATGCCATCAGGTTCCCTCTCACATGGATGGCTCCAAAATAATTCGCGCCAGCCATTAGATGGTTAGGATTCCACCCATTTATGCATAGAGGGAACCCAATTGCACTCCTTCAAACCCCTACCGTTCACAGAGCAATGAAGCTCATAAGCCAACGCACGTTTCAAATTATCCTTATTGCAAATTGGAATGCCATTCAAAATTGGTGGCACCGAGTCCCGATGCAGCATGCTCGCCACGACGGAAGATCCAGCAACGGTGACGACAGCGGGATCATTGCTAGCCAAGAGCTTCTCTAGCCTCCTCTTCCTCATTATCGGAATGGCATTTTTTTCAAAACAGCCACCCCAAGGCCTCCATCCGCAATGGGCACGTAAAGGAAAAAGTTGGTGGTATCCTTAGGCAATTTCAAGCATCTTTTTACAGCGCCTCTTATTTTTAAATCCAGAAAACAGAGAAGCTTCATGGAGCAGTCAGATAAAACTAGCTGATGATACGTCGCTGGAATAATATGTCGTCATAGAATGTACATCCGTTGCTGGGGCGTCAGTGGCGCCCTACTAACATTATTCAACTGCCTCTGCATATTTGTAGCTACATCTGGCATGGGACCCCTTGCAGAGATGGGTGCATAACACTTTTAATAGGTATAACCTGTCCATCCACGTGCAAATGGTCGACGGGATTAACTACCCATTTTTTCTTCCTGCTGTCAACGTCAATTCTCAGGGACGCTGACTTCCCCGAGCTGCCCGCACTAAACGACAGACCACACTTTCCCAAATGATCACTTCAACAGAAGTACTAGTCAATAAGCCTATATCGTCCACAAACGCCAGGTGATTGAGGTTAACATCCCCAATTTTAATTCCAAGATTGGATTTAAAGATGACAGAGACCAATCAATTACCGCGTTGAGCAGATGTACGGACATAGGATATCACTGCTTCACGCCCCTCCTCACAAAGATCGGCTCACTCGTATAGCCGCCAACGCTAATGCGAGTTTGGCTACGAGAGTAAAATTCATTTAAATATGTAAGAAAGGGCGGGGGGATACCCATCCTTCTCGCAGCAATAAGTACAGACTGGTGGGACACAGAGTCAAAAGCCTTCGAAATATCGAGGAAAACCACATTAAGTGGCAGATTATTATCCGTATGATGTTTAATTATTGCCCACAACAATAATACATTTTCTCCTAAGCCACCACCGGCCGGAATGCCTTCTGCCTATTGGAAAACGGCATCGAATCGCCCATCCTCTTAGCCATCAGCTTATGGAAGCATCTAACAATAACATGGGCAATAGTTATGGGCCTATGCTTGGGTGGTCTGATATCTTCCAAGTCTTTTGGAATGAGCACGGTCTTGCCTGTATAACATACAGTGGGCGAATAACCGGCCATGAGCCATAAGTTGAATCGGGCTCTGAGCTCCTCTTTTGAGAGTCTCTTCAATTGATTCAGAACCATCCCATCAGGTCCCGGTGCACTTGATTTCATTCCTTTTATTAGAGCTTCAAGTTCAGGCAGAGAGATGGGATCGATCATTCCCCACAGAATTGGACCAATAGGTTCAGGCACACACGCGGCGTTGACAGATTCCTGCTCAAATAACGCACACCAGTAAGGTTCCTGTTCTTCGAGCGTCAACCTCGTACTAGACGCGCCCCAGGTTCCATTTAGAACTTCATGGGCACAGCGGGACTTCTTTTTACGGAAAAGATCCTGCAGCTTCTTAAACGCAGCTTTCTTCCTTTTGATTGGCTCAAGTGTGGCCTGCTACGTCTACCTATGTCAACACCAGCGCCAGAACCCTCGGGTACGGCCCTCTGCACCCTTGCTACAGGAGTCGATTCCCTCAGGTCTTGCCTATTTCCTCGATTTCTGGGAGGTACGACTCCTGAAAGATTACTCGCAGTTATCGATTCCGTCCACAGATGAAAATCTAGGTCAATCAACTGGCGCACTTCCTCAGTAAGGCCGCTTGGAGCCAACAAGTCAACGTCAAGGCCAGATAAAAAAGCAAAATCGTTCAATTCAGCTTTCACCCCGGCCCACCAAGATTCATGAGATTGACCACAGAATCCATTGTCAGTTGTACCACCCTCTCCAGGGATCTCAGCCCTTTCAGGGGGAGTACCACAAAAAGCAGGTTCATCACCCTCAGATTCGGCTTGACTGACATCAACATTCTTTGCAAAATCATTGAGGAGAGCTTGGTACTTTTTATTAGATTTTCGCCGAACACCTTTAATGCTCTCCAAGGAGCGGTGAGGCACTACCTTCCTCAACTCAACATTCAAATTCTTCATACCATTTCCTGCCAGTCGCACCTCCTCCTTAGCTAAAAGAACAAACTCCTCGTTATCCCATCGAGCTTTCACACGTCGCTCAGGAACATTAGCCCGGTGAAATTCTTCCTCATGTTTCTTTCGCACGTGAAGGGTTAAGCCACCTTTTGATTTGTAAATTTTGCGACAATACTGACAGACATGTAATATATTGCCATCAGCGCCAATTATAAAAGTGTCGGTAGATGCTTCACCTGCAGCATCTAAATTATTAGGAATATCATCTGTCCCCGACACACAGGTACTACATCCCGGATGCAACACTGTAGGCATGTTCGCAACTTCAGTGATTAAACGCAATAAGGATCCAATAAAATATCCAATTTAGAAATATCAAAAAAAGGGAAAAAATCCAATTTAGCTCAATGAAGCTGACAGGGATCACGACGTGAACGTATGAGAGTCATAGTTACTCCCGCCGTTTACCCGCGCTTGGGTGAATTACTTCACTTTGACATTCAGAGTACTGGGCAGAAATCGCATTGCGTCAACACCGCTCACCAGCCATCTAATGCTTTGTTTTGATTAAACAGTCGGATTCCCCTTGTCCGTTCCAGTTCTACTAAGTCGGTTGTTAATTGCATGCCGAATTGACCTGACGACCATAGCTGATTCCATCGATGTGAAGCCCCTACCCGATCCGGTCCAGACCCCGAAGAGTCCTGACCAGTCCAAGTTGGGAGCCAATCCTTGTCCCCAAGTTACGGAGCCATTTAGCCGACTTCCCTTACCTACATTGTTCTATCGACTAGAGGCTGCTCACCTTGGAGACCTGCTGCGGTTATGAGTACGACCAGACAAGAAAATTAACAACCCCCGGATTTTCAAGGGCCGTCGAATGCGCACTGGACCCTACAAGATCTGTGGAGCTTTACCGAACATGAAACCCTACCTCCGGCTAAACCGATGCCAGGGTGACAGTCCGTTAAAAAGAAGAGGGAACTCTTCCCGGGACTCTTGCCGACGTTTCCGAGTTCGTTTGCGTTACCGCTGTGTGCCACAATTGGCCATATCCCTGTTCTGGTTCGGGAATATTAACCCGATTCCCTTTCGACAGGTGGCACCCGAATGTGGGCGCTTTATAACGGAACTTTCCTGTGTCTTAGGATCGACTCACCCATGTCCAACTGCTGTTCACATGGAACCTTTCTCCACTTCAGTCTTCAAACTTCTCATTTGAATACTTGCTACTACCACCAAGATCTGCACCAGAGGACGTTTCACCCTGACTCGCGTCAAAGGCTGCATCACGATCTCCACGCCCTCCTACTCGTCGAAACTAGGGCATTTGCTCCGACGGTCGAGTATGGGTGCGACGCTTGAGCGCCATCCATTTTCATGGCTAGTCGATTCGGCAGGTGAGTTGTTACACACTCCTTAGCGGATCCCGACTTCCATGGTCACCGTCCTGCTGTCAATATCGACCAACACCTTTTGTGGGATCTGATGAGTGTCGACTTAGGCACCTTAACGCGACGTTCGATTCATCCCGCATCGCCAGTTCTGCTTACCAAAAATGGTCCACTAAGGACTCGTATTCCATTGTCCGGCTTCATTCGAGCAAGTTGGACTTCTTACCAATTTAAAGTTTGAGAATAGGTTAAATTCATTTCGATCTTAAGACCTCTAAACATTCGCTTTACCCGATAAACCTGCATCGGAGGAGTCCCAGCTATCCTGTGGGAAACTTCGGAGGGAACCAGCTACTAGATGGTTCAATTAGTCTTTCGCCGATGTACCCAAATTTGACGATCGATTTGCACGTCAGAATCGCTACGAGCTTTCATCTGTGTTTCCGCTGGCTTCACTCCATTCAGGCATAGTTCACCATCTTTCGGGTCCCAACAGCTACGCTCCTACTCAAACCTTTCTAAGATTAGAACAGGTCGGCCGATGATATGGCTTGGCCACGACGGCCGGGCTTCTCACCTCAGCAACCAAAAAGTTCCCTTCACTTTCAGTTCGCCACCGGGTTTCGATCACCCACAGATTCGCGCACATGTTAGACTCGTTGGTCCGTGTTTCAAGACGGGTCGGATGGAACCGTATTTTCGTCAGCATCGTCAACGCGTGGTGTGCGCACCCCGACCTGTAGACAGGCAGCGGTTTGGATGCACTGGCATAGCCGTCCACTGCAGTCAACAACCGCATCAACAGGACAGGACACCAGCCAACCCACGAAGGCACGCATTGCAACAGACCACAGACAGTCTCGGGTGATTTGTTTGCGACGCTGAACAATCCCGAAGGATCTACCTTCATCGCAACTTTCTAACTCGTGGCAATCTGATGTTGACACTCACCTACCAGAAGTGCGCCGCCTTCGCTCGGCGAATTGCACGAGTTGCGTCTAAAAAAATCGCGAAGCACGTGATCGAGCCCAGGCGACTGAATCCGGCAAGGCAAATTGCTGGTTTCATTCGCTTCCCTTTTAACGGTTTCACGTGCTCTTTAACTCTCTTTTCAAAGTCCTTTTCATCTTTCCCTCACGGTACTTGTTCGCTATCGGTCTTGTGCCGGTATTTAGCTTTAGATGGAGTTTACCACCAATTTAGGGCTGCATTCCCAAACAACCCAACTCTTCGAAAGAACCTCGTCGGCATTCAAGCCTTGCCACGTACGGGGTTGTCACCCTCTATGACGTGCTGTTCCAAGCAACTTAGAGAAAGTCGATTTCCCAGGAGAGTACTTCTCGAGACTACAATTGCCGCTGCAATCTACGGCGATTACAAATTTGAGCCGATTCCTCTTCATTCGCCATTACTGAGGAAATCCTGGTTAGTTTCTTCTCCTGCGCTTACTAATATGCTTAAGTTCAGCGGGTAGTCTTGCCTGATCTGAGGTCAAATAGCTACCGTGGAAAGGAATGCGGCACACGCGAAGTCTGCGAACATTATGGCTACGCGATGTGCTTGAATGCTAATCTATTTAGGGGGACACGCCGAAACACCATGAGTAGGGTTTAGTAGCAACACACAAACAGACATGCTCTCGGGATAACCAAAAGCACGATTTGCGTTCAAAAATTCGATGATTCACTGAAATCTGCAATTCACACTACGTTTCGCAGTTAGCTGCGTTCTTCCTCGATGCACAAGCCAAGAGATCCGCCGTTAAAAGTTGTGTCTATTACTTTTATTTGTTGATTTTTTAAATATTTTTTTTGGGTGAGAGGGGGAACAATTACAGTTTAACAGGTAATGGAGAAAAGAAAACAGGAGAAGCACAGCAAGGAGCCTACCGTTCAGTACATGCTGTCGGTGTGCGTGACTCGAAAACGCCTAGTAGTAATTGACCAGACGTGTTTGCGAATGTGCAGCCGTTGGTAATGACTGGCTCGGGTTGTTATAACAGCAAGTTGTTGTAAGGGGTAACCATGCAAGGGCTTCATTATCGCACAGCATTGTTTGGCTAAAAAACCAAGCAATTAAAGTGCAGCACTTGTATTCTTTTGAAATCTCAATTTAAACGCCACCCCTAACAACAGCATCGCTCAACCTCGCCAGCATTCATCAACGCCAACTCACACATCATTAGCAAAAATAACCCCTATATAGTACATGAAACTTCCGAGGGTGTTTCGCTCAAAAGCACGCGTCTTTTATTATTGCTAATAATATTTTAAATTGACATAATGCCTTACCGGGTGAATCTGTTATAGGCTCCGATAATCAACCAAACAGTTCTACCAATCAGTCAGCCCCAACAATACCTATTATGCGGGGCTTCAAGCTAGCATCACTTAATGTTACCAGTCTAATAAAGCATATCGACGAGCTTAGAGTTTTGCTTGTTGATCATTCAATCGATGTTTTGGCAATTAACGAGACAAGGCTTGATTCTACTATAAATGACAACGAGGTTCATATATCTGGTTATGAAATTGTACGACGCGACAGAAGCGTCAATGGCAGATTTGGGGGTGGTGTATGTTTTTATGTTCGATGCAATATCAATTTTCTACCACGTTTTGATATGTCATTTGATCAATTAGAAAATTTATGTATCGAAATTCGTAAACCTAGATCCAAGCCTTTTCTCGTTACAACTTGGTATAGACCTCCAGATTCACCCGTCGACAAATTTAACTATTTTGAAACCCTAGTAGGTAGACTCGATTCGGAAAATGTTGAATATTACTTAATGGGTGACCTGAACTGTAATCTCGGGTCACCCATTTTGGAACATAATTCAACCATCTTGACTAGCATCACTGATCTTTTTGGCTTACAACAGTTAATAAGCGAACCAACTCGCATAACCAAGTCATCCTCAACATTAATTGACTTGATATTTACTAATTCGCCTGATAGGATTGTTTGCTCTGGTGTCTCTCATATCAGCATCAGTGATCATAGCCTAATCTATGCTTTTCGTAAACTTTCAACTGGCTTATTTACTAAGGGCCACTCTACTGTGACCTATAGAAAGTTTAAGCATTTTAATTCTGCACGTTTCAGAAACGATATCCGGCTGCAGAATTGGGATGAAATTAAGGCACATGATAACCCAAATGATATGTGGCATGCTTGGAAAAATACATTTAATAGTGTTGTTGAAAGGCATGCCCCTCTGTGTACAAAGCGTATTAGGGCTACTAAATCGCCCTGGATTACGCCTTATTTAAAACAATGCATGCATTATCGAGATATTCTGAAGATAAAAGCGATTAGCTCTAATGATCCATCTGATTGGCACGCTTTTAAGAGAACTCGTAATAATGTAAATACCGAAATCAAACATGCCAGAAGAAATGTATTACACGAACGCCTTTCACGAAAATAAAAGCAATTCGAAAAAGACTTGGAATATAATTAACGAACTAACTTCAAGAAAACAACATAGCTCGCACGTAAAGGAAATTGAATTGAACGGCTGTTCTATAAGCGGCTCTCAAAAATTATCCGATGCGTTTAATGATCATTTCGCTGATATTGGGCCAAAACTTGCCGACAAAATACCTTGTAACGAAAACAGTCGTTCTCATTTAGATTACCTTTCATGTAACGAAAGTGGAGCTAGTTTTCAACTGAAGACAACAAGTTCGTCTATGGTCTTTTCTCTTCTATCCAAACTTAGTAAATCTAAAGCAACTGGTTTGGATAAAATTTCAGCTAGGCTTCTTCGTGAATGTCCTGATTTGATTTCAGATTCCCTAAGTATAATTTTTGATCGTTCCATTATCACGGGTATATTCCCTGACGATTGGAAATGTTCAAAGGTTATACCATTATTTAAACAAGGGAAACGTGAGGATCTCAATAACTATCGTCCCATCTCTATTATTCCTATTGTGGCCAAAGTTTTTGAGAGGATTATTTACGATCAAGTTAATATTTTTCTTACGGATAACAAATTGCTTTCAACTAGTCAGTCAGGATTCCGAAGCTTACATTCCACAGTCACTGCTCTTCTCGAAGCCACAAACGATTGGGCGTACAACATCGATCACGGCGACGTAAACGCAGTAGTTTTCTTAGACCTTAAAAAAGCGTTTGACACCGTAGATCATGCAATTCTTTTATCGAAATTGAATGTATATGGTATAGGAAGTGAATGGTTTAGATCTTACCTAAGTGATCGTAACCAAAAATGCTTCGTGAACGGTTTTTTATCACCGAACCGCTCACTGTCCTGTGGTATCCCGCAGGGGACTATCTTAGGGCCATTACTATTTTTGATTTATATAAATGACTTGCCTAATTGTCTCAAACACTCCCATGCACGTATGTATGCAGATGACACTCATTTGACGTTGGCAAGTAATAACGTTCGTGATATTAATCAGAATCTGAATCAAGACCTTGCTAACGTTAATGAGTGGCTTATCGCAAACAAGCTTACCCTAAACCAATCCAAGACAGAATTCATGTTAATCGGTTCTAGGCAAAGACTACGTACGTTGAACCCGTTACCATCTCTGGAAATTGATGGGGTCCCTGTTAATCAGGTTTCGCATACAAAGTCCCTAGGCGTACTTATTGATGAAAATCTGTCTTGGAATATACATATCAATAAGCTAATCAAAAAGATTGCATCAAGCGTTGGAGCTATAAAACGTGTAAGGCCTTTTGTTCCATTTACGACTCTGCAGTATATTTTCAATTCGTTAGTGCAACCGCATTTTAATTATTGTTGTGTCGTTTGGGATAATTGTAACAAAACCTATGCTGATAAGCTTCAAAAATTGCAAAATCGTGCAGCGAGAGTGTTAACATCTTCTAGCTATGACACTGCTGCTGATTCTCTACTAGAGAAGCTTGGCTGGAGAAAACTCGATACCCAGCGCAAGTTTGAAAAAGCTGTAATGGTCTATAAATCACTAAATGGGCTCGCCCCCGATTATTTGCGTCCCATGTTCATAGACCGTAGCAGCGTCACGAACTATTCATTGAGAGACACCGAAGGCAAACTAGCTGTTCCAAAGCCACGGACTAATTACCTAAAGAATAGCTTTGGCTATAACGGTGCGATGCTTTGGAATAGCCTTCCTACTGAGCTACGCAAAGCAAACAACCTAAGCGAGTTTAAATCGGGCTGCAGTAGGTTTTTTTCTTTTTTAAATGATTGAATTTTAATAAATTATACTATTGCACGGCACTTATGGAAAGCAGGTATTTTTTATTTCTTATTTTTTATAATTATTTCTATGTAGAACCATTTGTAATTTGTTAGTTTGTAAAATTTTGTAATTAGTTAAGTGTACCATATATGTAAATCCTGATAAGTTCACCGTGGGTAAATAAAGAATCTATTCTATTCTATTCTATTCTACTAGACAACCCCCCTCCCCATCCCTTTCTTTCTCTAGGCCTTCACGGGTATAATTGATCTGCGCACCAAACCAAAATAAAAGCTACTTCTTTGTCGAGAACTTACTGCAATAAGGAGGATGCTCTGAAAAATTGGAATTTCACGGCTGGATCGACAATGTCATGTTTTTCCAAAAGTAATCGAAATCCAACTACGGGAGACTTTATCGAAATCTGTTACAATTCTTACAAAAGACCACTAACAACAAGAAACGAATATTAAAGGAGAAATGAATTTAATCAAGGAGGATATTTTTTAGATTAATCTTAGTAGATCGTAGCAACAAGGCTACTATCTTCGTTCGCTACTAGCTTCTATCTTCGTTCACCAATGAATGTCCGGGACAATGCATCGCTGCGTTCTAGCATGGATTACGACTTAGAGGCGTTCAGTCATAATCCAACAGATGGTAGCTTTGCACCATTGGCTTTTCGGCCAAGTGCAAATGCCAATTGTCTGAATCTGCGGTTCCTCTCGTACTGAGCAGAATTACTATTGCAACAACATTTCAACAGTAGGGTAAAACTAACCTGTCTCACGACGGTCTAAACCCAGCTCATGTTCCCTATTGTCGGGAGAACAATCCGACGCTTGGCGAATTCTGCTTCACAATGATAGGAAGAGCCAACATCCAAGGATCAAAAAGCAACGTCGCTATGAACGCTTGGCTCCCACAAGCCAGTTATTAACACATTACCCTTACGGTAGGTCACATACAGGGTTGTCTATAATAATGTTGTAACACTGAATGACATAATACTTGGAAGTACTTATAGTGATAACAAATTGTTATATACAGTATGTATGATAACTTTTTTGAAAATCTTGATGATTTTATTTTGATTATTCAATACTTACACCTCCAGGACATGTTTCTCGCGAAATTTCGTTTAAGTGTCCTACAAGGCCTACTTTCCCCACACCGCGAATCGTTGGGCTATCGTGACTATCTCAGGCAATTGACAGGAGTCCTTTTATAAATCTTAAAATTTTATGGCTTCCTCAAAACAGCTCAGAAACAAGAATATTTTTTTTACTATTTCAACAAATGGCATATATTCCGCAAAGACGAAAACACAGACGAGATATGGAAAAACTAAGCGCATCTTTACGATTGGCCTCTTTGCAGAGAACAACATATCTCAATCTGAGAAACATTGGTTGAATAGTTGCCAATTTAGAACCACTTATGTTGGCTCCACAAGTTTCCTGAAAAATGGAAAACACAAGTTTGAGGGTCCAAAACACGTACATAAACAATTCAGGAAAAGAATAAATCTAAACGTTATGCATAGTGAAACAGTAAATAAGAACAGTTGTTGCTATGGCAACGACGTTTCAAAATGCCTAGCAATTAACCTTCAAACTAATTTAATTCGAAAAAAATTTTGGTGACCCCCAATTTTTTTCCATTAAAACTTTTCTTGAAGTATGAGTAATCAATAGGCAAATTTAAAAAATTCTGTTGCACAAATAATTTTTTTTTTGAAAAATCATGTTTGTTAATTTTTTTAAAAAATTGGATCTACAGAATTTTTTTAAAGTCGGCCTATTATTACTCATATTTCAAGAAAGTTTTCTCGAATTATATTAGTTTGAAGGGTAATTGGCAGCTATTTTGAAACGTCATTGTTGCCATAGCAAGAAATGTTGCTATTTGGTAACCGTTTTTGATTGTCAGACTTTTTAACTATGCATAACATTTAATTTTATTCGTTTTCCGAATTATTAATGCACGCGTTTTGGACTCACACTTGTATTTTCTATTTTTCAAGAAACTGTAATGGACCCACCTTAAACATAAAACTAAAACCCGTTTTAGCGCATTTTAATAGTCATTTTGAAAGACGGCATTTGGTCTTTTGTTCCAGAAATTTGGACGCAATGTAGACCCCAACCCTTTAAGACCTGAAAACGACTTTTATTATTTCACTCTGGCTAACGCCACACGATTTTACTCATCAGCGGGAAAGCTCTAGTACGTTGCATGTAGTAAGTATGGAGAAAACGGTATGGAGAAAACCCAACTTTACGAAAACTAAGTATGGCTAACCATAGCTAATTTAACATGTTCGGGTACTATCCTATCCGAATGGACGGGTACCACAGACGACATATACTGCTTTTCGCAAATATGATCAAGATCATTGACAGTCAGAGAACACAGCTAATATCGCTAAATTGAATAGGAGAAAACGCTTCCAAGGTTAATACAATTGGTGATTTAGACCTATAAGGTACTCCACTTCATATGTAGTACAGTTTAAGGACGTGAAAATAATTTTTAACCTTACAAATAGCAAAGGTCGATTTCGAAAATATCGGCCATTTTGAAATACTTCTTTGACTCGTCAGACGTTCTTGCTTGGTCTATTCCACAAGCAACTTTCCCATACATACTACACTGTACTAACGGACACGATGAACACTTCTAGTGTTGTTACTTCTATCTGTACCTTTGAATTACATCCTTATCTTTGATTTCCACTCTTTACTCTTCTACCAGATTGACAGCAATTATTTCAGAGGTCCATACCAGACAATCCTGCTCTATTGAGGACCAAGATAGCATTGAAGTGCAGCAAACGAACCGCAATCGACCTATAAGGTACAGTACTCTTTCCTTCTTACTCTTTTAAGTAAAGGAATGTAGTTGTTAAAGTCTGTCATTGGGAAACACAACTTCATTAATAGTGGTCATTGCCACATACGTATTTTAACAGTAAAAGCATTGAGGTTGATCTTAATGCAAGACTAATTTACAAAACGCTGCTGAGATAATTACGATAAATAATTCTAAAGCAGTATGACCGCATGGACTGCAGAATTGTCAGATGCATTCTGGGCAGACAGAACATTTCAAACCATACTGAGACAACACAACTTAGAGGCAAAGAGAAACAATTCAGAAATTGCAGTAAAAACTAGAAAAGAAAGAGATATTGCATACAAAAAAAGTTTCTGAATGAGCACAATCTCAGCCATCACAGCAGCAATACAAAGCCACTGCCTGGAGCGAACACTGCTTCTCACTTGCATTTCTGGTTCAAGTATTTATCTTGGACATACTGCAGTAAATGCAAAATGTTGACTACACAGCGCATGCTTCCTAACTACCTTAAACGACCTGCTTTAAAATGCACTACGAAATGCAATTGCAAAAACATTGTTTACACGAACCCAACCCTACAGTTAATACCGGATGTTCTACGCGGTTTATCGCAGAAGGAAATGATTGCATTGTGGCCTTTTAACGTACACTTTGGCGATTACAACAGACACGAAAACGGCTATAGGCAGAAAATAAACTTATTTAGACTTACTTGGACCGAAAAAAACTGTTGTTCAAAAAATACAAGAGCTGGAAGACGAGAGTTCCACTGAACGATGCACATTGGCATATCAACATCTGATGCATGACTCGTCTTCATCGTACAATCATTTTGTGAACCTAAGAGTGACTGCACTACCAGAAAAAATCCGATAAGAAGGAGAAGCCATTAAAAAAGCATCATGACAACGCCGAAAACGTCCTACAACCCAGCAAACAGGGCTTCAAATTTGAATTTTTCAGCAGTATCCAACGGGATAGTTCCATCTTTATTATCGCAATGTCTCACTCGTCTAAAGCTGTTTACAATTGCGTTGGGATTTTATATATAAATCTTTACCCAAATACGGTAATAGGAAAAAACAAAAAACATCGCGTTTTTTTATTTAGCGAAATATATTATTATCTAGTTAAACCAATACCGACAAAATTGACCTATTTCCGAACTAAAATCATAATCCGTCCGAGATAACGTGCGATAATATTTACGCGTAGGAATTGGAGAAATTCCAAACGTGTTCACTGCTTCAAAATAAACCAGATCTTCATACATATGAAAATATTCTTTTTTAACGTATATCACCTTGAATCGTGTACCGGGACAACTAGCCAACATACCCGCCATTCTTCCGAATTCAATAAATCTTGCATCAAGATTTTTTGACACATCAACGTCTTCATTTATCAACATCTTTGTACGCTTGTGTGCACTGACAATGTCTACGTCTACCCTAGACGACGATTGATACACACTGAGTGAGAAAATCAATTTTTTTTCACAAGAAAAGCACAAAGTAAATCATACCCATATATGATCATAGGTACACTTGTGAATAAACGAGAAAAAAAATATAAAATTTTTATTCACAAGAAAAACCGCAATGTAAAAATGTTTCCCAAAAAATTCAATTCATACCATATATGGTCATGGCTATAGTAATAGACCGTATACGTCACGACACACCCCTAATCCATTCATTCAACAACGTAGTGGAGTGCAAGCGGAGCTCCGGCAACCCGCTTTTTTTTCACAAGAAAAATACAATGTAAAACATACCATATATGGTCATAGACCGGAAGGGACGTGATCCCAATATACACAAGCATATACGTCACGACACACCCCTAATCCATTCATTCGACAACATGGTGGAGTGCAGAGCGGAGCTCCGGCAGACCGCTCCGGAAAAAACCCATTTTTTTTTCAGGTAAAAAAATTCATCGTGATTTTTTCCCTTTTTTTTCCTTGAAAATTTTTAGGCAAATTATTTCAAGAAAAAATAATTTTTTTTTCTCGTCCAAATTGTCTCGAAAATAAGCATGGAATGTGACACACATTCACACCAAAAACCACTACAATCTAATGGTGGAACTTGAAATGGAAATCATGATGACTATGCAAGTACATATTCACTTCTTTTTCACATCATTTTCCACCATTTTCCATTTTTTCAAAATTTTCGTCGCAACCCTCCTGAACTACTAAAAATTCCATTTATGATGAGCAGCCAACACCTACTTTTAGACACCCCCCTGGAAATGCAATATATCACAATCTTTTTCCGATTTTATGATTGGTTAGCCAATTACTAGCTCGATTCTGATTGGTCTGGGACTCGGTCCCAGACCCACACACATTAAAAATATATATAATATATCATTCACTACTAAGTCATTCAAACCTGTGACCTTCGGTCCTAGCCTGACGATACATGTATGTATCTAAATCATAATTAATCGACTCATATCACCATTGTGTTCAAAGTAAAATCGATATATTTTTTCACTTCTGTCATCCTTTTCTCTCTTTCCTGCTTCTGTTGCAGAAATTAACTCCCCTGGATATTGTAGAAGGAACTGGCCTTGAAAGTACAGCCTTTTGGTGAAAACTGCTCGTCCTGAAATGAAATGAAAGGTAAATCATTTTAGCCAGGTTTTCAAAAATATATAACCAAGCACTGAACTGGTTCAGCATGTGGCTTTATTGAAGTCTGAGTTTTCATGTGAAAAGTCCATAAATATTATTTTCATCCATTTGAAAGAACAGGAAGCACATACACTGTAATAATATTTGTTGGAAATTCTCACAGCTACTGTAGGGTTTTGTTTGTAGTTATAGTTGTACATACTGTAATAAACAAGGCACATAAATTATACTTTTTTGCCATTAATTGCATCGGTTTATATTGAATCATTGAGGACTTATAATACGTAAATGCACCTTGTGACAGAATGGCAACTTGTTGGAAATACTCAGATTGGTAATGCTAAATGTAAACTAGTTAAAAATACAATGACTAACCAATGGCTCAAGTAAGTACTTCAAGTAAGAACTGAAGTATATATGCTGCCGAGACATCAATCTATTGCTTACTAGTTTGTTTATGTTTTATAATTTATTAACAAATAATTATTAAGAAATGGGGTCATTAATATTCATTTTACATTAAAATTGCTAGGGTTTTCTAAAGATATACATTTACTGTACAGTAGCTTTCTCTAAAGAATGTTTCTATTCCTATTTGTGTATTTCATGTAAGGAGAGATCATAGCTCAGGCACGAGTTTATCCAATAAACTCAAAGCAATACAGTATATAGACAATTCATAATGGTTTAAGATCCGACGTCTAAGAAAATAATGTTAGATGTAGTAACATAGTTTGTGTCTATTGTCTCTCCTCTACGTGAGGAATCACCCTACAGTATATTTCAATGTTTTCTGGGGCATGAAGTGGCTAGTATGCAGGCCACTGAGGCTATTTTGAAACTTTTACTCCAACAGAGAACCTAACCATAGAGTAAGACTGAGAAACTATAGCCAAGTACCATTTCCATAAAATATATTATTTAAAAATATAATTTAAGGCATATAAACTGAAACTTTGGATAGTTCATCCATTCTACAGTCAAGCAGTGTGGCTACTTTCTGGTGTAGTAGCTCAATTGTAGTCTTTTTGCAGTATCTGATATTGCCAAATTCAAACAAAAACCTTGCATAATTCTATTTTCATTAATTGGTACTGTCCTACAGTAGTTGTTTTGGTATTTACCTAGAAACTATGGTATTAAATACCATTTTATTATACGGAAAACTGGCAAAATGATCACCACCTCAGCATGAAAGCTTTTTGCACTTATTTTGTTTGTTTCAATTTTTTATCAAGTCATACTGTTGCACCCGCATGATTATTGGTCACAGACTCACAGTGCTCTTAAATAGCAAGTTTGGGATTACAACTCAAAAATGGATGAATATTAGTTTTATTGCGTACATGTCTCAGGAACATATAAATCTTTTTCAAACTGTTACAGGGTTGTGTTTGAATAAAAATGTTGAATTTCGTTATACAAAACTTGCATAATCTTAGCTGGTCATTAAATGCGGAGGTGCTCACATCAAAACTTCTAATTACCATTTAAGTGATTTAAAAGGATATAGCAATAAAATGATAGCAATAATAACATGATGCTGAACGGGCACAGAATTTTTACATATTAAAATATACATGTAAGTTATGTCATGTCAGAGACCATCTAATTTACATATCAAACAAACAAAAATATTTCAATATAAAACAAAAAAGGAAAACACAGAAAGCATTGTGTGTACTAGTCGTGTGAACCAATTCGTGATGTTTTGAGTGAATGCCTTCATCAGAACAATTGTGGACAATTGCTCAATCAGCAGTTTACCACCAATTTATTTTGAAGTTGTAATTACACTTGTACCCATCCGATTTGACCATTAAAGAAGGCATTCTTATAGCTTGTCCATGTAAGAAAGTTATTGAGAGAATAATTCCTTTACTTCAACATTGGACTGGCTCTCATAATAGTTATTTACTACACATTCAAACTTCATTCTCATTTCTTATTGGTCAACAAACTCCAGCTATTTTGTCAGTGAATGTCATTTCCACTGAATATTAAAATTATTGGGGTTTGCTTACTTTTCTATCTCCCAGGCATAGTCAGCATCTGACTCTCCTCAATTAGCATCAGTGCCATGCTGACATCGACGGCTGGATTTTTGACAGTCAGAGTTTTTTGGCATACTTTGGAGAGTTGAATACATCAGTACTGCATGACTTCATTCATCTTTCGACTTTACAATAATGTGCTATATACTAATTTCCTAAATAATACTAGTAGAAGTTGCAGTATCGATATGACTGACTCATCTTAAAATTCAATCAAACATCAGTAAACTTTTATCTGAAACGTTTCTAGTTTAGCTGAAATGAATGCAGTAATCGTACTTAGTAAAACTTATTAAGATTTGCTATTTGTAAAGCCTTACAATACCGATCACATTTCTTCCCTTCGTGCCCTTAACTGTATTTTATTTTTATGGAGAGGAAAACATGAGCAACACAAGACACTTAAGCAAAGAGCAAAGGTGCTTTGACATTGTCTTGGTATGGCTTTTTGCTTATAAAAATTCATCGAACTTAGAAGATACAAAAATGCAATAGATATGAAATCACCGGAAACACAGAAAGTCTTAACCTGCAAATAGATGGCTGCATTCGCAGGCTGGGAAAGTCTAGAAATGGTCAGAATAAAAATACTGGACAGAAAGAAATTTGAAAAGAATCATACAATATTGAGTTTTGATAAAACAAAAAGTAAAACCCATAGGTTTCCAGTCAAAGACAGTCTGTCCGATACTGCAAATTTTCTATGATTTTAATGCAACATGAGCACCCTGATTTCAACTGTTGTTGTTTTACACCGATTAGTGTAATGTAACTGCTGACCATGTGGATTTCGTGCTCACCCTCGATCCTCATGACGAATGACCTCACAACCTGATAGCGCATGAAAATTACAAATGGTTTTCCGTTGATTTGCCTCTGTTGACATGACAAAGACAACTCTTTTTACTGCCAGACTTTGCTTGCATCTTAGTACGACTGTTTTGAATGTATAATAAAACAATTATTAGATTTTGCTTACGCATGATATCAAGAATTATCCAGACATCGGTTCGTATTATCCGCCTTCGCCTTCGGCAGGTAACGTTGACCTCAGTCTGGATAAATTTTGATATCATGCTCAGCCTCATCCAATAATTGTTTAGAAGATATAATCGCACCTCATTCTTGCGCTTTTCAATAGCGTTTTGTTTGGCTATCAGTAGCTCAGCGAAATATTCGATTGACTCGAGCGGGAAATTCGAATTCGCACCTTCGGGATTCCAGTCAGCTGTTCTACCTGTTGAGCATCAGCGAATTCAATATTTATCTGAGAATGGTTCTGTTTATTAGCTAAACTTTAGGTGAAGGATGATGAGAGATTTTAGCGACTCTATTTGGCGATTGAAAAGCCAAGGATTACTTCATATATTAAAAGCGAAAAAACAAGCAAGGAATATGAATCCAAATAGTTTGCTTTGGGAAACATCACTTCCATCGACAAAAATCCTAATAATGTCAGTGAAGTAGACTTGCCAGTAGAACAATAAATGCGAGTGTGAGTGTCTTACATACTGCCAAATTAAACGGGAACCAACGTTTGTGCAAGTTTTAATGTATACTCGTCCTGACCATGATCGCCAACATGTGATGAATATCATAAATAATTGTTAGTTTGCGCTTGATTGCGACGACTTATGCCGCGATAAATTGCAAAATTCATTCCAGTGTTCGTTGGGAAAGGGCATTTGAAATCAGAAAATATATAGGCAAACGTCTTATGATTGAAACAGACTTGAACAATCTCAAATGATGTATCGGTGGTAAACTGACGACAATTTTAACAAACTCAACTTCAACACAACTGGTGTAAGTCTATTAGTTACATGACCTTTTTCGCGCAGTTCCCGGACCTCAAAGCCTTCTTGATCACATTCTTTTAAAACGAACTCTTTTGCTACTTCACTCGCAGGCTTTCTCCGTCGGTGTCTTCCAAACATGTTTTGTTGTTCTTGATGCCGATTTACGAATGGGAGTGCCGAACTGCACAGCGAACACGGTCTTTTGATGCACTGTGATACGATCTTTGCGCGTCGCTGGATATTCACACAGGTTGCCATATATGGTCTTAGGAAGCGTTAAATAAAAGGGCCTTCGCTCGAACTCAGACTCCTACGTAACGTTCTCTGTTTCGGGAGTATATCTAACCTTACTTTACTTTCAACACTGCCTACGCAGCACACTACTTTTATTTCACTGTTTTGATATATGAACTGGGCCTTATTATATAAACGAAACGTATATATGCAACCACTCAATTCAACTCAACTCGGGTTTTCACAAAGCTTTGGTGGAATAGCCCAGCTGTGAAATGCTTTGAATCCGGGGAGGCGGAAGCGTGGGGGCAGTTGGGCCATCTCCCCGACAAGTTTTTAGATGTGGGGGTGACAAATAGTTTTCGTCCCCTCAAAATTTTTATAAATTATAGTACTTTAACTGAAGCCAATATGTTAATTATAGAATAAAACATATTCCGAAGAATAATGCCATCCTGAAAACTCAAGATATGAGTCAAACAAGTGGAACTATAGTGAAAATTGTGACAAGTGAAAATACAAAAACATGCCAGGTCTATATATACAAGTGAAAAGTTCGATGACATCATCGGCAACAAAAGAAAAAAAAATCTATCACTATTTATGAGTTAGAAAACCACTAGCTAATTACAAGAGACGTCAGAAGACTTAACACTACAGAAGTAGAGAGACTAGGCCGCAAAAAGTGACAGTTCTTTGCTAGCCATAATAAGGCCTGAGTTTAGCTCGGGTTTGTTAAACCAAATTTGCAATGCTTCTATTATTAATAGTTGATTAGTGTTAAATAAATTATTTAAATTAAGAATTTTATAGTTGTTGAAAATGAATTTTCAGGATGGCATTATTCCTCAGAATATGTTTTACTCTATACTTTTTCAGACCTGCCAACTTTACCAAACACTAAATCTGGAGATTTTAAAATATAATGATAAAAAACCTGGAGATTGACAGCCAAACCTGGAGATTGCTGCATGTGATCTTCATCGCCACTTAATTGCGCCATTTTGATTTTGACTGACCAAACAGTGTCAAGCATTGCAGGCATTACTGATAATGATTAAGACTGTATTCACGTGCTTTTCTTTAGTAGTTTTATTTTCAGAGTATTTCTATTGGCATTTTTGAGAATTCTCGCTTGCCGTGAGAAGTGGCAGTCATACTGGGTGACCGGGAGAAGTTGGCTGATACCGGGACTGGCTGGTCTTGGTTTTTATGTAATTATAACAACGGGATTCTGGGATTGAAATGAAAACTTCTAATAAGTACATAAAGGTTTTTCTAGCAGTTTAATTAGTGCCGGGTTGTTTTTTTGCGTCTAAAACTTCAAAATTTTCTGAGGGATCATACCCCCATAGTCATACCACCCTAAGACGAACAACATCTCACACTCAAACATATTTTTCGCCGCCCATGCTTTGAATAAAACCATAATACTGACGTTTTGCTCCTACAACTGACACCAGAATGATTAATGAGTGACAACTTCACACAGCCTAATTAGGCTAGGAAATGTGTTGAATGTAACAAAACAGAGCTGGGGGGAAATATTAAAGAGAAACGAGACGATAAGATAATGTGATGTATCTGAATGATCTAATAAATGTCTCAAAACGTCAGCGACCTGTTCCAATATTAGCGACTTTAAGATGCAACAACGCGGACGTCAACAAGCTAACCGGAAGCTGTTTTTGTGTAACTGCGCGTGATCCATCTCGAATCAGACCGCGTTCTTGCTGAAAGGACGACGTCAAAATTGGGAATCGACGTTCTAGATAAAACGTAAGTATTATTGTCAAAAAATATTATTTCTGCCATCGAAACGAGTTAGTTTTGGACTTAAATTTCATACTGACAACATCGGTTGTTATTTTGCTTTATTTCAAACGACATATAGTTTATTACAGTGATTCTTTTTTCCAGTTGCGTGTACAAAACAGTAAAAGCGGAGAATAAGTATTAAAAACAACAGCATCATGGCATCAGCTACACCAAGCCCAAAATCGCCGTAAGTATTTCCATCATTATGTATTTCTTTATTACAAACGACCTCATTTGTTCAACAAACTACCTCAATCTCCGAATTTCAAGTATAAATTTTTGTGGTATTTATGCTGTTCAAACGAGGTTAACGTTATTACTGTTGACTTAAAACTAAGACCCTTCTCGCTTTAGTTGAAGCTTATAATTATTAGTTGTTGTCGCCGTTTAATTTTGGATGCTAACCTATTTATTGAATGCTTTCTGTATTCTGTTAACAATCTAGAGAAACATATACAGTTAGCTACGTGGTTAATCCCCTTGCTATTTGGCTGGTGTAGCTCATTCTTTATATTTGTTGCTCAGGAAAAGTTTGTTTACAATTTTAGTTCTGTCATTGCAGTCTGTAGATTACAATTTCAGCATTTTTAAACTTTCTTGTATTTTTTAAATTGGTCTTTGTAGAACTATGTCATGGACACCTGCACACGATGTTGTGTTTTGCCGAGAAATACTATTTCAGAACCCCTACAGTGAAAAAAAGAAATCTGTCCAAAGGAGTGCCATCTGGGATAGCATAGCTGACAAGTTAAGTGATATTGATCAGCCGAAATTTACTGTTGACAAAAGATCTGTAAGGGATCACACATCCATATTAATAAAACGACAGGAAGAAAAGTAGCTACAGAGGAGAAAGCCTCGGGAATAAACCCTGAGCCTACAGAGTTGGATAATGCTCTTGAACAAATCATGGCATTAGAAGAGACAGCAGATGTAGAATTAGCTGAACTAAACAATGAAAAGAAGGAAAAGGTTGAGCAAGATAAGTTGACAGCAACAGATATGAGGAAAAAAGCCATGGAAAAGCTTGGTGACACCCAAAAACGTCAAAGAGAAGAAGGGGATCAGAAAACAAGAAAGAGTCGAAGAAATGGAAATGATGCATTGCAGTTTTTGAAAGAAAAGGCTGACAAGGATATGGAACTTAAAAGAGAAGAAATAAGGCTTAAACAGTCCCAGCAATCCTTGGAAGAGAAACGAGTTGAAGCTCTACTTTTGCAGCAGAAACAACAAGATAATCAAATTATTCAGCAAGAGCAACAGAGACAAATGATGAACATGCATATGTTGCTAATGAGCCAGCAGCAAGAACAAACAAAAGCTTTGATGTCTCTTGTGGAGAAAATTGCCCATAAGTAGTCATTTGTTGTTCATAATTAGTTTCCTTGAGTTACTGTACTTTACACTGACTCTACAGTGTATCTATTAACTTGATAAGCTTAATTTGCAAGTACTTTGTGTTTTCTGTATTGAGAAAACCATTTTTATGATTTCAACTTTTAAAGTTTTACACTTTTGTGTTATTTTACATCATGTCTTCTTTCCTCTGTCAAAAAGAAAAGAGAAAGTGCTTAGCTGGGCATGGTGGGGTGGGATGGGCTGGGGTTGGCAACTTGCCCACCCAAGGAAAAAAACTCAAGAAAAAAAAAGAATGTCAAAGGAAGGGAGGGAGGGAGGGAGGGAGGGGGGAGAGAGGAAGGAAGGAAGGAAGGAAGGAAGGAAGGAAGGAAGGAAGGAAGGAAGGAAGGAAGGAAGGAAGGAAGGAAGGAAGGAAGGAAGGAAGGAAGGAAGGAAGGAGAGAAAGAAGGAAAGAAGGAAGGAAGGAAGGAAGGAAGGAAGGAAGGAAGGAAGGAAGGAAGGAAGGAAGGAAGGAAGGAAGGAAGGAAGGAAGGAAGGAAGGAAGGAAGGAAGGAAGGAAGGAAGGAAGGAAGGAAGGAAGGAAGGAAGGAAGGAAGGAAGGAAGGAAGGAAGGAAGGAAGGAAGGAAGGAAGGAAGGAAGAATGAATGAATGAATGAATGAATAAATTAATGGATGGAAGGAAGGAAGAATTGAAGAAAGAATGGAAATGATGAAAGGAAGCACTCAAGGAAAGAAACTAGAAAAAAGATTTTTCTCGAAAACTTTTTTTTGGCCAGGGATGGAGGGGGAGAATAACTTTTTCAAAGTTTGTCAACGTAGGCCTTACAAGTTGAGTGACCATGCCACTATAATGAAGATACAGTATGTTTATTAAATTCAAAACTATTTACCTACTGGGCCATATAAATTGGCGATAAGTCCATTCGGAAGGACAACTGATGGGAATTTTATACAGTGAACCCTCTTGTGCCCGTTGTATACTGCTCTTTGACTTTTCTCTGGCCTGCATATTGGCCGGATAGTGCCATCAACAAAGCCCACGCAGTTGTTAAGAGCTGCTCCCTTGTTATAGACTGCTTCGGCGTATGTTTGCAAGGCAGGAGGATTCAAAATTGTGTGATTCCACGCGGACGGCGTCCTCGACCCAGGGCTTCCAGCCGTGGTGATGTCCGCGTTGTTGCATCTTAAAGTCCATAATATCTGCCGTTTACCACCGTTTCCCCATTTGATTTATATTTGATTTGAAGTACGAATTTCATCGGCGATTTTTTGGCAGATTTTATTTGATATCCGATTTAAAAACCCTGAGAAAATCACACGACACAATGTAACGATTATTGTCAAAAACTCAAAATTTAGCCAACCACTAAAAATTGGGCAACATTTTATATTGGAGCATGTGCGCCAGGCCTGATATATATTGATATAGCCTGGCACAACTACTGTTTATTATTACTGCGACTTTCGTATGAAAATTCGAGACCACGCAAAGCGTTTTTCTTTTTAGTTTATTACTTCGAAATATTAGTTTACATTTGATTAAGTTTCTTTGAGGAAGAGCAGCTGTTCAGTAAGACAGAAACACTGTGTAAAAAGAGCGCAAGCTATCCCACAAGATTTCATCACATGCATCTAGAATACAGTTAGCCTAATGTTCTAAGAGTTTGTCACAGTTATTTTTTGTAATTCAGTTAGCTGTTGATTAAAGGCTTGGTCAAGTTGATCTTCAGAATCCCAAAAGTAAATGTATGTATGTCTCGTGTCTCGTCTCCGGTGTCCGGTGTCCGGTGTCTAATGTATAATCCCCATAAAAGGGGACGTAAGGCACCCATTCCCTCCGCTAGCCTGGATGCCCACTTGGGCAACGGTAGCACATCCTATGCCTCCCTTCACAGGGTTACGCGTGGTTCACGGATAGCGGCAGCGTGAGCAAATGGCATCTGATAGCGACTGTGCGTTCTAGTGGTTCAGTTCAGTTTCTTATGTCCTTGGAGAGGCAGATTACCAACGCTATTGGTAAATGGCTTGCCATACTGTTCTAGTTAGCAGAACACCGCAGCACCCCCTAATAAGCTTTGTGGAGAGTAGGGGCCACAAGCATTACATCTGGCATATGGTATCCACTGCATCTGATTCACCACTGGTCATCTTGCAATGCTTGCCACTGGGTAGTGGTGATGAGGAGGAGAGGGTGCGGGAGTCGCAGCGCGACGGTTTCAACACCAAAAACAAATCAAGTGCACAGGAGTTCGTGAGGAGATGAAAGATGAAAGTCCAACGGTGATGGGGGGACGACGAAGCGATAGGCGAAGATAACGCTGGCAGTCGTAATCGCAAACCTGCACATTGGCGGTTTGGAAGTGATGGCCGCTCTGTCCATACCACTGGAGCAATATGGTGGTTCGGCAGCTTTCCAGACGATAGAGCAGCTCTATTTAGAGAGGCCACTGCTCACCCCTAGACTGGGGAAGGGGCTAGAAAAGGTGCCCTAAAAAACTGGTTGCTACAGCAAACCTGGCCAGCAAACTGCGGTTGGCGGGTTGTCTCATCTTGCGGTCGAAATAAACGAAAACAAAAACTGACAATTGCCACATGGAACGTGCGTACACTTAACAGCGAGCGCACATCAGATCGGAGAACAACTCTTATCGGACTTGAATTGGATCGGTACAACATCGACATTGCGGTCCTATGCGAAACAAGACTGGCAGATAGTGGCCAGCTTACTGAAAAAACATCAGGGTTCACGTACTACTGGAGTGGGCTATCTGCAGCCCACAAGCGTATCCACGGCGTTGCCACTGTTGTGAGATCAACGATCGTCAACAAATTCCGACTCTGCCTCAGGCGATAAATGAAAGGCTAATTACACTTCGGTTACCGCTATGCAAAAAGCGATTCCTTATGATCATTGGTTGTTATGTGCTAACTATGACAAACGACGAAGTGACAAAAGAGAAATTCTATGCCGATCTTGACAGCCTTACTGAAAAGACACCCAAGGATGACAAACTATTGATTATGGGAGACTTCAATGCACGAGTTGGCAATGACCACAAATCTTGGCCGCTGACCATCGGCAAACACGGCGTGGGGAAATGCAACTCAAATGGCCTAATGCTACTGTCCAAATGCAATGAGCATAAGCTCACCATCACAAACACACTGTTCCAGCTACCAAATATTCACGAAAGAACGTGGATCCGAGATCCAAATGCTGGCATCTTATCGATTATATCATTGTGAGATGGCGTGATGTGCAAGACATTACCATCACACGGGTAATGAGAGGTGCAGAATGTCAGACAGACCATCAAATGGTTCACTCAATCATGAGCTTTACTGTAAGCTTACCACGAAGCAAACAAGCATTTACAGCGGCAAACAGACTGAACGTGGCCTTGCTACCAGATCCAGTAGTCCGAGAAGACCTACAGACACAACTGGAAAATGCTTTAGCAAATTCCACTCCTAGCCAAAATTCCTCTACCATGGCAAAATAGAATGTACTACGTGATACCATATTTCAGACAAGTACTCTGGGTACTCCAGCGCAGAAACAGCCTGATTGGTTTGCGGAAAACATTGACAAAATCCAACTGTTCATCGATAACAAAGACGAAGCGCACCAGCGTCTGCTCAGTAGAAACACTCGTGCAAATAAGTCATGCTTCAGTCAAGCACGGAGCAAACTCCAGCAAGTGACACGGCAGCTAAAAGATGATTGGATGAGCAAGAAGGCCCAGCAGATTCAGCACTATGCCGATAACCACGATGCAAAAAACTTCTATCGAGCAGTTAAAGAACTACATGGACCATCTAGCCACGGCGCAACGCCACTGATGTCTACGGGCGGTAAAACTCGTCTTACAGACCACAAAGATATTTTAGGTCGATGGCAACACCACTTTAGCGAGTTACTAAAACGTCCATTAACCGTCGACCAGAACAGCATCGACGCCATTCCGCAAGCCCGATCATGCACGAACTCGATGAAGCACCAACAATAAATGAGATACGAAAGGCAGTACATTGTCTTCAAAACGGGAAAGCACCAGGTGAAGATGGCATTCCAGCGGAGGTTTTTAAACACGGAGGCGAAAAACTACTACAGCACGTGCATGAGCCGTTTTTTCTCATATGGCAGGACGAGATTATTCCAGATCAACTGAAGGATGCATTAATCGTGATAATCTATTCTTATAGATTGCGCAATCGCTCTGGGTGCGGGAACCATCGAGGTATCTCTCTTCTGGCTATTGTTGCGAAGATACTGGCAAAAATAATGCAGATACGTGTCGTTGCGACTATCGTGGATCAACATGTGTCCGACTCGCAATGCGGATTTCGAAACCAACGTGGGACTGTAGACATGGTGTTTAGTGCGAGACAGCTACAGGAAAAATGCATCGAACAAAATGTGGGATTGTATGCTGCTTTTATTGACCTAACAAAAGCATTTGACTCCGTATTGCGTGACGCCCTGTGGCAAATATTGAGTAAACAAGGGCTTCCTGGAAAATTCATCAATGTTCTGTGGCAACTACATGATGGCATGCATGGGCGAGTGTGTGCAGACGGGCAGTTATCTGACCGGTTTCCCATCAGTACTGGTGTAAAACAGGGCTGCGTCATTGCGCCTACCTTAATTATACTATTTTTCGTGGAGGTGCTTAAACAAGCCCTAAAGGATAACCCAGATGGTACATTTCTCAAAATCAGAACTGATGGCAGCATATTCAATCTTTCCTGACTACGTGCCAAAACAAAGGTGCATCATATGCTAATACGAGACCTGTTGTTTGCTGATGACTGCGGCCATTTCGCCTACAGTGAAGCGAAAATACAATCGCTGATGGATAGTTTTGCCAGATCAGCCAAGAATTTTGGGCTCACGATCGGCTTAAAAAAGACAGAGGTCATGTACCAACCGCCACCTGGCGTGACTTCTGTAGACCAACCCAACATCTACATCGACGGCCAAAAACTGTATAATACTGACTCGTTTACCTTCCTCGGAAGCACATTGTCGGAAGACGGTCAGCTTGACAAGGAGATCGCCACTCGTATCGCAAAGACGAGTTCAACATTTGGTCGCCTGAAAGAACGTGTTTGGAGGAGTCATGACATCACTCTGTCAACGAAAATTATGGGCGGCCGTTACCACCAAAAATACTACATGTGTGAAATGAATTGATATAAACTGAAACGACTTATCACAAACAGGAATAATTCATCCTAAATATAAATGATTGAACAACATGTAGTTACATGACTGGACAAATTATGAAATGATTCATCTTAACATGAAATGATTCAGTTCGCAGTGAAGTAATGCAACTACTTTTGTATTGGTTTAACTTCACAATGTGAAATAACTGAACATGTTGCACAATGATTGGACTAGCTCTTGTTAAATGATTCGTCTAGTTATGAAATCATTCATGCCGTTTGATAACCATTCGCCATGTCGTGAAATAGTTCAACCTAATGAGAAATGATTTAATTTGATGTGAAATGATTCAACCTAATCTGAAATGATTCAATCTGATGTGAAATGATTCAATCTGATGTGAAATGGTTCAATCTGATGTGAAATGATTCAATCTGATGTGAAATGATTCAATCTGATGTGAAATGATTCAACGCATGTTTAAATGACCCAACGTATTATGTAATTTGATCATTAAATGTGGTACGGTGCATGTTGTTGTGAAATGATTCAACGCGATGTGAAACGATACAACGCAACGTGAAATGATTCAATCTGATGTGAATGGTTCAATCCGATGTGAAATTATTCAATCTGATGTGAAATGATTCAATCTGATGTGAAATGGTTCAATCTGATGTGAAATGATTCAATCTGATGTGAAATTATTCAATCTGATCTGAAATGATTCAATGCATGTTTAAATGACCCAACGTATTATGTAATTTGATCATTAAATGTGGTACGGCGCATGTTGTTGTGAAATGATTCAACGCGATGTGAAATGGTTCAACGCGATGTGAAATGATTCAATCTGATGTGAAATGACTCAATCTGATGTGAAATGATTCGATCTGATGTGAAATGATTCAATCTGATGTGAAATGGTTCAATCTGATGTGAAATGATTCAATCTGATGTGAAACGATTCGACCTAGTGTGTAATTTGATCACGAAATGCGGTATTTCCGGTGGCATTCCCGCGCGTTGTGTTTCGGTTGTCAACAGACAGCTCTTAGCCTCTTATCCTCGGAGTCGGATTACAAACTGATTTGTCGCTTTTCAAACATTTCTCTTGGCAATTTCGTAATTTTGGACTCTGCTAAAGAAGGTATGTCTATTACGATTTATACTCTGGGACTTATACGCTTATTTGCAGTATTCTTATTGTCTAAGCACGTGCATATAAAATTTGAATTTTATACGCGTTTAATAGGACGATTGAATGTAAATCGCGTTTTGTTTATAATACAGGAACACGATAAGAAATGAAGAGTTGTGTTCGTGTATGGAGAGATTTACATCATATTTGTGATTTTATATTTATATATTTATATAATGTAGTTAATTAGTTATGGCAGGTGAAGAGCCACTTTCATGTGGAAATACTGTCATTAAATCGTTATTATTATTATTATTATTACGAATCGTATGGTTATTTGTTCCCTTGATAAATATCCAAACGTATGGCCACTGGGCACTGTAGGCAACAACTGGGCATGTGTGCAGTGTGCTGGCTAAGCATGTGTATCTCGTAGTCGTATCATATTCCTGAAAGTTGAGTTACAAAACGCTCTTTGAACTCTGATGTCTCATACCGTTGAATCACGAACGTAGCGGCCCTCTCGAAAGTAGCGATAAATTTGAAATGTCTTAAAAATTTCCAAAAGTATAGCGGCCCTTTTGAAAATAGTCAAAATAGCGTGCTTCCAAGTGATACAGTGGATACCAATGGTGATGATAAAATGATTTGAAAGAAGGAAAAATCAAATTGAAAATTTTATGCACCTATCAATGTTAGTCCCGAGGTAGGGGGGGGGGGGGTCGGGCAAAGGGTGGGGATTTGACATTTTATTTCAAATGCCACTCCCTTGGGACAAAATTCCAAGTCAAAATTTATCAAATTCCCCACCCTATTAGCTATGTTATGACAAGTAAATATACGTATAAAACAAAAGTGAGATGATATATTTCTCCACAGACTACAGATTTTGTCAACAAACAACATCTCAAAAGATCAACGAGTTTTTACAGTAATATTTTGCAAAAAAGAACCAAAAGATAAGAAATTATAGATATTTCATCACTGATACACTGATAAATATCAACAGATGCATATATTAAACTTAATAAGGTGTTGGATATGCTTAAATTACCCCAGGCTCTTGTGACGACTCCATTTTGGCAGCAGAACGAAAGCTAGCAGAAACAAACTCATGCCCAGTCTTCCTCAGCTACAATCAAAATTGACCAAAGTACCCCACTTTTGGGGAGAATTCAGTGTCAAAATCTCGACCCCGGGGACATGCGTTTTGATCAAAGCACCACCCCTTGCCCAACCCATCGGGACTAACATTGATAGGTGCATTATTTCACAGTCATGTTAATAGCAATACGAGGATATCATGCACTCCTTTTATGTAATACAGGAAATTTATTTCGTATTTACTTTATTTACTCATCCACCATAATAACATATTTTACCACCCAAAAGTAGTGCCCCCCCCTCCCCCCCCCCCAAAAGTAACGGCTCCCATGCAGCGGATAAAGTTGAAAGTAAAGGGGGGGCACTACTTTTAAGATTCTGCGGTATGTGTCATATTTGTATGTTACTCGTATGTCACTTGTGTTACCAGTGTGTTGTTTTAGTCATGATCCTATTCTAGCAAACAATATGTGGAGTGCAAATAAAGTTTCTTTTTAAAGCTGTGCGCAAACTCTAGTGCAAAGATCAAGTTGCTTCCTAAGCAACTGAATCATTATACTATAGTAAAAAGTATTAACAGAATTTACTTTAAATTTGCGGTTTCAACTCATACATAACATTGATCATATTTTTTCATCTTTTATAGTATTTAAATATTTGGTATTTTTAATCTGGACTGAAAACAAAATTCAAAAACATCATCATGGTAGGTATTTCTTTTGCAACATGACTTGGTTTGGAATGTTGCAAAAAAAACATAATTGCAGATTGTACATTTAAGATATTTTCACTTGTAATTATATTATAGAGCAATATCAACAACGAAACTGTAAATATGTTAAGGCAGGTGGTAGACCTTTTACAGTCAGGCTCAGGTCAGCCCACTGGCAGCCAGCCTAATCAGACCAATGGTACAGGAGTTCGTCCTTCTCCGGACCAGCAGTCTGTGTTGAGCTCGAATGCCGCACAGACGCCAAGTGGTATGACCCCAATTGGTACTGCCAACAATGGTCGTACAGCTGTTGATGAACACAGACGACTGTTTAATCGACAATCGGTAAATTGACTGAACAGAGTCAGTAATAGCTAGTAAACAATATAGCTGTAAAATGTGCTCATGTCGTTTAGTCATCGTGATAGCTGTAAAATAACATTTAGTCATTCCAGTTATCGAACGTATCCTGTGGGATAACTGGATAATCGAGAACTGCGACATTATAAAGGCTGAACACAATTTATGTTGATTGCTGTATAGTGCCATCCGCCCTTTAACTATGTCATATCAACAGAGGACATCAAGGTAAAAATCCATCGAGGATGTTGCTATACTGCAATCAACATTATATTTCCCCCCTTTTTCTTCTTGTCTGTATTTAGTACATGTATTGCGTTTTTCATTTTGAGAGAAGCAATTACAATTATTTCAGTTTTTTTCTCATCTTTCGAACAAACTAGTTTGCAACAGACTAGGCTCTCTAAAAAAGTTTGCTCATTTTTATTACCACATGATTTTTATTTACTTATAGAGAATTCAACCATACGGTGGTAGGTGAGCCTCTCGCCAGAGACAGCGCACAGCTGCAAGAAAAGGTACAGTTGCTTGTTGTACTGTATTAGACTTGCCTAGTATTGCAATTGACTTGAGTGGCATTATTATTCCATGACGGGAGACGATTGCATAAAGGTGGCATTTACAAACTACGAATCTCGCAGTCATATACTCGTACTCAAATATATATATATATATATACCCGAGGGGCCTCAAAATAATGTACTTATTTCAGTTTCACATGGCTAGGTTGATAAGGTAAGGTAATCATAAGATAAGGAGTGGTGCGGGGATATTAGACGGGAAGATTAGAGGAGAATATTATAGCGAGGAATGGTAGAGGGAGTATAGGGGAATATTAGAGCCTTAGAGGGGAATATTAAAGGGGAATATTAAGCTATTGTTTTGCCAGGGGCTATTGAATAAATATATTCCCCTAAAAGAACAAAGGAAACCGAGGCATGTGAAATATATAATATATATATGTGTGTGTGTGTGTGTGTGTGTGTGTTGTTGTACGAACGGTATGTTGTTAAGACATTCACGTACTCTCAGATGTTAAAACAATAGGCTTTCATCCTTTTGATATACGGTTGTCCCCCGTTTAAACCCCCTTACATAGTTAACTGTAACCTGCTGGATGTAAATCTCATATATAACGTTTCTAAATTCTACAGTATACGTATTTTACATTGGTAACTACTTTCATGTTTTCTTTCAAATTTTAAGAAAAAACTGTGACGAGGACCATATTCTGTTTGGCCGACAAGTGTCAAACACACGTGCCATCGTGTTCTCAGAAGTTAGAACTTTTTGAAAACGGGCTAGGAGAAAAGCGAATCTCTTTTCCTGTATCTGCCACGGATAGCGTTGTAAAGGATCTGTTGTTTGAGTATGTCTATTTCTGGGGGTTTTTTCGGATTTCCTCGGTGAATAAACCATTTGCAGGGACATCGGCCGCGAGGGGGGTAGGGGGGCCGTAGGGGAAGGGAGGGGGTTATTCTATGCTCTCCTCTCAATAATTTTATGAAGTTTTAATATTTACATTAAACATAGGTATTTTACTGAAGATTTAGTCCGTTTAGACATTATTTATCCAAAAATCCGTTTGAAGAAGGAAACTTGCAGTCCTACAGGTTCAAAAGTAGAAACATTTTCTAGGGGTATTTCTGAGAATTCCCCAGACCTCCCTTGCCTGTTCAAAGATCAAATTTGCGTTTGACCTGTGTTCACTTACCACTGATACCGGCTAGCTCAAATTTCTATACGAAGTCAGGCAATCTTGGCCGCGGAATACTGTGGCGTTCACATGTTACAGTTTTGTTAATTAATCGTCACGTTCACGATATAAGCAATTTGTGTATATAACTAAGTTTGCCCATACATATTTATTTTTAAATCAGGATTTCTTATAATTCCTTTAGAACATATCCTCAATTAAGACAAACTGGAGGGTTCCAGCTTCTGCTTAGTAAGGAGAAGACAAGGAAAGAGCTCAGCGTTGTATGCCATGTTAGCTGCAGTACGGAGCAGATACGTTGCTTTGGAACGGGAAGATTATACGTCAGGCCGCTACAAAGAAGTATCACGGTGACTGAAAGTGTGCGCGCGAAAGAGGAGTTCGAAGAGTGCTTGTCATGTCGTTCATCTTTTGCGGTCAGCGAAATGCGTCGGCACCTACAGACTTGTGAGGTGCGTATGACTTTTTGTTTTTGCGTTTGACATTCTTCATTGCATGTTCATGTACTCATAGGCTACTGTATCCAACTATGTTTCGTATGATTTATGTCAGGGTTACCAATCTTCAAACGAGGACGAAGAAGAACATGGACTTCGAGAGACAAGTCAAAGGTTCGCAGTAGTGTCATGCCCTATATGTTAAGGTCAACTTGTCTGCTCAGAAGAACACTACGAGTATTGTTTACAATGTCTGTGGTCATTTAGACAAAATGCCAACAATCATTTTACATTGAGTATGATGCTCCTTGAAGATATTGCCAATAAACCATGCATGTCAATAACTCATTCTTTAGTGAAATGTTGCGAATCCATAGTATTAAAACCTTAAAAATGAACGAATTAAACGTATTAAACCGTAAGTAGTGAATTTTAGGCTGTAGCCAGATTAGTCATGTAATTAAACATAGTGCACTTTCAACATATGTAAACATTCTTTTCACATCTCTTTTCAGAAACGGGGCAGAAAATGACACTGAAATGATAGATCTAAATGATGTTAACTTCAGCGATGATCAAGTGCATGCAAGTGGAGATCATTTTGTAAATGTTGGAAGACATCTACCGTCCGCAGAAAACGACGGGATGGCAACGGTGCCAGTGGTTAACTTGATAGATGAGACAGATCACGCACCAGACGAAAGAACATCACCTGACCACGACCATGCTGAATTAAATCGGTAGGCCTTTTGCGAGATATTTGGAAGAAACGCAGACAATTATGGTGGGCAAACCACTCCTTTTATACAATCGCGTAGGCATATAGCGCTCCATATATATTACCGGGCAATTTGCGGAAGAAACTGCTTCACGTTTCAAATATTTTTTTCTTTATTTTAGCGGTGGATTTTGCAGTTATGATCAACACCTGAGAATGGCAATCGACGCTGCAATATCGGGAACGTACGTATACCATGATTTTGATGGACTATTATATTAGGACTAACTGCGCATGCCGTGTTTTTCTCTCACTTATTCTTTATATTTCATGTTGACACAGGACTGAAGACGAAGAACCCGTTAAGGTCTTACGTACATTCGTTTGCCACTTCATGCGAGGCCGTCCACTTGACATACGGGACGTCACACAAATGAATGAGGGTGAAACGACGGATATTTTTGTTTCTCGCTTGAATATATTTGAAGATGGGATGGACGAACTTTTCAGCGGTACAGGCCATGACCTAAGTCTTCCGCTTGAAGTAACATTCACTGGAGAGTGCGCGCAAGACTTTGGTGGGCCTCGTAAGGAATTCTTGGGTGCGATGGTGAGGGCAATCAAAGATAGTTTGTTTCTAAAGAATAGTACGGAGGATCCAACATTCGTATTGCATCACGATGTGGTCCTACAAAACAGAATGCATTACTTGGGGGCTGGTATCGTCCTAGGTAAGAGATCTATACGATTCTTGGTGTTATTTTCCCTCTGTTTTACAAAGCTAACGTGCTATTTCGTCTGAATATGGTCCGAAACGTCCGCGTCTGTCTTCTTTGTTCTTACCGACTTTACCACATAGCCTATATAGCTTAATTCTGTTACATGCAATTCGTGGACAAATGTATTGCGATGAGCGAACGCTCTTCGGGATTTGTAAAAAAGGCCCTGCATTTACGGAGTATGTACGACCAGTTTAACAAAGCATAAATGAGGATAAGCTGCAGTCCGTACAATTTCAATCATTTTAAACTAAACGCCACGGTGCCACACTCGATCCCTAAGCCTGCTCAGTAAAGTTGTTTTTTTTTTGCTTATCACTGCAGTAATAAGGACTTATTAACCGAGTGTGAGGTCCGTATGGGAAACTATTTGCCTGAGGTTTTCGTACAGACCGAGCGACAAAGGAGCGAGGTTTGTGCGATAAAACCGGGGGCAAATACTTTCCCGTACAGACCGAGCAAATGAGGTTAAGGAATTTATTATATGGCTATTGGTTCATTACATTTTTAAGTTTCGAGCGTTGTTTTCGCCTTCGGAGCATGCTGTTTACCTTACCCATTAACTTTTGTACGTGTCGCTTCTTGGTATGTGTCGCTTTTAGTTTCGTATTTTCAGATAAACAGCTTTAAAGAAAACCAGCAGTAATGTTCCAACACATATTATTGTTCAGAATATTTGAATAACGATACCCAGTACTCTTTTATTTGTATTCAAATCAACCCAGAAATGTTCCCGCCAAAACCATGCCAAAACTTACAGGGCCGAGAAAAAAGCGTATTGACCCCGAGGTCACTATCGTAAAATCCCAACCTCTCGGGAACCAATCAACGCGCGTCGTTTTGCGTACGGACCGGAAATCAAACCCAGCCATATAATAATTGCTGATACAAAAATACAATTGCTCCATTGTTAAAGATCGAATTATACTGTTCATTGCTTCTTATAGGTTACAGCATACTTCAAGGCAGCCCGCTCCCATGTTTTATGCATGAAAGCTTGTTAACCAAACTTTTTGGGCAAGTGCCTCTGGAACAACTTAGCCAAGCTGAAGCACAACTCCGCGATGGCTTTTCGAAGTTCGGCCTGGTCGAGGTAAATTAACAGAATAGTTTGACTGGAAAATAAAGTATTTAATATTTAACAGGCTCATTCTTAGCATTATAATAGCTGAAAACCTCTCGTTAAATGAAGCTGCAAAAACAGGCTTTTTTATATAGTGGTTACAACGGCACCGTTTATAAAGATTTGTATAATAATAATAATGATGATAATAATAATAATAATAATAATAATAATAATAATGATAATGATGATAATGATAATGATAATGATAATGATAATGATAATGATAATGATAATAATAATGATAATACCTGACCGGTTGTTGAGAGCCAATGTCAAGTTTTAAATATCGTGTACTGCGTAAACCAATTACAAATTACCTCACGCTAGTGTAAATTAAGAAATGCCAAAGACATTTCTAATGTTTATATCTTTTCTATGATTGCATCCCTTTTTTAAGCAAAGCATAGAAGTAAACTAACTCAATATTATGACTACATTTTCTAGCTCATTAATAAAAGGCCTTCCCTTTTGTTCCTACTAAGGCGTACAGCTGTTGCTGATGTGACGTACCCAAGGCTGGTCAAACTGCTAACTCCATCATTCTCGGCGGAAGGATCTAATAGACGTATGCGGGAAGAGAGATCGTATAGACTGTTCCTAAATTACATGAAAGATGTTTCAGGTAAATTAACATATATTTGAGTTCTTTTAAGGGTAGTCGGACGTATTTATTTATTTCGATCCCTTGCTAAGGAAAAATTGATTTTACAAAATGATCCCTAGTTCTTTATAATTTTAACCTATAGACTTTTTTTTGTACATGGTGTATGGAGACCAATTAAGTGCTTTCATTTGATGACTTCATTTCCATGGGTGGATGATATCAATTGGGACATGTGTCCTGTTTCTTTCACCTGTCATGAATGTAAATATTTTTTGACGAACTTATTAAATTCAAATTCAAATAACGTCCTAGTGACCTCATCGAAATCAGAAAATTTCTATAATTTCCAGCAATTTTAAACTTTGACAACTTTAACAGTTTAATTTTAATGGAATAAAGTAGAAATGCCGATTTGATATAATTCTTAGGCTGCGTAGCCGGTGCTGGGGATTGGGACAGACAGTGAAAGGAGTGCCTGCAGTCACCCATTGTTATTTTTCGTGTATAGCGTTCGCCGGCGAACGCTCGCAATCTGTTTGCCATCTATTGGTTGACACGCTAATGACCTATCAATCAAAGAGAGTTTGAATTTCTACTGTGTGCCTTGCATATAATATAAGGAAACGAGCTCAGAATAAACTGAGATGGAGAAGAGAGTGGCCATAAGGCAGCTGCATGTGCATCCGAAGGAAAATGTTTATTCGCTGGTTTCCCAACAGTATAAAATTCGCTGTTAAATTTAACTCAGTATTTATATTGATACGCGTGCAAATGTCGCGAGATGTTATGATTATATTTACATTGATCGTCATAGTCGTTTATACATACTGTACACATGTGTTATAACTACGAAAATAATCTGTCTGAGCTTTCTGTAGCCCACTCAACATAAATTGTTTAATTATTTAAAAGATTTTACAGTGAACGCTATTATTAACTGTAAACCAGCCAAGATATAGCAACAACTCCCACGTCCTGGCCCCCTTGCTGGATGGTTGAGCATGTAACGCGCAACATCTCGATTCTCTACACCCATATCGCCTCTTACTCTCGACGGGAGCCCCCATTTTTCTACAGCCTCTTCAAACAGTCTCATTACTGTGGCAGATGTGTTGTCCACACTACATGCTAGGTAGGCAATTACACGGCTGTAGCCATCGATGCACCCATGGACAACGAAACGCCACCTGTATTAAATGAAAAAGAAATTTCATTAGAGAAACAAGGGTAGAATTTATTTATTCTAGCTGGACTCATTTATCGGCATTTTCTTCGGAATATGTATTATCTTAAATGCAATTGTGTTACCTGATGAGCTTATGATTTCCATCCATGTGCCAAAGTGATAAAGGTGAATGGACTTTATAAACTTGCCTTTGTATGGCATTAATTGTTCGAAGCCTCCTTCCTACTGGATCTACCCGTTTGACAGATTCTCGGAGTCTTCTTCTCTGAACCCGGATTCCTTGCGAGACCAGCTCTCCTATCGTCTTCATTCCTGGACATTAAGATAATAAGATGCGATTAGTATAAAGGTACAGTTCTCGAAATAAAGATTTAAGATTAATGGGATTGGGAATAGAAGTGATCAGTGATAAAACAGCAGCAATTACTACTATTAATGTTTTATTTAATTTATTGGCAATAAAGGACAATTGATTGAGCAATTACTGTATTTTAACAACACTTCTCGTATCATGTGACTTTGAAAAGCGCAACGTCTACAAGTATACCAGTATCTGTGTATAGATGAAGGATAACCACATTTTTCTAGCAAATAATCCTCACATGACATACCTGATCTTGGAAAATGCGCAATAATACGTTGGGTGTAGGCATTAAGAGAACGGTCATCGATGTCACTGAATCTTTGCTCATTGGTTAAATTAAACTCGGCAAAGCGGTTTTCTACAGTGCGTTTACTAACACCGAGCATTAACGCCATATCTTGTTGTGTAAACCCATTGTCTATATATATGAGAAAGGATACAAATATTCAGTTTAACGCGCACTTCTACGCATATCGTGCATTTCCACAACAGAAGAAGACTCTTGAACGGTAGTTATGTATTCTTCTTTCCACACATATATATATATATATATATATATACGTGTGGGTTTTGGTCTACGAAACGCAAAGAGTGCTCGATAACATATAGTTAGAGCAAATATAGATTTTCGCTTACCTCTAAAGTCTGCTACAGGCTGTTTCATCTAAAAAAGAATCTTCAGTGGTCAGGATCTGCCTGAAGATTCTTTTTTAGATGAAACAGCCTGTAGCAGACTTTTGAGGTAAGCGAATATATATATATATATATATATATATATATATATATATATATATATATATATAAGTAATATTGGGCATTTCACTCGATATATATATATATATATATATATATATATATATATGACCACTGAGCCACGGAGGCCGTTGCCGAAAGCTCGACCGCGAGTTCTGTATATATAATAAGGTGGTAATGCCAGGAGAGAATTGGGTATATTATAAATGATATTGGGCATTTCACTCGATTACATAGCGTGTTCTAAGGATTTTGGGTGAAGGAAAATTCGAGTGTAGAATATATATATTTTAAGACCAAACCGGGACCAGTTGCGAAAAATGCAACTACACAGACCTTCAATTCCGGCAGGAATTGAACCCACGACCTTGCGATTCTAGTGCAATGCTCTGACCACTGAGCCACGGAGGGCATTGCATTACAACCTTATTATATACAGAACTCGCGATCACGCTCTCGGCAACGCCCTCCATGGCTCAGTGGTCAGAGCATTGCACTAGAATCGCAAGGTCGTGGGTTCAATTCCTGCTGGAAGGCCTGTGTAGTTGCATTTTTAAAATTATATATTCTACACTCGAATTTTCCTTCACCCAAAATAATTGAATATGGAACTGTTTCCTGTTTCCACAGACACGACTACGACAGTTAATTTACAGCTAACTTGAAAACTTATTATGCCTCTCCTCTTAAACATTTGAATACAACTCTTGGAGCCTTCCACAAATTAAATGAAACAATATTATAACCCCGCTTATGCAACCGTTTACAAAACCTGTAAGATTACTTGCATTGTCGAATTTCGCACAAAACATCGCAAGATCATGAACACCCGGTTTACCTAAATATACATTTTGAAAAATCTTAAGACCTCCCCCATTTTTTGCCGCTCCCCCTCCGGCTTAGTAAATGAACGGTCTTTTTCCACTCTTGTAGCATCCAAGAAAAACATTCTTAACACACAAAGGCTTAAAGTGCAATGTACCCCAAACGTGATCTTTGGTGTTTTGATTAATTAGATCACGCTGCTTATGAAAATGAACACCAAAGTTTGTTTTCTGTTACGGTTTTGGCACAATTGCACCGCAAAAGTCACTTTTTGAGCTTTTTTTTTGGCACCAAACCGGGCAACCAAGAAGTCTGATAACTAGCGCTATGTCATGCAAAAACCAGAACATGCATTTGACAACACATCAAGCAAATCGTACTGATTCTGAATTAAAAAAGGATTTTGACAAAAAAAAAACCATTAAAGAAAGAATTTTTTGACTTAAAAAAGGATTTCGACAAGGTGAAAACCAACAAATTTTTGAGATAATCAAAACCTGTCTTCTGTTTTACGTCACGTCATTCGTTCCAGATCTCCGTTTCATTCAGTTTGGTGCACTGCATGGCTCCCCAACTGGGGGCATCTCACGTTTTCCAAAGGGGAAAAATAGCATTTTTATTTTAATTTTCGAATTTGCCGTATCAAAGTGCATCAGAATACCAAAAATCATTTTTGGGGGACTTTAAATGGACCAACATTAACTAATCTTAAATTTACCTCTAAAGAATAACAGTTGATCTTCTGAAATTGAAAATTTCGGTCTTCCCAGTCTCCTTTCGTCGCTTTCGTGGGAGCTTGATATGGTTCATAACTTCTGTCCATCCCAGTGCTTCTTTTTAGAAGATTAATCGCCTGATTTACTAGGTCAACAGCCTCAAGTGGTATACCATCATGAGTCAACGCATTTTCGGCGAGGACCTCAAGTCTCATCGTGCACAACTCAAGATCAACACGGCTTGACGCTACACTCAGCATCTTTATTACTTCTTCGATTGCATTTATCAGCTCTGCCTTAACCTGATCCATTAGACATACAGATAAAAATTGTGTCAATCTAAAAAAGGCAGGAAGTAAATATTGCATATGCGTATTTCTAATTAAAGTCTCGTCTTGAATGCAACAGTCCTTTTTATACATAAAAACTCAATAGTGGAAACATGAAAAATCAAACGTTGTTTCTGAAAGCGAGTGCATCTTAATAATAGGTGGCTCCATACAGTTTCTTGAAAAATGGAAAATACAAGTTTGAGAGTCCAAAACACGTGATTAAACAATTCGGAAAAAGAATAAAACTAAATGCTATGCATAACTAAACAGTCTGACAATCAAAAACTGTTACCAAATAAATACCAACACTTGTTGCTATGGCAACAATGACGTTTCAAAATGGCTGCCAATTACCCTTCAAACTAATTTAATTCGAAAAAAACGTTGGTGACCCCCAAGTTTTTTTTCATTAAAACTTTTCTTGAAGTATGAGTAATCAATAGGCCGATTTTAAAAAAATTCTGTAGAACGAATAATTTTTTCTCCGGAAAGATGATGTTTGTTTATCTTAATTATCTGGATTATCTTAATGTCGGGAGCCACTAGTGTAGTAGACTTGACTGGATTATCTTAATGTCGGGAGCCGCTAGTGTAGTAGACCTTCTTCTTTGCCCGTGTAAAATTAAAACAGTGGGTGTTCGTTATAACAGTCCGACAATAGCTTGTTGTGGCTGTAATGTGAAGTGGCATGTAAGATGTGTAGGACTACATGGAATGTCTTCAAAAGAATCTGGTAAATACACCGAATGGCATTGCCCGAGATGTTTTGTTATGCCACTAAATGAAGATGAAAGCGAAGCTTTGGAGCCGACACTGCAAGAAAAAGTTAAATGAGAGGTAATGAAGGTACTACCTCTTTTGGTTACTACAGTGGTTAAGGAAACAGAAAAGCATACTGCCCGTACGTACGCATCGGTCACGAAGGAGACACAAGAGTCCATCATAATGGAGTGCTTTGAAAAATCGTCGGCAACAGTGGTAGAGAAAGGAATGTAGAAAATCGAGGATGATATTGTAGAACGGGATCGTCGAAAGTGTAATGTCATTATTCGAAATGTACCCGAATGCGCAGAGCATGATTCTTCGAATAAACGGAGGGAGTATGATGAAAAGATAGTGCAAGATATACTTGAGCTGCAGGATCCAAAGCTCATGGTTAAGTGTGTTCGATTGGGCAGCCGAAAAGATGAAAACAATGTTGTAAAGAGTGCCCCTCGCCCGTTGCTTGTATTGTTTAACAAGCCAGAAACTGCTAGCTTTTATCATGGAAATGGAAAAGGAGTAAAATCAAAAGGTGGTTACTGGATAAATCCGGATTTGTCAAGATTGCAAAGGGAAGCGAATTTTCGAGCAAGAAAATTTCTACGGGAGACAAAGCAAAAGAAAACAATAGCAGTCAACCCCGAGAATCAACAGAGCTCTCAAGAGACCACAACAAGGTAAAATTAATTTATACTAACGCTAACTCCTTATGAAATAAGTTGACTGATCTCATCGTTGTCGCCTCTGAACGTGATGCAGATATTATTTGTGTATCGGAGACTCATTTTGGAGAGGATTATGTTGATGCTGAATTATCTATACCGAATTATAATATGTTCCGAGCAGACAGAAGTGTTAATGGAGGTGGTTCTATTATTTATGCGAATATTCGGTTATCGGCAGTTCGCCTAGAGTCATTCGTTGTTCGTGATTGCGTTGGGATTTCTTTTGAAACGGTGAAAGGAATAATTCACGTAGTTTGTGTTTATCGCTCTACTGCATTGACAGAAGATCAAAATCAATCATTGCTTACTGAGTTGAATAACTTGCCAGTGAATGACAATTCAGAACTTATCTTGGTTGGTGATTTTAATTTACCCAATGTTAATTGGCAATCTGGATGTGTTAGGGCTCCAAGTGAAACAATGGATAGAAATTTGTTGAATCAAATGAAGTTTGTCGATTTTTTTATTCAAAAGGGACTTACTTGGCCTATTAAGGACCAAATTACAAGATGTAGATTAGTGAATGGTCACCTTCAAGAGTCTACATTGGATCAATTGTTGTCATCGAACATGCATTAATACCAATACCAATAAACTTTATTTAACGAGGGTGACACAATTACAATAAATATTGTATTCTTCCCTGTGGCCCTCAGTACTTAACTTATATAAATAATAATATCCTAAAATATATACATTTTGATAATTAGAGTAAAAATAATTATAAGATAGATTTAAAAATATTCTACGATAAAAAGATTAAAAATATACTACTAATAGAGCCGAGATACTGTAAAGGTGTCAACGGAGTATTGTTCTAGTTGGCTCTTAATAAAATCTTTCTTCATAATAAAAATAGATGAAGAGTTTTTCAACGAGTCACTAAGAGTATTCCAAACATTTACGATAGAATAAAAAAAGGTTCTACGCAGTGCGCCAGTTCTGGGCTTTGGTAAACGGTACAAACATTTTGATCTCGTATTATATCGGCTACTAAAACAAAGTGAAACTAGCTTGTCACAAAGGTAGTCTGGTCCTCGTCCATCAATGATTTTTCTAAAAAGACTTAACTTGTTCAAAATACATAATTTATCAATTGGAACCCATCCAACCCATTTGATTGAAAGTGTTGAAACCCACGCACCCTTAGGATGAAATGACCATTTAATAATTGAAACTACTCTTAACATCGTTAATGAGGTGCCTTACTTTGCAAGTAATAAACGAAATTGGTCGAAGTGTGATGTGTCCAAGGTTAAAGCTCTCGGAGAAAATATGGATTGGGTTTTTAATGGCGCCGAATGGGATATAGATGGTATGTGGGAAGATTTGCACTCCAAAATAATTTCCATCAGTAATGCGTGTACACCGATCAAGATAATTAGAACTACAAATGGTTTAGAGATTCGCAAACTACCTTGGGAATGCAGTAAATTGAAACGATTAAGAAAAGAAAAGAATCAGGTGGCAAGACTTTGAAAATTTGCCTACGGATATTAATCTGAGGTATGCAATGGACTCCCAAAAAGCATTTGAATCTACTGAAGGGGATCTTAAACGGAAGTACGAGAGAAAGCTTGCAAGAGGTATAAAAACTAATTCAAAGGCATTTTATTCATATATTCGATCAAAGAGAAAAGTGCATACTTGGAAACAAGCTATTGTAATTCCCCTTTTTAAGAAAGGGTGCAAGTCGGATGCAAATAATTATAGACCAGTTTCATTGACTTGCATTCTATGTAAGGTTTATGAAAAACTTCTACGTAAGCACATACTGCAGCACGTGCATAACAAATTGTCACCTTTCCAACATGGTTTTGTTACAGAAAAGTCTTGTTTATCTAATCTTCTGGAAACTGTTGAAGAAATAGCAAACTTTCTGGATTGTGGTCACAACGTTGATTTGATATATTTGGATTTTTGTAAAGCTTTTGACTCCGTTCCACACTCTCGTTTACTATTTAAATCGCAGTCCTTTGCAATTATTGGGAATACTCTGGCTATTGTTCAGGATTTTTTGAAAAATAGATACATGACTGTAAAAGTGGGAGATTCATATTCGGAATGGAAACGAGTCGTTTCTGGCGTGCCGCAGGGATCCGTGCTTGGCCCGCTTCTTTTTGTTTTGTTTATTAACGACTTACCCAAGAATGTTAAATCAGTTTTTAAGCTTTTTGCCGATGATGTAAAGCTTGTAGGCGATGCAAACGATTCTGAAGTAATAAAGCAAGACTTGAGTGTTTATCAAACTGGGAATCCAACTGGTGTATGAATTTTGACCCTAAGAAATGTACTGTTATTCACCTTGGAAAAAACAATGGTAGGCAGAGTTATTCCCTTGGTGGAAACGAACTCAAGGTAGTTGAGGAAGAACAAGATTTGGGTGTGGTGCTATCAGAAACTTTTTCTTGGTCTAATCAAATCGAGAAAAACATTGGGGAAGCGAAGCGGATGACTGCTTGGATTTTGAGGAATGTACTTTCTCGGGGAATCTAATGTACTTTTGCCTATTTACAAATCACTGATAAGACCACATCTTGAATACTGCGTTCAGGTGTGGGCACCCCGTCCTAGATATGGTAATTGGCAATGTATAATGGAACTTGAAAACTGCCAACGTAAATTTACAAAATTAATTAGGGGGTTGGAAAATTTGTCATACAAAGAAAGACTGATGAAACTGGGACTAACAACATTGTTGGAGCGAAGAACGCGAGGCGACCTCATCGAGATGTTTAAAATTCAAAATAAAATTGTTTCTTATGGTCAACATATGTTTAGAAGTGGCAAGTCTGGTAGGCAGAACTTGTTAATGCATGGGTCTAACTCAACTTTGTACCAGGACTTATTTAAGTGTAGATCACTTAAATATTGGAACAGATTACCCTTAGCAGTTAGAACTACTTCTTCAGTTATAAGTTTTAAAATATTATTAGAACAGTACAAACAGGATTCAATTAGGCAAGGAATTAATAACGGTTTTTGGGAACTTTCGGAGGAGATTTTTAAACGAATATAACTTTTTATTTAATATTTTTTATAATAATTAGATGTGTATATTGTATATAGGTTTATACTGTAAATTTTTATTGCATGTTTGAGATAATTGTATGTATGTATTTGAGATGCTTAATGTAGCATAATTATTAAACTTAAACTTAAACTTGTTACTTTTTAAAACATTCTACAGAATTTTTAAGTCATTTTAAGTCATTAAATTATAGTATAAATTTAATATGCTTACGTACTTTTAGAGCCAGTTGGCAGAGGGATAAACAAAAATTGCGAGAAAAACTGTTTACGAGAGGTCAACATAGCCTCCTGCGCAGGCATCTCTTGTGGGGTTTATAGGAAATGTAGGCATTAGTTTTGATTTCAATCTAAATGATTGGGATACCTGTGCAAAGTTTGATTATAATATATCATATATGCCAGTTGTTGCCGAAATGCTCGCTCCCTACAGTGCCCCACTGGGCATACGTTTTATCAAGGGAACAAATGTAACAATAACCGTACGATTCGTAAATCTCTCCATACACGAACACAACTCTTCATTTCTTATCGTGTTCCTGTATTATAAACAAAACGCGATTTACATTCAATCGTCCTATTAAACGCGTATAAAATTCAAATTTTATATGCACGTGCTTAGACAATAAGAATACTGCAAATAAGCGTATAAGTACCAGAGTATAAATCGTAATAGACATACCTTCTTTAGCAGAGTCCCAAATTACGAAATTGCCAAGAGAAATGTTTGAAAAGCGACAAATCAGTTTGTAATCCGACTCCGAGGATAAGAGGCTAAGAGCTGTCTGTTGACAACCGAAACACAACGCGCGGGAATGCCACCGGAAATACCGCATTTCGTGATCAAATTACACACTAGGTCGAATCATTTCACGTTGCCTTGAATCGTTTCACATCAGATTGAATCATTTCACATCAGATTGAACCATTTCACATCAGATTGAATCATTTCACATCGCGTTGAACCATTTCACATCGCGTTGAACCATTTCACATCGCGTTGAATTATTTCACAACAACATGCGCCGTACCACATTTAATGATCAAATTACATAATACATAATACGTTGGGTCATTTAAACATGCGTTGAATCATTTCACATCAGATTGAATAATTTCACATCAGATTGAATCGTTTCACATCAGATTGAACCATTTCACATCAGATTGAATCATTTCACATCAGATTGAACCATTTCACATTGCGTTGTATCGTTTCACATCGCGTTGAATCATTTCACAACAACATGCGCCGTACCACATTTAATGATCAAATTACATAATACGTTGGGTCATTTAAACATGCGTTGAATCATTTCACATCAGATTGAACCATTTCACATCAGATTGAATCATTTCACATCAGATTGAATCATTTCAGATTAGGTTGAATCATTTCACATCAAATTAAATCAGTTTGCAATAGGTTGAATGATTTTACGACGTGTTGTTGAACCATTTCACATTAGGTTGAACTATTTCACGACATGGCGAATGGTTATCAAACGGCATGAATGATTTCACAACTAGACGAATCATTTAACAATAGCTAGTCCAATCATTGTGCAACATGTTCAGTTATTTCACATTGTGAAGTTAAACCAATACAAAAGTAGTTGCATTACTTCACTGCGAACTGAATCATTTCATGTTAAGATGAATCATTTCATAATTTGTCCAGTCATATAACTACATGTTGTTCAATCATTTATATTTAGGATGAATCATTCCTGTTTGTGATAAGTCGTTTCAGTTTATATCAATTCATTTCACACATGTAGTATTTTTGGTGGTAACGGCCGCCCATAGAAAATTGCTGTATATAAGGCAGTCGTTCTAAGCACACTCCTATATGGCGCCGAAACTTGGACCACATATATCCGTCATATTCAACGTCTTGAAGCAATACAACAGCGATACCTGCGCCAAATCCTAAGGATCTCATGGGAAGAAAAAGTGTCCAACCTGGAAGTTTTGGGAAAAGCGAAGTGCATGTCAATCGAGAGCTTTTTGAAGAAGCGCCAGCTCCAGTGGGCTGGTCATCTAGTAAGGATGAATGACAACCAAATTCCGAAAGCAATATTTTTTGGTGAACTACTAGAGGGCAAACGAAATGTCGGAAAGCCGCGCAAACGCTGTGAAGACTGCTTGAAATCTACACCCAAATCCTGTAACATCGACACCATTACTTGGGGAAAATTATATCTGATGGAGTTGTTTCATTCGAGTCTAACAGAAGCGAACGCCTTCGGCAGGCGAGACTGAGAAGGAAAGACCCAACACAAGCAGCACCGACTGGTTTCCAGTGCGAAATGTGTGGAAGACCATGTGGATCTGCAGCAGGGCTTGTAGCCGATGCGCGTGTACACAATCGTTGAAGTGACCGATTCCCCTCACAAACAGTCGTCGGACACGACGTGACATCCATTATAATGTATAATGTATAATGTATAATGTATAATGTATAATGTATAATGTATAATGTATAATGTATAATGTATAATGTATAATGTATAATGTATAATGTATAATGTATAATGTATAATGTATAATGTATAATGTATAATGTATAATGTATAATGTATAATGTATAATGTATAATGTATACGGTATAATGTATACGGTATAATATAAAACCGGATAATTAGAATGAAAATCATAGTGGATAGGCCATCTGTCTACACATTAAACGTGATGGCAAACAACGACAACATGCGATTTTAATCTTAGCGCTTGTAAGAAGCCACACGCCCATATATGGTCATGCTCTATGACTGATTGACTACACTGTATTTCATAAAAAACCACTTCAGAAAATTGAATGAGTGTATATAGTGTTTGAAGCAACAGCTCCTCACGTTGTTAAAATTTGAAAACGCTTAGAATGGCATATACGGAACGAGGACGGCGTTGTCATTAGACGTATATATATATTACCAATGTGTTACGTTTGTAGTAGATTGAAGAGTGCTCAATACCAGGAGTTTGGTAGAGCAGAATGCAGAATAACAGTTTAAATCCTAAAATATAGTCGTTGCTACTCTGAGTTTCACGCCTCATGTCTTGAGACGATCTTCAGGCAACTGTATGTGATTGACTCAGTTCGTTGTGTGATGACGCTAACTCGTTAACGTTCACACGTCAGCGAACCGTTAACGAGTTAGCGTCATCACACAACGGACTGAGTCAATCACATACAGTTGCCTGAAGATCGTCTCAAGACGAGAGGCGTGAAACTCAGAGTAGCAACGACTATATTTTAGGATTTAAACTGTTATATATATATATATATATATATATATATATATATATATATATATACTCTTACTCGTAGCCATATGACTAATTGTTTCACAGTTATATCCTCAGAGAAATATCACGTGAAACATGAAACATGAAAAGAAAATTTCATGATTTTTCGTTTTATTTATTAGTGCACTTTTATTTATGTGACAATTCCTAGACTAATAGATCTCTAACCCATAACTTTGTATTTCATCTTTTACGGTAGATTAAGGCAGAAACTCACTATAGCAAAACCACTCGCTTTGTCATGTCTTTGTCTACTGACGTCCCAGATGGTAACAACAAAATTAAATGCTTACAGCAGCAAGCTATCCATACATGTCGTCTTAAAAATTGGTCTGGATTAGTTCATATAATGGCACTATCATCTGTACTAAGACGACCTATTTTTTTGGTTTACCCTGAGGCAAGTCCAGCCATACGATCGTTTTTTCATGGGTTAATGCGTCCGCGCGATTCAAACACCACCAAAAGTGTTGATCTTTACATCATGTTCACCAGAGATAGTGCTCTTGATAACAAAAAGGCCGCCGCGTTTCAACTGAATCATTTTTGTCCTTTGCTCGTAAACAATGACAACGATGGTTTTTCTATGAACGCAAGCGAATTTCCTCCATTGGCATTGGATTCCGAAAACCATGTGAATGGTGATTTCTCGTTACAAGAAAGCGAATTTCCCCCATTGAGTTTCGAAAGTCAGCAACAGAAAAAGAATGTGTTGTTTTCCTTTAAGCAACCACGAAAAAAATGTTCTGTTAAACAACCAATTAGAAAGAAGACAGATAAAATGTTGCATGATACTCCACCTCGTTTCATTTTTAGCAGTACGTCTTCATCCCAACCTAGTAGTTATCATGCAGATTCGACAAGCGTAAGTAGTGCCGACAAGCAGTACTTTACTAATCAAAGTCATGAAATTATACCGGAACTATTCACAAAATGTCTTTCGCGATCTTGGTACGACAAAAAAGGCCAAGAATGGTTTGAAGAAAGTAAAAGTGAAAACTGCCAATCACTTATGCACCTGTCTCTGCCATCTGTTTCCCGAAAATGGTATGACAGCATTGGGGGAAAACTGTCATTCAAATCTGATAGCGAAGAAAATAAATGGTTAGGAAAAATTTCAAATGAACATAATATTAGCGAAGCAAACTTAAATTACGAGAACACAAATTTACAGTTAAATTTAAACTCAGTAAGCAAAAAGTGGTATGGGAGGCGTGGTCGACTAGCTTCCAAAAACTGGGGACGGTCATCCGTTAAAGAAAAAAGAAGAGAACGCAAGAGAGAACAACACGGCTATTGGGTTAAAATTCGGAACTGCCAAAGGGTCAATAGAAGAAAACATGGAAAACATTTTAAAAGAGCTATCAAAAAAGCTACGTTCAAAAGAAAAGCAGAGCTTGAAGGCTTGTTTGCTGTGGGAGAAACAATAAATCAACAGCTGTAATTTCTACCCAAGAGGCCGGGAAAGTGTACATTTCTGCAAAATGCGAGAAAAGAGTAAAATGACCTCATATTTGGTAAGTTTTTTTGGCAAGTACTTTAATATAGTGCAATTCTACCTTCACGGAAAGTCATATATCATGGAGAATAGAAATCAAAAATTTGAAGTTATCATGAGGCAGTTACAAAACATTTGTGTAGACTCCATTCGGTCTTCTAACGACAAAATTCAAGAAAAATCGGAGGGATTTTTAAAAGTGCATTGCAGATGATGGACACGAAACGGGATAAAGATATTGTAAAAGGTCTATTTTCTCATGCCACAAGTGTTAACTTTGTCTCGAAGATGCAGGGGGTACAGAATAAAACTGCCGTCATGAACTGCTGAGATGATTGAGTTCAGGAAATGTTGCAATTTTTCAAGATATACAAAAAACATCTCGTGTTGTAAGAAATGACATGACTGTCAGCCAACAAAGACGTTTACAGAAACGAATAGAAAAGACCAGGAAAGATATTGAAATGAAGGATAAAATCGAGAATAGAGGTAAAATGATGAAGTGCGAAGAGTGGCCAGAACTTTCTAAGGCACTAGAATATATATTTGGTGAGTTTGACCAGAAGGAGAATTCCAGTGGAGGTTTAGAGGCTCATCCAAGACTTAAGAATGATATAATGTTTAGAAGCAAGGATAATAATACATTTATGAGGCAAGCATTAGAAATTATAAATAGTATCTCTCCCCCATCGTTCAACATTTGCCTAAGTTCCTGTTTTAACTTAGGAACACTGCAAGCTCCAAGGACACCACCATGGCAAAAATGTGAATGCTAATATTTCCTTGCATCATCCGCCCAAAACATTGGCAAAAAATCTTGTAGTTAATCTCCATTATAGTACTGCTAATGTCAACTATATTTGTGACAGCAGCGACAAAAATAAAGATAATGTAGTTGTCGATTCAAAAGATGCCAAGAAAATTGTGTGCGCCGAGATCAGCCCAGTACAAAAGTCAGGGAAATCATGGAAGGAAGTTGAGTATCCAGACCATGACTGGGATCAGAGCAGAATCAATGCTGTAACTCCAATGACTCATTTATTTATGAAAACTGAAGCTACAGAAGGTATCCCAGTAGTTCCTTCGGTACAAAACTTGGAATCAAATTTTACCGATTCAAACACTGTTCTTCACGTCACCCGCTCTGGAAAAGCTGTTACTCTTATAAATCCGTCATTACTAGAGCCCGACACAACTATAAAACGTCTTAACGAAATGTTTCTGCTTTTGTCAAAGCCAACTTTAGATTTCGTTTTCCGCAATCCTACAACAGGATTGCTTAAGAGTATTTTTATTTTTATCGTTGACAATGGCCCAGCGGAACAACCTTCAAGTACACTTGTTCAAATGCTTCTCATAAGGTCTTACGAATCCTGAATCTTGATAAGGTAACACAAGTTTCTTTTCCCAAGTATCATAGCAAACGAAACTTTAATAATTGTCAGTTGTTTGCTGTACACGCTGTGTTAGTTAGTAATACTCAGAAAAACTCCGAGCTGAACAACATCAAGCTGCAATTTCTGAAACTAACTAACAGTGTTTAACTGGAAACTTACTGTTACAACGCGACTTGTAGACCAACAAGTACTTGTAACCGAGCGGTTAAGACTCGTTCCTGGAGGACTGGGCACAGTCAGGTATAAATACCTTAACCTTGCTCCGCTATCTGAGTTCTAGTGGCTCAATGGTTAGAGCGGCTGGCTAGCATTCAGAAGGTTGTGGGTTCGAGTCCCGCTTAGAGCTCAGAGTTTTTCTGAGTATTACTAACTAACACAGCTTGTACAGCAAACAACTGACAATTATTACTAACATCAAGCTGCAATTTCTGAAACTAACAAACGAAACTTTGTTGAACGAGTACATGCTATTGAAGATGAGGCCCTATCTCGGCACGGACCATTTTCAGCCTACAAGCTTTTTAATGACAAAGGCATCCAGCCAGGTTCCTCAAAACACAAGGCAAACATGGATAAAATGACTAAAGATGTCACGTCATGTTTGAACCAAACCAGATTTGGAGGGATTGACCTTGAGTCTTACCGGGGAATCAAGCCATCAGAACACATATTTTCGGACGAAGAAAAATTAAAACAGTTCCTTTTATTGTCTGAGGAACGTAAAGAAGCCTGTAACTGGACATACAAAGTAGTGGAGGATAGTATTGTTTGGTGCGAAGTCGAAGCGTTTGGAATTACACTGGTTGAAGATAGAACTGCATGGGTGGACAAATATCAGGCAACATTTTACCGACCGAATAATCAGTGGAGAGAAGATGCTCTTACGAGAAAGGAGTTGCAACCAATACCAGATTACATCAGGTGGATCGCTACTGGAGGAGAGTTACGTTATTTATCATTCGATAGAAGCTTATCAATCAAAGGGGACTGGGATAACTGTCCAGGACTGTTTACACCAGAGAGGTTGTTGGACATCTTACTTTCTTTAAATTCAGATCCTCCTGAGTACATCTTTCCTACAATAGCTTCACTTGTTTGGTTTACTGAGAGCGAAGTTAGAATGTATTTTAAGGATCAGCATGAGAAATGTTTGGCTGAAAGTAGTATAGGATATGGGGGTACGAACGCAATTTTAAAAGTCTTGGAAAGTCGTCGGCTCCATCACTTTTTTCATATTTAATTAGGAGGTTGTGCCATCTCCAGGTCATCACTCTTCTCCCCCCTCCGGCTATTCCCATAAACACCGTACAGTACCCGAAGGTCGCAGACCTGAGGGGTTGTCTTGTACCCGGGGACTAGCTAGGAGGGTTAGTCATAGTGATGGTTATAGAGAAGTCCACTCCTCTTAGTCAGACACTTGGCGAAATTTATTAGTACAGACGACTGGCTAGGTACTAACATAATGCGAGTCATAGCCCCCCAGATCCTAAAGGTTGAATGCTTGACCGGCCATATATTAGTCACAGTGAAGGTCACGTCCCTTAGCTCCATCACTTAACCACACCTGCGACACTGGTCATACCTTGCGACTAATCCATAAGAACCTCCTTAGTCAGATCTCTGGGTCCAGTTGATGGTAAAGTCGTCGGTTGCATCACTTTTTCTCATCACTAGCCCTCATCACCGGCCCCCATCACCGGCAAATACATCGGGCCCAACATCCAACCTGCAGTCCTAACCCACGTCTAGACCACAGGCACCCCCTGGTCAGACCTATGGACCAAGTCGTCGGTTGCATCACCAGCAAAGACATCAGACTTAACACCTCCCCTCAGTCAGGTCATAGAACCCGATGGGTCTGTGTCCCAAAATATATCCACTTCACTGACTCCCACACAAATGTGAGAAACTCTATGAAGTATAATTTCAACTACCAACATCCCATCCGACCTTGCTCCATGCACCACTTTTCCGTCCCCATCTTCCAGCCAGACCTCCATCAATCAATAAAGGCAAATCCACAATTGTAAAACACCTCGCCAAAAACCCTGATGAGCTGATGTCCGTAAGCATAGCTGCTAACCCCATCATCAAGTATGTACGTCTTATCATCAAAGCAGCTCAGCGAAACCTTATTAACTTCGTAGGAGCCTAACTGATTCTGAAAAGTAGGAACAGCTAAGGGTTTTCCGGCGTATCGTTCGCAGAGTGTCACGTGACACTAGTGTTGACATTCCATTGAGCGTTAGCAACCCACACTTTCTTCAGGCTGCGTTGAAAATGAACGCGACTCTAAAAAATCGTGGTTGCTAACGCTCAATGGAATGTTTACTAAGTTGTGTTGGTACTCGGAGAAAGCTATGGACTGTACAGATGGACAGGGACCGTACGGAGATGGACAAGGACCGTTTAGAGTTGCTGCTTACTAGAGAGAAGAAGACTAGAAGAGGCCTTGTGAAGAAGAGGAGTGGTATTAACAGGCGTATTAACAGGCGTATGAAGGATTTGTCTAGGAAGTTGGCTGTAACAGACGCAGAGATTAGTCAGTGTGAAGAGAAGATTGCGATTTTGGAGGGGCAGATTCAGCAGACACCGTCGCAGGAGTGACTATTGGGGGGAACTGTTGTTATTCTATGGATGTCCTTAATCGCTAGTGTGTGAAGCGTTCATTAAAAATTGTTGTGTAATGTTTACTTCGTTTGTCATGGTTTGATTACCCCGACAGGCTTGTCAGTAGTTTCCGCACATTCACTCTTTAGCATTATTCTGTACAATGTGAAGATAGAGAGATGGGAGTCTAATAAGAGAAATTTATGTAGAGAGATTGGATATAACATGGTGAGCTTAAACTTTTCACGAGAGTGAAGCTATAAAGATGTATGCGTTAGACGATTTTTTAGCAATAGAGTAGGGGAAATTTTTAGTAAGTATATTTAGCTGTCACTTTCCGACCGAATTTGCGTATTTTCTGCAGGTGGTGCTTGATTGGAAATGATCGTCAGAGCAGCTCAGCGAGATTTAACTGCTTAACGTATGTATGCGGTCGGCAAGGGGGACGGCCAATCATTTTTTACCCATAAATTAAAGTTTTGGTTTTTGTTTCAGCTGCCGTCAGACTGGATTTGCATATCCTTTGCAGGTGGCAATTTCTGTTTACTTTTGTGCTGATATATGTCTACCGGTTATAGCAACACCGCCGAGTAATCCTAACAGGGGTATATACGGACTAACTACGGAGATGGCGCTTTCAACGTCTTTTCTCAATATACTATTACCTTTTAGTTCATCTGCTAGCGTCTTAGGGTCTTCAATTGCGTCCAACCCGCCGAGTATAGATGAGAACTGGCTGATGAGTAAATCTGTGAGGAACCCGTCCGCATCCTACTTCCTCTTCGCTTCATAAGCCTTGTAAACTTTCTCGAGTGTATTATTACTACACTTTTTTATGTACTCAACTTTCTGCGTTATATAACCTTCTTCAGACGCCTTCAATAGGTCTTCACGTCTGGTATCTATGCTAGGCTCCTCAATGTCGACAACACTCTTTTCCGTAATCTGTATCTCATCTACTAGTTTATCAATAGCCTCATCTTCAATAACAACTGGCTCAGCCTTATTGCGTCTACCTTCCTTCTTCGCCATACATTAGAGTATATTTCATCTAACCGTATAAGTCGGCGGATGTGCATTAAGTGCAATATCAAGGTATTTACCAATGGCAAGCTGCGCAATTATAGACTTCTCCATTTCACTGTCTGCGATGTGTCCGAAGAACTCATCCCTAAGCACCTTCATACTTCTCCTATTATGAGTACTGAAAAATATCAGCCTTGTGGTATTGTCCCTTATGCCGGTCGCCACACTGTTCAGCTTCTGCGTTAGAATGAATGGCGTAATGTTATGATGCCTACCACTATATGATAAAAAAGTCAACATACTGTCGTTGAGATGCTGCTCGTTTGTGCTACTCATATCATCAACTATTATCGCAGTCTTAGACCCGGAATAAATTTCACTATAGCCCAGAGAACCTGGTCAAGTCTGTCTGGGCTTATGTCCAGTCCGATGACATCGGCATCACTCTTCAAATATCCCCAGTCCAGGGATGTCATGTTTATCCATAGTGTAGGACATAGTATTATGATGAAGTCAAAATACTTCCTATACTCTACAGCAAGGATTTCATTAAGCAATGTGTAAGTTTTCCCGCATCCAGATGGCCCAACTATCAGAATAGTCTCCGGCTGGTTCATATACATTAATACTGAATAGATTGCAGCTGTCCATTAGCTAAGTTGATTAGACCGTCCGACAGCACGTACAGGTAGCAGATACAGGCAGTAGTACCAGAACTCTTCTCCACCTCAATGAGTATTCCATTCTGTGTGTCAGTAAGCTTTACACCCTGGCCCTGTACCCTCTTCAACGCTGTTGTTGAGAAGTCGCAAACCAAGGCAAACTTGTCACTGAAGAAATTCGCCTCACTAACATTCCTGTCAAACCTGTCATCACATGGGAAGAACACCCGACTGGCCTCATTGAAGAAATCATACTTCTTCATCGACTGTGTGTACAGGAAGTTTGGCTGGCCCTGGAAACTTATCTTAATACTTTCAATAGCTGGGTAGTAGAACGACTCACTTCCATCAGTGGTTCCTTTGAAGATCATTACAATGTTTCTCAACGACTTTCTTGGTAAGTTCACATTCTCATGGATCTTTGTACTATTACCAGCAACTGGAAATGTTTTAACCAAGGTGGCTTGGCTGTAGTAGGAAGATTTCCCCCTACTATAAATCCCCTCAACCTCGCCCGCTGGCATCTCATTCTCAACTGTCTCATACCTCAACTTCAGATTATCCAGCTTAAAGCTGCTAGGCACAGCCTTACCACTACCTCCCGGCATAAGAACATTCGCTGGTGTGTTGATCTTTAGTATAGTCTCATGTGTGTGTTCTGCAGTGCGTGAGGATAGATAGCTCCATTTTCACTAAGCCAATCGTCGTCAATAGGCACTGTGAACCTGTCACCATGGATGCTACTCATAAGATCGTCACCGGCAACACTAGCATCACCACTCGCGTCCTGACTCCTCAGCTTAGCAAGGTTAACACTCCCGCCAAGACCTTGATCAATTTTCCCAGCCCGCTTAGACTTAGACCATAGGTCTTCATAACATCTAAGCACATGGGCCTCATTCAAGTCCCTATATATTTCCCCATTGAACTTGTGAGTGATTTGTTTAAACAGGGTGGACTTAAGGTTGTTCTGATGGTATGACTCCTTATTCCCATTCTTAAGGCTGAATGTAAGCATTCTACTGCCAGGAATTAATACATGGTTAACCGGCAGTGTTGCCAGCTTTACATATAGATCCTGGCCAGAGGATATATGTGTCGGGTTGAATGTTACGTCGACGACTCTCCTAGTACCTTTCTTACTACTGTCTGGCTTCTTCAGTTTATAGCTTGGGGTAATTCTGTCTTCCTGCAACATAGACTAGGTTATATCTTATTTTTCCCATACCTATCATAGACCAGCCATACAAGCGCCACCACCAGAACCCACAGATTGCTAGCCAACCAGGCCAACCCCACAGCACCATACTTCAGAAGCGTGGAAATCAAACTACCTAGGGCAGTCACAACAGGCCCCAGCACTGGACCAAGTCTCTTTGCCAACTTCCTGAAGGCATTATAGACTGACCGTCCAAATGATCCAGCAGCGTTGGCGCCTTTTTTAATTGCAGAACGCATTCCAGTTATTACCGTCATCAGAAGGGAAGCCACAGTCACAGCAAGCGATGTCGCACCAAGCCAGTTTTCCTTCATCCACCCCTTAAAGCGTTCTAACCTAGACAGATCTCTTATGCTCTCATTGCTATTGACCTCTTCCTCAAACACTGCCCTAGCCTCACTATGCTTAGGGACCCCACCTTTCTCAACAATATATATCAGATCAGACTTAAGCTCAGTGGTTTCCCGGATATTCATTTACAGCTGCCACTTCTGCGAGCCAGTGTCTTCTCTAAGGGCCTTCAGTCTGTATCCATTAGCCAACTCGTCCAATGCCTCTATCTTAGTGTTAGCATTCCCCTTAGGATCCAGTATCCCTGTGAACTCACGGAGCTCCTGTTCTGTCAACTCCCTCTCATGTAGCCTCTCACTAATCTCCGAAACAGATGACTCGACTATTTCCATGATCACACTCTCAGGTATCTCTGGCAGATCAACTAGATCATTACCAGTCCCATGAAAAATGGTGGTGTTATTAAGGTCTTTAATAAGTCTACCTATCCTTTCCCCTGGCTCTGGTGCCTTATAGTGTTTGTTCTTTTCCTTAACCATACTTTCGATTATCTCGGGTGTGTGTTCAGTATATACATCTTCATCTTCATCAACCACCTCAGTAATAACTTCCCGACTTACCCCTGTCTTATCTTCCACCGACTCCACCACATTACTCGTGATCCTGAAGACATCAGCGACTAGTTCACTGAACTCCACCTCAGCTGGTGAATCTGCATTAAGCTTATTAATGACGGGTCTACCCATACGTATTTACCTGTGTTACTCTCTCTAACGTCTACACCATTATAACCACGCTGGGAAATTTTGTTCAGGAAAATGGCCACCAATCTGTCCTTAGGACCCAGTCTCCGTTTGGAAAAAATGGCGCGACTTTAATGAGCTGTATAAATTATGCAATAGCTTGGCCGCCTGTTGTGTTCTTTAAAGGTACTGGTGTCTAGTTTGTTATTTTCCCGCCCCCGAAGTGAAATCTGCAATTTTCAAGCTTTATTTTGATACCAAGATCTCAATATATTTGTCGAATTTCGTGGCATAGCAGATTACTGCAATACCGAACCCGGCCGTGGATTTTCACATTTGTAAAGGTAAGATCCTCTGATTTAGGCAAGCATTTCTCGGTTTGTTTTCTAGCAAATCGAAAAAGTAAAACCATAGAACCACAGCACTTCCTTCAGAGCTTTTGTTTGTGGCCATTTAGACACTGCACATATTTATTCAACAAGTGAAAATTTGTCACAAAGATATGCTTATTTATACCCTGTTTATGATAGGCTCTCGGACACACTGGCCATGGGCAGCAAGAAACGGAGAGCTGTCCGTCGCACAGTAAACAGTTCCCAGAAGCTTCGATATCCACTTGGGGAGCTTTCTGAGAGAAGGCACGATTTAAAAGAGAACTATCTTTCCAAATCCAAGGAATTGAAAGCCTTGCAAAAGAAACTTAACCGTCTAAAAGAAAAGGTAGGCTTCTTTGGCTCATGCTTTGGTAATTTTCTCAATGGTCTGACTGACGTGTATATATAGTTTATAATTATAAGCACCTGTTTTGATTTTATTTATATGGTATGGTTCTTCATAAGCCTGGGGCTAGGAGTTACATAATTTATTACAAAATTAGTGGTTATTTTCCAACTTCCCATTCTTCATGTTTTATCTTCATATTATTGTGTGAATGTTGGTATGTTGTGATGTTAAAACTGTATAACTGTGTTTATTAAAGTTTAATATTGACATTTTATTACACTCGATTAAACGTTGAGTGTAGATTTAAGCTTACATGTACATTTGTAAGATCTGACCGAGACCAGTTGTGAAAAATGTAACGACCAGGCCTTTCGGTGAGAATTTAACTGCTAACCCTGAGAAACTAATCCAGCCTTTACCGACTGGGTTACAAGAGCTGTAGCCGATGGCAGTGAATATCGAAGATTATTATTGACATTTACACTCAGTAGTTGCATTTTTTAAACTGGTCTCATTTGGGTCTTACAAATAATCAACACTCGTAATTTATACAACTATGTGTAAGTATATATAACATAAATTATGCTTTTCTTTTTCTTTTGAAATGTCCTAGATAAAAATGGTAAACAATGGGATTGGGAGAGAGAAGCAAGCTGGCACTTCATTACCAGCATTTGAAGTGTCCGAGAAGACATCATTTTCAAGAAAGCAATCCCCTACCGAGTTAAAGCCGAAAGAAAACGAAGCCATCCCCCAAAGAAGCATGTATAGACGAATGCAGGAGACACTTAAAGCTGCTTCAGAAATCCATGGGGGGTCACAAGAAAATAGACAGCCAGCACTGAATGGCATGTTTTGCACTCTTGAAAAATATGCCAGTGCTGAATGTTTCAAGGAATATATGAGTAGTTCTAAAAAATTATTAGATGCTAGTACTGCTATTTCTAAGGATGATGTTACTAAATTTGAAGGAAGTCGAGAAAATATCACTCGATCTTTCTCTCTACTATATGCGGGCGGTCTTTTAAGTAAGAGAAAATATGCGCATATAAAGTCATCATTGAGTACCACCTGTATTGGTACCAAAACAACAAAGGGATATCTCAAAAGAAAGAGAATACAAATAGGTGGAGGAATACCACTACCTAAAGTTCTTTCCTACAAAGAACTTATTTCAAATGTAAATGATATAGATGTAGGTGAGCTACTTTCTGTAAGGGACACACTATGCTGTGACTTACCTGTAGAAAAGAAGGTTGATGGGGTCTATAGGAATTTGGAAAACTTGCTTGTTTCTCTTGCAGAGTTTTACTTAACTGTAGATTCATACAGAAAGGATGAAGATAGATTGACATGGTTTGGGGGAGATAAGGGAGAATTTAAAGTTGCTGTTGGTGGTGATGGGCCCCATTTGGTAAGTGGGATGAGTCGGTGTAGTGGTTGATCAGCTTCTTGAATGTTGGCCCCCGCGTTGCAAGCCCCAATGACAATTTTCTTTTATTTGGGGCAAATTGCAAGGAGACACATGAGGTTGTTGTCAAGTTTTCAAAACTCCTTAGTGAGCAGTGTGCTGCTATTGAAAAGAAGACCTATTCTATATGTGATGTAACAGCTAAATTCACTTTTGATTTAGTCCCTTCAGACATGAAATTTCTTGCTTTTATAAATGGTGAGCTTTCAAACTCTGCAAAATATTTTTCTAGTTTTGCAGATGTCTGCACCAATGATCTTACATGCTTAAAAGGTAAATTTGGCACAATGTCAGATTGTAAATGGAAACCTTGGCATTATGATGAAAGAGTAAAAAAAGCACAGAAGGTCTCTGCCTTTAAAGTAAAATTATCAAAGAATCTTTCAGATACAACAAAGAGAAATAAGGTGACACAATTTATTGCTAGCCAAAAGTCTCGGCAAGAGTTTGAACCCCTTATTGGTTCACTTTGTGACAAGGCAGTTCTAGAGCCATTGCATCTAAAGAATAATGCTGTCCAAAAACTGCATAACCAAATGTTGAAGTTAGCCCTTGCTAAGAGCAACCTCCCAAACAACATTACTTCTATGGCAGAAATGCCACAGTGCAGTGTCAAGAGGTATCTTGAATCTCTGGATGCTGAAGTTAAGGCAACGAGGCTTAAAAAGCAGTTAATTAAGTGGCTACTGGAAGACAAAACAAAGCATAAGGATTTTACTTATCGGTTTACTGGCAAAGATTCAAGGCTGATCTTGCATGGTTTCATGTATTTAATTAATGCTATCAGAGGCAACAGCACTGACCTTAAGTTAATCACTAAACTTTTGGTAATAGTCTTCACTGCTGTTAGGCTGAGAGATTCTGTCTCACTTTTCTCTATGTATCATTTCTCTGAAGAAAAATGTCAGAAACTATTCTCTTGCACCTCAGACTATTTGGTTGCTCTAACCCTTTTTGGTTATTCACCATCTCCTAGTGAATGGAGTATTGGTAGGGTGGCTGCTGTACATGCCCAGTGGATGTTCGAAAGGTACGGAACAGGGCTGGGAATTAACACCATGCAGGGACGAGAGGCTAAGCATGTCCACATTGCCAGTTATGCCAGGCACAGTCACATTAGAAATAGGTGGTTAATGATATTCAGGCATGATTACATTAGAAATATCTGGCTGCCACTCCAGCAACCATCACTCTTAGTATACCACCGTGCAAAGGAAAGTCTTGTTCCTGATAGAATTGAGGATAGTTTGCTTCATTGCTCTTCATGTGGTTTCTTAAAAAGTGGTTCATCTGATAAATGCTATTACTGTGGTCATGAAATTATGGCTGAAATTGTTAAGTCTGTTGCATCTTGTAAAGTAACTGCAAAGCTTTCATCCATTCTTTTGTAATGGAACTACCTTTGTTAATTAGATTTTATCTTCACTAACATTTATTAACATATTCATGAACTAGATATTTATAAAATAAAATATTTATGAATATTTATAAAATAAAATATTTATGAAAACATGTATGCACATTTTATTCTGGTTGATGGCAGACAATCTTAGGGCGCTTCCATTTACACGGTCAGACCGATAAATTTTAAAATGAAATATGGCAGTTTTGAAGATCATGGCCAGTCGAACTAGACAACTAGGGTCTAAATACTAATGTAATTCACTTTGGCATTAAACCCAAATTTTATAGTCCGACTGGTCCCAATTCTCAAAATTACTGTGTTTCATTTTCAAATTGATTGGTCAGACCATGTAAATGGAAGCTCCCTTATTCTACATGTAAGTATCAATCTGGAAGAGTACACCCTTCAATTTTCAATTTTCAAAAATGAAAGGAATTCAAAATATATAAACCCCTATTTCCCAATATAATACACTTATCAATGTTAAACCACAGGGGGAGGTTGGACATATGTTGAGCATTTCATCATCCGTTCCCACCCTTCGGAATTAGATTGCCATTTTGTGTCTGAGCCGTGAGGGTAAGGCCATTTGAACCACATAAGTTCTATAACCCATAATAAACATATACTATTTATTGCTCGACAGTGGGATACTTGATTACATTTGACCAATTCGTATTGCCGCTGACCATGGGGCATTTGATAAGAAATTTGCATAAAAGATCAAATGCCCCACAATACATGATGGTACCAACCTCCCCCCAGGGGGATTAACATTGATAAGTGCATGAAAATATCATATAGCACTGTGATAAAATATCAGCATTACTTGTGTTGATGAGTCATTAACCATGAATGCACGACAGTTTTCAAGCAATCAATGTTATACTGTCAGTCATCCCCAACAATTGCCATTCGAAGATTGTACGTACCATGTATCACATTTAAACAAGAACTTTTAATTTAAACAAGTAATTTTACATTATAAGGAATCTTCACGGAACTAATATGATCCATAATTTGTTTTATTACAAATGCTGAGGAAATCCATGGTCATTCCAAAAGCCATAGGAAAAATCAAAGCAAATCATTTCTTTGTTGTAGTTATACAACAAACCAAATTGTTTCTCTTCACTGATAATAACTCCAATCCGTTTCTGACTTTTGAACTTTTTCTGAAGAAAATCCTCTTTAGGCATGTCGGATTCCATTAATCTCAAAAAAGATTTGCTACTCGTAATCGGGATGCGAAAGCCATCACACATTTCTTGCACTTCGATTTCGTCTCGTGAGTATATACACCAAAATTTGTCTCGTAAACAATGTCCTTAAAAATGCCAAAGATCTCAAAAGGAACGCTTACTTCCAGCACAACCTTCCACGGATTCTTCACACTACATCGCGTTGTCATGCGCCGCATAAATTGCTTGTACCATTGACATGCCATACGATGTAAAATGGGAAATAAATCGCCAACACTGTAATTTAGCCTGGACTGTAACTCGCCAAAATGATTCCTCGCCACAGGGTTAAGTAATCTTCGAAGCTCTTTCAACGCTTTATTTAATTCATTCCCATCAACATCATCTGATTTTAGCTTTCTTTCTGCCACTGCAAAAGCTCCGAGCATGCTATTCACAAATTTATCCTTTTGGTCCGCCATATTGTATTCCTTTCATAACAATTTTCGAAGACCGCTGACCATCAAGGGTCGCGGGGAACAGATGGCCAGTATCGCCTTTCAATTTTCCCAGCGTGAACTGAGAGTAGTTGTCAGACCTCCAAGTTTAATAGATCCTCCTCTCGAGAAAGTGCTACCACGGATTATCCTGAGACCGGGTTCATTATTTAGTAGGGGTTTTATACCATCACCACCACCATCAGTTAAACCTATAAACGATCTGGTAAGACTGATAAGATCCCTACGATCATCCTTTGATGCTCTTCTATTGAAGGTACCTTTCGTAGTTATCACTCTATTAATGTATCCACGAATATTGTCCGCAGTACCAATTCTCTTAACAATACCAATGTTACTATCACCATAGTATATATCATCATCAATTCATGCAGTCTTAGCATAAGGATCCTTAACCTGATTTAACAAGTCATCAGATTCTAGTTCAAACTGCCCTTCACCATCCACTTCACCGTGTTCAGGAGGTTTCATTTCAAAGTCGTCAAATTCATCATCCATCTATACACTAACCAATATTCTGAATATCACTCTCAGGTACCCAGCTATTATGCTTGCTGTCATACCCGAGCCACTTCACCAGGGCCATCTTCTTTTTCCTCTTCAGTATTTTCTCCACCTTATACACATGGTCCTTCTTAACAACGGCACTTAACTCCTCTTCATGAAACTTTCCAATTATTGGCTCCCCCTCTAAGTCCGCTATTTCATAAACATTTGGATCGCCTCGGATTACCTTCGTCACCCTGAATAGTTCCTCTGTGAAGTTAGCCTCATAGCCCGTGAATATGCCTTTATACTTACTTATCCTGACAGTATCACCAACTTTAAATTTAGCCAGAGGGAACTCTCCAAAGGTATGACCAAATAAGGTGTTCCACACTTCAGCCTCATTATTTTTATTCACATTAGCCGGTTTCATCAGTATAGTTCTATGCTTAGTGTTATTGTAATTACTAACCAGCGAGTCTAGAACATCAGTCCACCTATATGTTCCCTTACTGTAGAAGTACTTCCACATAGACGTCTTGAGGGTTCTGTTAAACCGTTCCACAACAGCAGCCTTCTTATCTGATAGGGTGCTAAAGTACTTAGCACCAGCTCCCTCCAGCAAGGCCCTCACCCCAACGTTGTAAAATTCCTTACCATCGTCAAACTGCACCAGTTCCGGATCCACTCCAAAACGCTTCTTAAATTTCTTAAGCAACAACGTTACTGCCTTAGTCATACTCCCAGTGTCTTTCCTATACACAGGGATGGCAAAGGCATATCTGCTTAGAATTTCAACAGCCGTCAGTATCCAACGGTATCCCCCATTCTTATTCCCATACTTACCCATATCAACAAGATCCATTTGCAACTGCTCACCAAGGTAGTAAACCCTAGTCTGTCTGGACTTATGCTTACTAACTATTTTCCTGTACCGTGTAAAAGTGTCCTGCGATTTCAACCACTCAGTGACCTTACTCCCACTCACACCGGGGAGACCATCAGCCAATGCTTTCTGGTAAAGTCTCTCAGCTGACTGATAACCAGTTGCCGGGTTATAGTATATATCTCTCAGCCCCTGTTCCAATTCTATGTCATTGTCCATATACTTCACTAGATATACAGTTCCAACAGTATGCTCCCAAAACTATTCAGTGGTTTTCCGTTCTGATCTGTCACGTGGAATTCCAACTCATTGATAACACCTTTACCAATTTCCAGCTCGGTCTCAATGTCAACAAATGACTGTGTTGAACCGAACAGCGACTGCTCACTAGTGACTGGAAGACTCATTAGGACATTACTCTTCCTACCGTCATACAAGTTCATTGATGTAGATATCACATTACACATCACCACCAGGTACTTCAGCCCATTATTCACATTTATCAGCCCACTCTTTGTACTACTACCTGGTAAGAACGTACGGGTGCTGAACCCTAGTAAAGTGGCTAAGTTGCTATGCATTGCTAGCGTCGTGCTACTGTCAGTCACCATCGTACACTTAGCCTCAGGTCTACTAAGTGTTAATGTAACCCCGCTGTTCCCCTCAAGTATCTTCTTAAAATCCTGGAATGTATAATAACCATCCCCAAGGAACTTATTCACCCTCTTATTGTGAACATAGTAGTTACTCTTGCTGCTGGACACATTATAGTACTCCCACATTATGTAAGCCTTCTTCAGAAGAATATGAGGATTTTTCCCTGTCATTATAGGCTCCTCCAGTCTAATCACCTTATATGATCCTTCTATCAGAACGGTCAGTTTCCTCATAATATAGATCATATTATGGAAGAAGCGCTTAGGAAGTACTATGGCAGCAACTACAGTAAGTACTTAAGAACCTACAAAGAGTCAATCGCCAAAGCCAAGGAAAACCTACTTAAGGAATACCCAAAAGCCACTCTCAGCAAGTTTGAATTCATCCCAGAAATTGATAAGGAAGGCAACCTGACGAAGACTTCTATATGGTTTATAAACAGCGACATAGTGTCAACTAACATCGATAGCAACACCTTCAAACATGATAAGTCCATGTGGAAGTACCTACACAACTTCACCGGAGTACGGCCCCACAGCCTAGTCATGAAGAACGGCTTCCCAATCATATGGCTAGTCAATGCGTCGGACATAGCACCACTACCAAAGGGAAAGGCGCATAAACACTATGAGTTCAGTAGCACTACGGTGGTCCATGATATATGGTATGATGGATTCCCATCTGAAGATGTACTCAACTATCCCATAAATAATTTCAGGGTTTACATCAACTCTAAGGACTACTTCATGTCCAAACTGCCAGAGCTGAAGATAAGCCATCCAGGTAAACCATTCAACTGGGATGACACAAATTCCTACTTCATGACCATATTTGCCACTTACGCTGCAACATACTGCTGTGGAATCAGCATGCAACATCTGACACCATCTGATGAGGTGTACCCTATGATAACATCAATAGCTACAATCGTGGAATAATTACATTGGGACACAGCGTATGTCAAGAGACTTCTGTGCGCACGCGATTTATCTTTAAAATGTGCCCTCCCCTTCCCCCTCCGATCATGGTTGCAACCGAATTTTTGTTTGTTAGGACTCAGAAGTGTCACCTGGAAATCAACATTGATTGGTGGGGGATGGGGGAGGGGTAAAGCAACGTTATTTATCCCACGATAGTGCAATAAGCAAGAAGGAAGTTAATTGATGCTTTAGTGTCCCAATGAATTATTCTCGGATTGTCTGAAATATGCGCAAGTCAATAAATATTAATACCAGGGTCACATTTTCATTGATTACACACTCAATGAAGGTCAGGTTTACTATTAACGACTATGGGATGACTATTAGCATCAGTGAAATAATTTTTCGATTGTTTCCGATTCGTATCGGTTAACCGGCACAGTACTCCACCACAGTACTCCACAAAAATAGGTCTATATTCGAAAGAATTGAGTCTTCTTTAGACAGTTTTTTTGTTAAAGTGATAGATATTAACTTAATCTTCCCTGTAAGCGCAGAATTATTGTTGTACAGACTGTTTTACTCATATAAATAACAGTACTCCACCAAAGTCGTGGTAATAATTTAAAAAACAATCTAATTATAATATTATTTATGCCGTAGATGGAGTACTGTTAAAAATACGGTTTAAGTTAGATATTTTGCTACCTCATTGTTACCAGCATATAGCACTTTATCTGTATTATAAGCCTGATCGAGACAGTTGTTATTTAGAAAGCGTTTATGCGAGAAATACGCAGTAAAGGCATGGAGTACTGTGCATGAGCCATTATAATTGCACAGCTAATTATAAATGCAGTCTTTACCTTTATTTTGTTAGGTTGACATTTAATAGGCAGGCCAAATAAAACACAAGTTTCTACTGTTTTGTGCTTATTTAGAACAACTGAAGTGGACACGGATAGTAAAAATAAACCAGAACAACCTATGAGTGTGGGTTTAGTATTTTGTTCGACTCCCTTTTCATCACACAGTCAATTCGGTAGACGTACGATCGTTTGTTCAATTGTTGCGGTCTTCGCAACAGCGAAAACTCGTTCATTGAAATGTTGAAGTAATTCGTTTATAATTCTGCCGTTTAATTTTTTGGGTTCCACCGTTTGCTTTTTATCCGTTATTTATTATTTTGGCAGTGTGTAATTTCAATTCATTGATATTGAATATTTTCAGACAATCGTGGAATAATTACATTGGGACACAGCGTATGTCAAGAGACTTCTGTGCGCACGCGATTTATCTTTAAAATGTGCCCTCCCCTTCCCCCTCCGATCAAGGTTGCAACCGAATTTTTGTTTGTTAGGACTCAGACAGGACTTAGACTCCCACATTATGTAAGCCTTCTTCAGAAGAATATGAGGATTTTTCCCTGTCATTATAGGCTCCTCCAGTCTAATCACCTTATATGATCCTTCTATCAGAACGGTCAGTTTCCTCATAATATAGATCATATTATGGAAGAAGCGCTTAGGAAGTACTATGGCAGCAACTACAGTAAGTACTTAAGAACCTACAAAGAGTCAATCGCCAAAGCCAAGGAAAACCTACTTAAGGAATACCCAAAAGCCACTCTCAGCAAGTTTGAATTCATCCCAGAAATTGATAAGGAAGGCAACCTGACGAAGACTTCTATATGGTTTATAAACAGCGACATAGTGTCAACTAACATCGATAGCAACACCTTCAAACATGATAAGTCCATGTGGAAGTACCTACACAACTTCACCGGAGTACGGCCCCACAGCCTAGTCATGAAGAACGGCTTCCCAATCATATGGCTAGTCAATGCGTCGGACATAGCACCACTACCAAAGGGAAAGGCGCATAAACACTATGAGTTCAGTAGCACTACCGTGGTCCATGATATATGGTATGATGGGTTCCCATCTGAAGACGTACTCAACTATCCCATAAATAATTTCACGGTTTACATCAACTCTAAGGACTACTTCATGTCCAAACTGCCAGAGCTGAAGATAAGCCATCCAGGTAAACCATTCAACTGGGATGACACAAATTCCTACTTCATGACCATATTTGCCACCTACGCTGCAACATACTGCTGTGGAATCAGCATGCAACATCTGACACCATCTGATGAGGTGTACCCTATGATAACATCAATAGCTAGGTACCACGTCTACTTCACAGTAAGACGCCTTCTCAAGAGGATGGAGGGAAATGATAGCATGCATGCCATCTCAACAGAGTTCAGGGCTGGCAACTTGTATGGAAATATTATGAAGTTACCGTGGACATTCTCCTATGAATCACACTCTGGAGGGGTCAGCAACATCAGAGTAGTTAGGTCTGGGTATCAGAACCACTACAGACGTTATGTACCAAAGTCATCCAATGGTTTGACTAGGGTTGGACTGAAGCGTCTCAACCAGTCCATAGAGGCGTACATTTACAGCGTATTAGGCGCTCAGGCCAAGACTAGGGTGTCAATAGTCAATCACGGTGGTGGGTCACTGGAATGTCAGCAGGAGTTCAGAAAACTAACTGAAGACGCCATAACAAACTACAGTGTAAGCACCTGGATACTAAACATGAATAGGAGCATAGCCGACACGCACGTTACCCAAGATCTAGCGTTGTCACCTAAAAGTTGGCTAGTACCTAGCAAGATGATAATTCTAAAAAAGGCTATAGAGGGGTACAACAACCTTCTGAAGACAGCAACAGAGAGTATGAAATTCGGAGTCAATAATATTAACTACCATAAGGTTAAGCACATCACACCTAAGAAAGTTCACACAGGTGGGGCCCAGCATCTGGAATCACTGGATGGTCCAACATCAAAGAAAGTCCACACTGATGGGGGGCAGCATCTGGAGACACTGGGCAGCTCAGTCACCACACCACCCGTTGAGTCATTAAAGGCTGATACAGCATCATCTAACACAGGTATTGTTCTCGCTTTGACCGCTGTGGGTGGATACATGGCCAGCAAGTATATATACCCTATTCTATGAGTCTGAACCTGGGTTACACCACAGCGCCTGACGGCGTTATAGGTGAAGTCACTGGCGACATTGACATGAAAAATTTCAGGATAAAACAGATATCAGCACCGGTGGACCCCTACGATGCTATTAGTTATGACTGGCTTATTAGAAATAGTAAGACCCAGTCCGTAATCTATAAATACCTGGGTTTTGATTCCCTAAACTCTAGAAGGGTACCTGACTTTGAGTATGGCACCTACAGAGGGTCAGACGTTCTTCACTCTCATAGCTTCACATACTCAAGTAAGTTGCACATAAGCAACATTTCACTAGACGCTGACACGACTAACTATGACATGAAGTTTAAATTCTACGCAAGGCTAATCTATAAAGATGGAGTTACCGCTGATTCTGACATATCATCTGGTGGAATAGAACTAAAAAGTAGACCTAACTTCACAGTTCCCTTTGGTGACATAACAGCCAGATGGATTGACATAGGTATAGAGGTCCCACTTACCAACATAACACAGATACCTGAAGATGTACGTATAATCATTATTGTCGTGGAGCAGGTCAGAGGGGCCACAGGTGGTCAGGAGTTTATAGTTCACTGCGAGGTAAAGGAGTTCTAAACAGAAGTAATCACCTATATCTCAGTGTAGATGATCTGGCCAACTGTCGGATACATATACCCAACAGTTGTCTGACCGAAGCCTGTTTAATCATGTCTATGTTATGTCAAAGCTTACTAGAGAGAAAAGTATAATCCGCTTCAACCATATATCTAATAAAGTCAGTCCAGAAGTTGAAATGCTGAAGAAACTTTATGAGCATTACCACATGATGGCTACCTGCTAACCAGTGGCAGTTCAAGAGACTAAGCCGGATCAACCTGGCCATGAACATGTCTGCTATCTTCCTCACCATAGCTGGCGGCGCATTAAGCGCATTAGGTGGTCTTGCCACACTGTCCATAAGCGCCGTCGGGCTGCTGATGCACGGCTATATCAAGAACTAGAAGATCAGTGAGAAGGTCAGTCAGTGTGAGGTGGCATACAAAGCTATGCAAAATCCCTCAACGATATAAGGGCTACCTGAGGGGTATTGAGTTCAACAGCGGTAACATGTTCAATAACCTGTCTATGGTGGACAATATAATAAATGACAGCACTATGCCACTGGAGAAGAGGATTAGAAATAAGTATAGGAGGATCTACCAAGGCTATTCATATACAAGATCAGATTAGTAGTATGGAGGACTGGAATGAGTTGGAGGACTTCGGTGAAAGGGAAGTTCCAGAACATGATGATGACTATGAAGAAACAGATTTCGGTGGAACTGAGCCGGATTATTACACTGACAGTCATTCCAGAATAATTGTTAGCGAAGATAAGATGAAGCAAATCAGGAGAGGTCATGCGTACAGAGACACGGAGGATTTCTTCACTAACATCCTAGACCTCGAGCCTGGATGCAGTGATCCCAGATTCATCGACTACCTGTTGGACAATGATGTCTTCAGGATCAACCGTGATCTGAGTGATTCAGGTCTTGTCAACGACTATGCTGTGAGATACCTAGGAGGTGAGTTTCAGTCAATTGGCCGGGTTCTCACAGATGAGGACAGTGATATGCTAAGGACCGGTATAAGGGAGTACTACGATGAGTGGCAGAGAAAGATGCTTAGAAGGACTATGAAGAGGGCTGGTGTGATAGCCGGCATTGGCCTTGGTATAATAGCATTAGTTACAGGCCTGTCGGTGGGGTTAACCCGAAAGGGTGCAGATGTACAACATGCGGGGAAGAAGAGTAGGAAGTGGGAGAAGCTTAATCCAGCCAAGGTTACCATACCATGGTCAGACATTGAGGAGGCTGGTGGAGGTGCCCTGATTTTTACTGGCAAGTATCTGACAGTTATCTTAGCGGTATCTGCAGTATATCTGACAGTAAGACGGTAAGTTAATCTCAGGTAATCTATAAGATGGATCAGGACCCGAAGATTACTACTGAGGTTAAGACTAAAGATCCGAAGCGTGTCGAGGCAGGTAAGAGGCTGGCAGCAATTTCCAAAGCAGCGAAAGAGAAGAAGATGAGGGAAAGGATAAAGATGGATGAGCCAGATGCATGGACAGTACCTAGAGGCTACACGCTAGGCTTGGCAGGACTTCTGATAGCAGGCGTGTCATTGTACTTTGCGTGGAGGAGTGATAGGAGGGAAGCAGCTGTTGTTGCCACCCCAGCTGAACCACCAGCTGAGAGCAGTAGACTGGAAACACTATAATTAAATATCGCTAAGGTTATGTCGACTCAGAGGAAGGAACTTATGAATGAAAGCTTTGACGCTGTACTTGTGACATTAGGAGTTGTGCTATTTAGTATGGCTAGTAAGAAGCTGCTGAAGGAGCCGCTGACATCGGCTGAAAGTGTGAAGTCATACATCAAGCTGGCGGTTGGTATTATAGCATCAACACTAACTGTCAAATATCTGCAGCAGAAGAAGTACATACCTGAGGATCCCTTTAAGAATACATAGTTAACATTATGGCAAGCGCAATAGCAGGTGGAGTTATTCAGACAACATTCGCCGCGATCAGTTTCGCTGGAGCCGGGTTCCTATTCAGTAAGCTCAACCACACTGGATATGAGAAGGAACTGGAGAGGCACAACCACAGCCTGGGGAAGTTGGCAGCAACCAAGGAGGCATTCTATGAGAATGAGATAAGACATAAAGGACAGGTTGGCTCAGCTGCGGGCAGAGTTGAGTGATGCCAACGCTGACATAAGTGCTACTAATAAGGCCCTGGATAAGCTGAGAACATACACCTCAGATGGGATGACTTTTAGGGGTGAACCTAAACTGGAAGACTTCTATAGACCTTCTAAGGAGATGCAGAAGTATCAGGCAGCGTTCGTGGCTATAGCAGGAGTTGCCATAGGTTTCACAGCACATAGGGGAGGGTTCATTTAAAGATATCTTCTTATGCTATGGTATATGGGCAGAAGGGATACTGCTGTAGAGCGAAGACTTAGGAAAATTGATAAGATGCATACGTGCGGCTGCGGTGGCTATCGTATCAACTGTGGTGGCGCTCCAACCTGTACATCATGTGGTTTGCAGGGACCTTTCACAGTACCTGTGCCAGAGCTGGACCTAATGTCGTGGAGGAAGAAGAAGTCTGTGCATAAGAGAAGTAAATGGTTCGCTAAGAGGATAGTGGGAGTTGTCAAGAGTTCTGATGAGAGAATGTTGACAGCTGATTTCATGGAGGTTGTCTCAGTGTTGATGAGACAGAAGCTGATAAGGAAAAATGTCAGTAGGTATAACTACTACATAATAAGGCTGGCTAATAGACGGGGTATACAACTACTTAGGCCGGTATCAGATATGAAGGGTGGGAAGACAAGGGATACCTTCAACAGTAGGTTGTTTGGGGTCGTGTATCGTGAGCTAGGATGGGACACTGACTGTAGGTGTCCAATATTCCTAAGATGGGAAAGGAGGCTTAAAGAAATAATACCCTCCGTCACTTATGAGGAGTACATACAATTTCGATGGTGTAGACATCATGGTGCAGAAGGATGGGGCTAAGACATGGTTCCATGGAAATGCTGTTGCTAAGGCGCTAGGTCTTGAGAGGCTTAGCGTTAGGAGGAGGCATATTAAGAAGGTGAAGATTGAAACAGTATGGCCTGATGTAGGTATAGTCCGTATGGTAAACATCCACGGACTAAACAGTATGGTATACTCCTCCAAGGCAGTAAGTAGGCGGGAGAAGTTCATAGACTTGGTGCATGAAGTTGTTCTGCCATCAGTGACGGGAGATGTAGCAGCTGGTGAGACCCAACTACATTATGATGTGGTTAGGTATGTGAAGGATAACTACCCAGATGTTATAATAATCCCAGGTCTTGGTGAGAATCAAGATAGTAGGGATAAGCGTTTAGACAGCTGTAGGAAGGGATATAAGTCTGGACAACCTGACATTATACTAGCTGAGTCACGTAGCTGTTATATTGGGATGGCTATAGAGCTAAAAACACCTAACGGCTGTGGAGTTCTGTCAAAAGAGCAGTCAGACTTTCTGAAGAGGTTGGATGCTAAGGCATACCACACCTTGATGTCCAATGACTACTATGAGGTTTGCGAGTGCGTCGACGAGTATATGAAGGGTAAGGCTTAGTGCTTGACAATTTCATCTCCCACTCGTTAAGATCTATTATCTCATCCATCATCTTATCTATTTCCCTACCGTCTACCTTATCAATTAGGTTGAAGACATTATCAGCCAACTTTCCTATCCGTTCACGGATCTGTACTATATCTTCCATATAATTACTATAGAAGATATATACTTAATGCGTTTAAAATTATTTTATAAAGATATATAGATATAGTATGTCTAAGGTATTTAAGTTCGAGGGTAAACTCATTAGGGTGCAGAAGGATGACAATGAGATATGGTTCCGCGGAAAAGATGTTGCAGAAGCACTTGGCTATAAAAGACCGGGTAAGGCAATCCAGGATCATGTTGATGAGGATGCAGCAGAAAAGTGATGCAAGCAGCAATAACCAAAAATGGGATGTTGGTCAAAAGCAGAATATACTTGGTATAGCCTGATGTTCTCATCTAAACTACCATCAGCAAAGAGGTTCAAAAACTGGGTGCTCACAGACGTTATACCGTCCATAAGGAAAACTGGACAGTACACTTCACCTAGGCTTATTGGGAACCAACTGTCGCTGATGAATGAGGCTGACCTACACCATCAGGTTATTAGCTACATAAGAAAGTACTACCCAGATTCTATAATCATCCCAGGCCTGGGAGAAAATCAGGACACCGCATCAAAGAGAATATCCAGCTGGAAGAAGGGATATAAATCTGGACAACCTGTCATTATTATTGGCAACCTACATAAGGACTATACTGGGCTGGCTATAGAGCTGAAGACTCCGAATGGTTGGCGGACTCCCTCAGACAAGCAGAAGTCGTTCATCAATGATCTGACTGATAACGGTTATAAGGTTCTACTGTCATGTGACTATGATGAGATACATAGATGCATTGATGGGTACACGGCAGGGGTGAGGATTAAGTGTAGATACTGTGGTAGGAAGTTCTGTAATTAAGTACACGCTTAAGAATCACTGTAAATATTTCCACAGGATTTCCCACACTTCATGAGGCTACTTATAGACCTGATATATTCATCTGTCAGTTCCCGCTCCATATCAATTAGGTTGAAAACTTAATCAACCAGTTTTTCTATCTGTTCACGGATCCTTAGGATTTTTTTTTTTGCAGACATTACATCTTCCATATAATTACTATAGAAGATATAGTGCGTTTAAAATTATTTATTAAAAATATATAGCTATAGTATGCCAAGGACGGTCAAGAATATAAACCCACTTAAAGAAATAACACCAGGTGTGGGTAATATGGACAGATCAGTGGATACGTTTGCAAGTCATAGAAAGGATCTGCATAATGAGCTGGGAGTTGTGGAGGTGCGGAGGGCTCTTAAGGGCTATACTAGAGGTTTGGAAATTAGTATTCTAGACCGAGGTGATCCTGAGTCTGAGATAGACCAGACAAGAAGCCTGATCTGCAGAATACTTGAGATTGAGATGGATGATATGGGTGGTATAAAGTTTACGGAAATACTGAAGATTGAACTAAGGAAGAAAAGAGATAATGGTGATTTCATTTTTAGGACTGTCTTCTTCAGCAGTAAAGCTTCCGTCGCAATAGACAAAAGTCATCTGAAGTCTTTAACCTACAGTGGGGGGTAAACATATGCTGAACCTGTATGAGTCGTGGACCTCTGAAGGTAGTGGTTGGGTTATAGATGAAATCCATAACCACTATCTTAATGTGGTAGCCTACAAACCATTACAGGGTAGTAGTTACGTAGAACTGCCTATGGAGTTGAGGAACTCTGCAAAGGGGCTGATAAACATAAAGAACAGTGATAATGAGTGTTTCAGATGGTGTCATATTAGATACCTAAACCCACAGAAAGAAGACCCTCAGAGAATCAAGAAAACTGATAAAGCCTTACTACCAACCCTGGACTACATTGGTGTTAAATTCCCAGTCGCAAGCAGACAGTACAGTAAGATAGAAGCGCAGAACAGTATACGCATAAATGTGTTTGGGTATGAGGGTGGGCAGACTTACCCAATCTATGTGTCCAAGGAGAACCATGAACGCTGCATGAACCTACTGCTGATTGATAGGCATTATGTGCTGATTAAGGACTTTAATAAGTTCATGTACCGCAAGACTAAGCATAAGGAGAGAAAGCATTTCTGCATGCATTGCCTACAGTGCTTCAGCTCAGATGCTATACTGTCAGCCCATAGTGAGAACTGTATTGTGGTGAACGGCCAACAGGCTATAAAGATGCCTAAGGAGGGTGAGAACATACTCACGTTCATCAACCACCGTAAACAGCTTGAGGTACCCTTCGTGATATATGCTGACTTTGAAGCTGTGGTGGCACATAATAATGCACCTAGTCCAGATGACAGGTCATCGTACACACAGGAGTACCAGAAACATATAGACTGTCGGTTTGCGTACAAGGTGGTATGTTGTGTTGATGATAGCTTCAGTAGACCGGTGAAGGTGTATAGGGGTGAGAAGGCTGTCTATAGATTTATGAAAAAGATGTTGAAAGAAGTCGCCTACTGCCAGAGTGTTAAGGAGAAATTCTTCAACAGAGATATGATTATGACTAAAGATGAGATGGATGACTATGAAAAATCCACAGAGTGCCACATATATAATAGTAGTTATGTGGACTCGGATATAAGGGTCAGAGATCACTGTCACACCACTGGGAAATATAGAGGATCAGCCCACAGCAAATGTAATATGATCTACAGAATGACTGATAAGATACCAGTAATCTTCCACAACCTAAGGGGTTATGACAGCCACTTCATAATGCAGGAAATAGGTAAATTTGGAATGGACATAAATGTGATACCTAACAGCATGGAGAAGTACATGTCATTCATGCTTGGTCGACATCTGGTGTTCATAGATAGTTTCCAGTTCATGTCCAGTGCTCTGGGACGACTTGTTGACAACTTACCCAGGCACAAATTCACTCTAACGTCTGAGGAGTTTAAGGGTAAGAAATTTGAGCTGATGACCCATAAGGGAGTGTATCCATATGACTACATGAGCAGCTTCGAAAAGTTTGAGGACACCTGCTTACCGACTAAGGATGAGTTCTATAGCATCCTGAATGACGAGCACATTTCTGACGATGACTATACGCACGCCCATAAGGTCTGGAGAACTTTCAGGCTGAGGAATATGGGAGAATACCATGACCTATACATGAAGTCAGATGTGCTGTTGTTGGCTGATGTTTTCGAGAACTTTGGGAAGACCTGCCTGCAGTACTATAAGCTAGACCCATGTCACTACTTCTCCAGTCCCGGGCTGTCTTGGGATGCAATGCTAAAAATGACTGCCGTGAAAATTGAACTGATGACTGACATCAATATGTTCTAGTTTATTGAAAAGGGCTTGAGGGGTGGTACGTCATATATCGCGAACAGGTATGGGCGGCTAATAACAAGTACATGAAAAATTATGATGAGAAACTGCCTAGTAAGTATCTTATGTACCTAGACGCGAATAACCTCTATGGGTGGGCTATGAGTCAGTACCTACCGACTGGCGGGTTTAAGTGGATTGATACTGACACGGTGGACTTGAGTCAGTACGGTGATGAGTCTGACCGGGGTCTGATACTTGAGGTTGATCTGGAGTACCCTGATGAGCTGCATGAGAAACACAATGACTTTCCTCTGGCCCCAGAGAAGCTTAAAGTTGAATCGGATATGTTGTCAGACTACTGCCGCAACATAAAACATAAGTATAACATCTCCATAGGAACAGTCCACAAACTGATCCCCAACCTAATGGATAAGAGTAAGTATGTTCTACATTACAGGAACTTGCGGTTATACCTGGAACTAGGGATGAAGCTGAAGAAAATCCATAGAGCATTGGAATTTAACCAGTCCCCATGGCTGAAGCAGTATATTGACTACAACACACAGAAGAGGGCCCATGCGAGGAATGCGTTCGAGAAAGACTTCTTTAAACTTATGAACAATAGCGTCTTCGGTAAGACCATGGAAAACCTAAGGAAGAGGGTGGACGTTAGACTTGTGACTAATCCAGGTAAACTACTGAAACTGGTGTCTAAGCCAACATTCATCAGCGGTAAGATATTCAATGAGAACCTGGTTGCCGTGCATAAAATTAAGGAATGCCTGACACTGAACAGACCTGCCTTCGTCGGAATGTGTATACTGGACATGTCGAAGACTCTGATGTACGACTTTCACTATAGGTATATAGGAAATCTGTATGGTCCGAAGGCTAAGCTGCTGTTCACCGACACTGACAGTCTACTCTATGAGATCTCCGCTGGGGATGTATATAAAGATTTCCACTCTGACCGTGACAAGTTTGACAACAGTGACTACCCGGTGAACTCTGAATATTACTTTGGAGAAAATAAGAAAGTCATAGGCAAGATGAAGGATGACACAGCTGGGACTCCTATCATAGAATTTGTTGGGCTGAAGAGTAAGATGTACTCTTACATGAAAGATGATGATAGAGGGGATAGGAAGGCTAAGGGTATCAAGAAGGTTGTCATAAGTAAGGATATGAAACATCATGACTATAAAGATACGCTATCTGGGCAGAAGCAGCTAATGCATAAGATTAAAACTATAAGAAGTGTTAATCATCAGTTAGGCTCCTACGAAGTTAATAAGGTTTCGCTGAGCTGCTTTGATGATAAGAGGTACATACTTGATGATGGGGTTAGCAGCTATGCTTACGGACATAAGCTCATCAGGGTTTTTGGCGAGGTGTTTTACAACTGTGGATTTGCCTTTATTGATTGATGGAGGTCTGGCTGGAAGATGGGGACGGAAAAGTGGTGCATGGAGCAAGGTCGGATGGGATGTTGGTAGTTGAAATTATACTTCATAGAGTTTCTCACATTTGTGTGGGAGTCAGTGAAGTGGATATATTTTGGGACACAGACCCATCGGGTTCTATGACCTGACTGAGGGGAGGTGTTAAGTCTGATGTCTTTGCTGGTGATGCAACCGACGACTTGGTCCATACGTCTGACCAGGGAGTGCCTGTGGTCTAGACGTGGGTTAGGACTGCAGGTTGGATGTTGGGCCCGATGTATTTGCCGGTGATGGGGGCCGGTGATGAGGGCTAGTGATGAGAAAAAGTGATGCAACCGACGACTTTACCATCAACTGGACCCAGAGATCTGACTAAGGAGGTTCTTATGGATGAGTCGCAAGGTATGACCAGTGTCGCAGGTATGGTTAAGTGATGGAGCTAAGGGACGTGACCTTCACTGTGACTAATATATGGCCGGTCAAGCATTCAACCTTTAGGATCTGGGGGGCTATGACTCGCATTATGTTAGTACCTAGCCAGTCGTCTGTACTAATGAATTTCGCCAAGTGTCTGACTAAGAGGAGTGGACTTCTCTATAACCATCACTATGACTAACCCTCCTAGCTAGTCCCCGGGTACAAGACAACCCCTCAGGTCTGCGACCTTCAGGTACTGTATGGTGTTTATGGGAATAGCCGGAGGGGGGAGAAGAGTGATGACCTGAAGATGGCACAACCTCCTAATTAAATATGAAAAAAGTGATGGAGCCGACGACTTTCCAAGACTTTTAAAATTGCGTTCGTACCCCCATATCCTACACTACTGCTGAATTGCATGAAGATCTATAGAGAGAAAAGTGGAGGGGCATGATTTGTACTCTAAACATGTTGATGTTTTACAAGACGTATGCACGAAGAATGGCCTGTCTGCAGAAGGCCAAAAACACAACCTTGTAGAACGTATTGCAGCCTCTAAGAATGAAGGGCCACCAAATCGTCAGGATGGCCTTACATACAATGGAGATTTTAAGTCAGTCCCAAAGCCCATCTCTCTTCTGCGGAAATTATCCACTGCAAAATTAAGATTTATTCTAATTACCATGCCTGACCAACTCGTGGTGCAAAAGAGGAATTGTGTTTGAGACTTTTTCTGTTGCGGCAAAACAGATATGCATTGGCATCCACCATAATTTTGGAACAAAGGAGAAAAGCCAATTTAAGCCCTAGAGATGTCTACAAAAAGAGAAAACACCAGACTTACAAAGGAGAAAAGTCTTTCCTACCAGTTCTACAGCATTTGAGTCTGGAGAACATTCACACTGAAATGTTGAAACCCTTAAAAGAATACTTAACAATTCTCAATTCAGTTAGAGTTGAGAAAAGTAAAGAACTGAATGCGAATGGACTGGATTCTGTAGTTAACAGTAACACACTAAACGGTAGTGATATTCACAGTGAGGAATTTATAGTTATCGGCAAAAAAGTAAAAATAAAATGGTCTCCCCCAAAGTCTAAGTCGGCAACCACAATTATTAAAGATTTTAATTTCCGGCATGCTGTAATTGACAGTTTGGGCTTTCGCTTTAAAAGCGAATAACTCTTGAACCAAATCTGGGCCACTTCTAATTTTTCTTGGGCCAGCAAGAGGATAAAATGAGCTTCATTTTAATATATAGGAAAGTCGGTTAAAATTAAAAGAAGTCATCGAAATTTTTCCCAAGTGAATGTGGTGATAGCTTCACGGTTTCGGTGTATCCGAATAACTCTTAAACCAGATCTGGACCACTTCTAATTTTAATTGGGCGCAAGCCAATAAAATGAGCTTCAATTTGATGTATAGGAAAGCTGGTAAAAATTAACAGAAGCCATTAAAATTTCCCCCCCAAAGTCTAAGTTGGCAACCACAAATATTAAAGATTTTTATTTCCGGCGCATTGAAATTGACAGTTTGGGCCTCTCGCTTTAAAAGCGAATAACTCTTGAACCAAATCTGGGCCACTTCTAATGTTTCTTGGGCCTGCAAGAAGATAGAATAAGCTTCGTTCTGATATATATGAAAGCCGTTTAAAATTAACAGAAGCCATCGCAATGTTTCCCCCAAGACCATCCCGACGAATTAATGATAAAGTATTCTATTTTTAGCACGCTGTGTAATTATAAACAATATGGGTCTCGCTTTAAAAGCGAATAACTCTTGAACCAAATCTGGGCCACTTCTAATTTTTCTTGGGCCAGCAAGAGAATAGAATGAGCCTCATTTTGATATATAGGAAAGCCGGTTAAAATTAAAAGAAGCTATCGAAATTTTCCCCCCAAGACCAAAGAGCGAGTACTTTCTAGTAAATCGTTATTTTTCTCCTTTATAAATTGTTCAAACAAACGCCGTTAATCTTGGGAAAGAAAGAAGGAATAATAAGCTTTAATTTGGTGTATCGTGTGTGCCAATCGGTTGATTATTGAAGGAATTATTGAAGGTGAAATATTTGCTTTGTGAATGTGGTGATGAATCTGGTGATGAATCCGAGGATGAATGTGGTGATACCTCCACACTGGTACGTCGAACGATACCATGAGTTCATCAGGGTCTATAGTATGTGTAGAAATCTTGCTAGAGGATTCTTGACTGTTTTTGACGCTGTATTTTTGATTTTGTAGAGGAGAAAGTATCTTACGAGATGTTGCGAAACTTGATACGTAGGGCAGTTTACTGAGATGGTGATGGGTCCTTAGTGGGACGTTTGGTTTATGTATTTTCGGTAGTCCATAGAATGTAGCAGGGGTAGCATCGGTGTTCTCTACAAAATCAAAAATACAGCGTCAAAAACAGTCAAGATTCCTCTAGCAAGATTTCTCTACACATACTATAGACCCTGATGAACTCATGGTGTCGTTCGATGTAGTGTCACTCTTCACATCCATCCCTACGAAGTTAGCTTTAGAAGCATCGAAAGAAAAGCTAGAGGAAGATCATACCATACCTAATAGAACTAGTATGTCTGTTAACAATGTTATGAAGCTTTTAGAATTTGTTTTGAACAACAACTTTTTTATTCAGCAAGGAAACTATTATCAACAAATTTCTGGATGCCCCATCGGATCTCCCGTTAGTGCAACCCTTGCCAACCTCGTAATGGAATATGTCGAAGAAACGGCTTTGAGAAGAAACGGCTTTGAGAACTACCCCACACAGTCCAAAATGGTGGTATAGATATGTCGACGATGTCCACTCATGTCTGCGCTGTGAATATCTAGCCAAATTTCATAATCATTTGAACTCTATTAACAAACACATTCAGTTCACCATCGAAGATGAAGAGAACTGTGCGATTGCCCTCCTTGATACAAAAACCACCAGAAATTCAGATGGCTCCATTCACACCACCGTCTACAGGAAACCAACACACACCGACAAATATCTTCAGTTTGACTCACACCACCCAGTACAACACAAATGATCGGTAGCAAAAACCCTCCTTGACCGTGCTAAGACCATTCCGTCTTCCTAATTCGCCAAACAATCAGAGATTAAACATGTCATTAACACTTTGAAAATCAACGGCTATCCGAAACAATTCCTAAAAGACTGTCAACGTCCCAACAAACCCATTAACCGTCAACCATCCGAACAGAAAGTCAACACTTTGAAAATCAACGGCTATCAGAAACAATTCCTAAAAGACTGTCAACGTCCCAACAAACCCATTAACCGTCAACCATCCGAACAGAAAGGTTTAGCTGCCCTACCTTATGTCCAAGGTGTATCCGAGAAGATTGCCACACTTTTAACCAAACAAGACATCAAAGTAGCCTACAAACCAATTCAAACAATTGCTTCCATTTTAAAGAGACCAAAAGACAAAATCAACAAAGAATCCACAACTGGAGTTGTCTATAAAATAGTTGCAAAGATTGCACAAAAGTGTATATTGGACAGACAGCTCGGTCACTTAAAACAGAATGAAAGAACACCAAAGGGCTCTAGCACTTGACGACAAAAATTCCCTATTGGCAAAACACACACGAGAAACAGACCACAGTTTTGATTTCGAACATGTTGACATTTTAAGCAGATGTCCACAATGGAACAAAAGAATATTTTTAGAAGCATGGCATTCTATTTGTGACGAGATCTCTGTAAACGAACATATACAAGTCCCTAATATATATAATATTTTAACTAGATGTTAATATCCAGTTGTTATACACATTTTTAAAACTTTTGAATAGTTAACACATATCACTCATAGCACTATTGTTTAAAACTCTCTAATTGTTTTCTCTACACCTATATAAGAACGCTATTCTGTAATTACCAGTATTCATCAGCTTAAGAAGCTTATAGTAATTTTAACCAAAACGTCCTTGTGAATTATTTTTAAGCCAGAGTCAACAAATAATTTTTTCTTCTTCTTATTTTTGTATATTATGTATATGTATATGTATGTGTGTATGTGTGTATGTGTGTATGTGTGTATGTGTGTATGTGTGTATGTGTGTATGTTGTGAGGACCTCGGTGAGTTACACACCTACACTGTGAGGACTCGTGACACTGTGAGGACCTGACTCAGGTCCTCGCAGTCTTCATCGTATTTTACCGTTAAGATATATGAGTTGCTTTAATTCAATAAACGTTAGTGGCTTTAAGTAAAGCTTTTGAAACCTTTTGTTTTATTACATAAAAGAAAATTAAAGCCATTAGGTCAGAAGGACGGGTTCTTTAAAGTCCTCACAATTACGATGTATGAGTTTAATGTGTAAATTGTGTAAAACATGTGCGTCGCATTGTGAGGAATTGTACAAGAACTTTTGCACTGTGAGGTCTTAACTATTTTTCGCATACACATAAGGCCTAGGCATTTGCAACATATAACACTGCTTTTAAGACTAGCTTCCACTTTTGAATTGTCTAAAATATATGAGAAAAAAACAAACGTTGAATCTATTTAAATGGACGTGGCACAACCATTGCAAATAGCTATCAAGACACAAGCCTAAACTAAAAAGTAGAAAATCTATTCTAGTCACGTTGAACATGCCAGCAAAAATGTTTGTGTATTAAGGCTCATTACTGTTAAGCACACTATCAAACAGCTAGAAAGTCTGTCTGTTAAATTCATCGTCGATAAATTCCTGATCGCTTTCGCGTTCACTAGTACATTCGTTATCACTATTCTGGTCATCATCCGCTTCGTATTCTACTTCTATATACTGCGCAACGTCTCCAGACATTGCAATTACAGTTTGATTTACCGCGCCGCGGCTTTTATATCAAGTATCAAGTCAAGTTAGTTTAGTTTAGTTTAGTTTACGAAATACAAGTCGGTCACGTTTCGACGTCGAAATTTGACGTCGGTCTATTCCTCTCTCTAGAGAATCTTCCTTTTTTTTTAAGTGAGTTTTATGAAGAAGTATAGAAGACGTAGAAGTTTCGACGTCGAAACTTGGCCGGTTCGTATTTCGTCAGTGCTTCCACTTTGAAAATCTGAAATTTCCTTTTTTTGTCCTGATTTTGACCAAAATTTCCTTCAAAAATATCAAAATTTCCTTGAAAAATTTAAGTCAAACGAAGCACAGTTTTGTAACATTTGTCCTTGAAATCAGCGAAAGAACACTCTACCCTCGTTCATGCAGTATTAAATAATCAAACATGCGTCACGCGCATCATACGTCACGACGAAGTTCTAGTAATTTATTTTTTTTACTTTATATTACAAACACGACGCCTGGTCAGGCGTTCACTCGGTGCTACTGCAAAATCACAGTGCTATGCCGTGCTATGCAAGCAGTCTGGCAATTTGTTTGTTACGGGTAGCAAGCTGCTTGCAGATGGGCGCCCGCAGGCTTGCGTGACGCAGGCAGGTGAGCAGACGGGCGGGTGTGTAGGAACACAACCGGGCAAGAAAGCAAGTGGGCAGACAAGTTGGCGGACAGGGCCTAGCAATTATTTTGTTTGGAATGGCAAGCTGCTTTCAGGTGGGCAGGCGGATGGGTAAGCTGTCAGATGGGCAGGCATGCAGGTTGGCAGGCCAGCGGATGGGCACGCAGGAAAGGGTAAGTGCAGATGGGCAGGTTTGTACAGACAAGCAAGCAGGCAGCCTAGCAATTTGTTTGTTTAAGGTGGCACGCTCCCTGGAGACAGGTGCCTGCAAGCAGGTGAGCAGGCGTGTGCAGGCAGGCAGATGGGCACACGGCAAAGAGCAAGTGTGCAGACGGGCAGGTTTGTAGTCAGGCAACAGGGGAAGCGATCAGGTGAACAGGCAGGCAGGCAGCCTAGCAATTTGTTTGTTTAGGGTAGCAAGCTGCCTGGAGATAGGCGCCAACAGGCACTCGCGATGCGGGAAAATGGGATGATGGGCCAGCAAACAGGTGGGCAGATAAGATGGGTGGCATGCCCTCACAGTTTGTTTGTTTGTTTGTTTGTTTGTTTGTTTGTTTGTTTGTTTGTTTGTTTGTTTGTTTAGGAGGCCAAGCTGCCTGCAGGTGGTCAAGCAGGTAAACGGACACGCGGGCAAGTGCATAAGTGGGCAGGCATACAGGCATAAGGGCAAGCCGGGATGGGCAAGTAAGCAGATGGGCATGTGTCAAAACGGGCAGGTTTGTAGGCAGGCAGCAGGGCAAGCGGACACGGGGGTAACCTAGCAATTTGTCTGTTTAGGGTCGCAGGCGGACATGTGGGCAGACGGGCAGGTTTGTGGGCAGACAGCTGAACAAGCAAGCAGATTGGGCATAGCCTAGCAATTTAGTAGCCAGCTATTTGCATGTGAACAGGCAGTTCGGCACGCGGTCACACGAGCATGCGGGAATTTCGCTAAGTAGGCCGGTAGACAGGCAGTTAAGCACTTGGGCAACAAGACAGATTTGCAGACCAGTAGCAGTGCAGGCTGACCGTTGGGCAGCCAAACATTTCGGAATGCTGGCGGGCATGCGGCTGACGACTGTCAGTTTGACAAACTAAACGACTAGTATTAAAGCAACATGAGGGTGTTGCAGGCCAGTGGTTCGACTGGCTCTGCCACAGAGCAGTTGCGTAACCAGGCAACCAAGTAGTCTGGTAGTCAGACAGTGTAGTGTACATACTGGTAGTCAGCTTGTCAGTCAGTTGGTCAGCCGTCCGTCATGAAAACATAGAAAACAAGTGTAGTTATCGCATACATGTCCCCACCAGACAAAGTCACATTTACCACACTTTTCATACACAAAACGCATACATCGTATAGTTGTGGGCAGTTTGAAGTCCTCACAATGTCGGTGTGTAACCCGTGCAGGTCCTGTAATGTCCTGTGTAAAAATATTGTGTAAAGTATCTTATTACCAAGACAACAAATATCTAATTATTTTTGGAATACCACCTTCCCTATTTGAGAATGTATTTTTAAATGTGACCTTTCTGTGGCATGTAAATTGTTTCAAAATACAAAGTTGATTTTTAGTTTATCAGACAGATGGCCGGCCTACTGGGCATGCAGTCAAGTAGGCGGGCATGCAGGAATCCGAGTGCAGGTGGGCCGGTTTGCAGGAAGGAAGCCAGGGAAAAAAGGAGACACAGAACCTAGCGGACAGCCTACCAATTTGTTTGTTTAGGGTAGCAAGCTGCCTGGAGACAGGTGCGCGCAAGCAGCTGAGCTGGTGTGCAGGCAAGCAGATGGGCGTGCAGGGACTGGCAAGTGCAGATTGGCAGGTTTGTGAACAGGCAACACGGCAATCGAGGAGGCGGGTAGACAAGTATCCAGGCAATCTAGCAATTTGTTAGTTTGCAGTACCAAGCTGACTGGAGACGCCTCCCCCCCCCCAGGCACTTGCAAGGCGGAAAAAGGGCAGATGGGCCAGCAAGCAGCTGGGCAGAAAAGATGGTTGCTATGGCCTGCAGGTGGTCAGAGACTCCAACAAGCACGCAGGCAAGTGCATAAGTGGGAAGGCATGCAGGCAGACGGGCACGCAGGGATGGACAAGTGTGCTGACGGGCAAGTGTGCAAATGGGCAGATTTGTAGACAGGCAGCAGGGCAAGCAGACAGGTGGGCAACCTTTCAATTTGTCTGTTTAGGGTCGCAAGCGGACATGTGGGCAGATGGGCAGGTTTGTATATAGCCAGCTGAGCAAGCAAGCAGATGAGCATAGCCTAGCAATTTATTAGCCAGCTATTTGCAGGTGAACAGGCAGATGGGCACGCGGGCGCACCAGCATGCGGGAATTTCGGTAAGTAGGCCGGTAGACAGGCAGCCAGTTCAGCACTTGTGCAAGGAGGCAAATTTGCAGACCAGTAGGAGTGCAGGCTGACCGTTGGGCAGCCAAACATTTCGGAATGCTGGCGGGCATGCGGCTGACGACTGTCAGTTTGACAAACTAAACGACTAGTATTAAAGCAACATGAGGGTGTGGCAGGCCAGTGGTTCGACTGGCTCTGCCACAGAGCAGTTGCGTAACCAGGCAACCAAGTAGTCTGGTAGTCAGACAGTGTAGTGTACATACTGGTTGTGAGCTTGTCAGTCAGTTGGTCAGCCGTCAGTCATGAAAGCATGGAAAACAAGTGTAGTTATGGCATGCATTTCCCCACCTGAGAAAGTCACCTTTATCACACTTTTCATACACAAAACGCATACATCGCAGTTGTGGGGACTTTGAAGTCCTCACAATGTCGGTGTGTAACCCGTGCAGGTCCCCATAATGTGCTGTGTAAAAATATTGTGTAAAGATATCTTACGACCAAGACAACAAGTATCTAATTATTTTTGGGATACCACCTCTATTTGAAAATGTATTTTTAAAAGCGATCTTTCTGTGGCATGTAAAATTTTTCGAAATACAAAGTTGATTTTCAGTCTGTCAGTCAGTTGGTGAGCCGCTTTGCAGGAAGGAAGCCAGGCAAAAAAGGAAACAGAGAACCTAGCGGACAGCGGACCAATTTGTTTGTTTAGGGCAGGAAGCTGCCTGGAGACAGGTGCCCGCAAGCACCTGAGCTGGCGTGAAGGCAGGTAGATGGGCGTGCAGGGACAGGCAAGTGCCGATGGACAGGTTTGTGAGCAGGCAGCACGGCAATCGAGCAGGCGTGTAGACAAGCAGGGGCCCGCTTAGCAATTGGTTTGTTTACAGTAGCAAGCTGCCTGGAGACGGGCGTCGGCAGACACTTGCAATGCCGGAAAACGGCAGATGCCACCTTGTCTGCCCACATGCTTGCTGGCCCTGCCATAGCCTGCAGGTGGTCCGTCAGCCCAACAGGCATGCAGGCAACTGCATAATTGGGCAGGCATATACGAAATTCCGCATCTGCTTGCTTACTCAGCTGCCTGCCTACAAACCTGCCCGTTTTCACACTTGCCCATCTGCACACTTACCCATCTGCACACTTACCCATCCCTGCGTGCCCGTCTGCCTATACATTACGCACTTGGACAACGAGGCAGATTTGCAGACCAGTAGCTCTGCAGGCTAGCCGTTGGGCAGCCAAATATTTCGGAACGATTGGGGCATGCAGATGACGACTGTCAGTTTTGCCACCAACCAAAAGACTAGTATTAAAGCAACCTGGGGTGTGGCAGGCCAGTGGTTTGACTGACAGTCTCGCCGCTTGCCACAGGGCAGTCGGGTAACCAGGCAACCAAGTAGTCTGGTAGTCAGACAGTGTGGTGTACGTACTGATAGTCAGCTTGTCAGTCAGTTGGTCAGCCGTCCGTCATGAAAACATAGAAAACAAGTGTAGTTATCGCATACATGTCCCCACCAGACAAAGTCACATTTACCACATTTTTCATACACAAAACGCATACATCGTATAGTTGTGGGCAGTTTGAAGTCCTCACAATGTCGGTGTGTAACCCGTGCAGGTCCCGTAATATCCTGTGTAAAAATATTGTGTAAAGTATCTTATTACCAAGACAACAAATATCTAATTATTTTTGGAATACCACCTTCCCTATTTGAGAATGTATTTTTAAATGTGATCTTTCTGTGGCATGTAAATTGTTTCAAAATACAAAGTTGATTTTTAGTTTATCAGACAGATGGCCGGCCTACTGGGCATGCAGTCAAGTAGGCGGGCATGCAGGAATCCGAGTGCAGGTGGGCCGGTTTGCAGGAAGGAAGCCAGGGAAAAAAGGAGACACAGAACCTAGCGGACAGCCTACCAATTTGTTTGTTTAGGGTAGCAAGCTGCCTGGAGACAGGTGCGCGCAAGCAGCTGAGCTGGTGTGCAGGCAAGCAGATGGGCGCGCAGGGACTGGCAAGTGCAGATTGGCAGGTTTGTGAAGAGGCAACACGGCAATCGAGGAGGCGGTAGACAAGTATCCAGGCAATCTAGCAATTTGTTAGTTTGCAGTACCCCAAGCTGACTGGAGACGCCCCCCCCCCCCCCCCCCCAGGCACTTGCAAGGCGGAAAAAGGGAAGATGGGCCAGCAAGCAGCTGGGCAGACAAGATGGTTGATATGGCCTGCAGGTGGTCAGAGACTCCAACAAGCACGCAGGCAAGTGCATAAGTGGGAAGGCATGCAGGCAGACGGGCACGCTGGGATGGACAAGTGTGCTGACGGGCAAGTGTGCAAATGGGCAGATTTGTAGACAGGCAGCAGGGCAAGCAGACAGGTGGGCAACCTTTCAATTTGTCTGTTTAGGGTCGCAAGCGGACATATGGGCAGATGGGCAGGTTTGTATGCAGCCAGCTGAGCAAGCAAGCAGATGAGCATAGCCTAGCAATTTATTAGCCAGCTATTTGCAGGTGAACAGGCAGATGGGCACGCGGGCGCACCAGCATGCGGGAATTTCGGTAAGTAGGCCGGTAGACAGGCAGCCAGTTCAGCACTTGTGCAAGGAGGCAAATTTGCAGACCAGTAGGAGTGCAGGCTGACCGTTGGGCAGCCAAACATTTCGGAATGCTGGCGGGCATGCGGCTGACGACTGTCAGTTTGACAAACTAAACGACTAGTATTAAAGCAACATGAGGGTGTGGCAGGCCAGTGGTTCGACTGGCTCTGCCACAGAGCAGTTGCGTAACCAGGCAACCAAGTAGTCTGGTAGTCAGACAGTGTAGTGTACATACTGGTTGTGAGCTTGTCAGTCAGTTGGTCAGCCGTCAGTCATGAAAGCATGGAAAACAAGTGTAGTTATGGCATGCATTTCCCCACCTGAGAAAGTCACCTTTATCACACTTTTCATACACAAAACGCATACATCGCAGTTGTGGGGACTTTGAAGTCCTCACAATGTCGGTGTGTAACCCGTGCAGGTCCCCATAATGTGCTGTGTAAAAATATTGTGTAAAGATATCTTACGACCAAGACAACAAGTATCTAATTATTTTTGGGATACCACCTCTATTTGAAAATGTATTTTTAAAAGCGATCTTTCTGTGGCATGTAAAATTTTTCGAAATACAAAGTTGATTTTCAGTCTGTCAGTCAGTTGGTGAGCCGCTTTGCAGGAAGGAAGCCAGGCAAAAAAGGAAACAGAGAACCTAGCGGACAGCGGACCAATTTGTTTGTTTAGGGCAGGAAGCTGCCTGGAGACAGGTGCCCGCAAGCACCTGAGCTGGCGTGAAGGCAGGTAGATGGGCGTGCAGGGACAGGCAAGTGCCGATGGACAGGTTTGTGAGCAGGCAGCACGGCAATCGAGCAGGCGTGTAGACAAGCAGGGGCCCGCTTAGCAATTGGTTTGTTTACAGTAGCAAGCTGCCTGGAGACGGGCGTCGGCAGACACTTGCAATGCCGGAAAACGGCAGATGCCACCTTGTCTGCCCACATGCTTGCTGGCCCTGCCATAGCCTGCAGGTGGTCCGTCAGCCCAACAGGCATGCAGGCAACTGCATAATTGGGCAGGCATATACGAAATTCCGCATCTGCTTGCTTACTCAGCTGCCTGCCTACAAACCTGCCCGTTTTCACACTTGCCCATCTGCACACTTACCCATCTGCACACTTACCCATCCCTGCGTGCCCGTCTGCCTATACATTACGCACTTGGACAACGAGGCAGATTTGCAGACCAGTAGCTCTGCAGGCTAGCCGTTGGGCAGCCAAATATTTCGGAACGATTGGGGCATGCAGATGACGACTGTCAGTTTTGCCACCAACCAAAAGACTAGTATTAAAGCAACCTGGGGTGTGGCAGGCCAGTGGTTTGACTGACAGTCTCGCCGCTTGCCACAGGGCAGTCGGGTAACCAGGCAACCAAGTAGTCTGGTAGTCAGACAGTGTGGTGTACGTACTGATAGTCAGCTTGTCAGTCAGTTGGTCAGCCGTCCGTCATGAAAACATAGAAAACAAGTGTAGTTATCGCATACATGTCCCCACCAGACAAAGTCACATTTACCACATTTTTCATACACAAAACGCATACATCGTATAGTTGTGGGCAGTTTGAAGTCCTCACAATGTCGGTGTGTAACCCGTGCAGGTCCCGTAATATCCTGTGTAAAAATATTGTGTAAAGTATCTTATTACCAAGACAACAAATATCTAATTATTTTTGGAATACCACCTTCCCTATTTGAGAATGTATTTTTAAATGTGACCTTTCTGTGGCATGTAAATTGTTTCAAAATACAAAGTTGATTTTTAGTTTATCAGACAGATGGCCGGCCTACTGGGCATGCAGTCAAGTAGGCGGGCATGCAGGAATCCGAGTGCAGGTGGGCCGGTTTGCAGGAAGGAAGCCAGGGAAAAAAGGAGACACAGAACCTAGCGGACAGCCTACCAATTTGTTTGTTTAGGGTAGCAAGCTGCCTGGAGACAGGTGCGCGCAAGCAGCTGAGCTGGTGTGCAGGCAAGCAGATGGGCGCGCAGGGACTGGCAAGTGCAGATTGGCAGGTTTGTGAAGAGGCAACACGGCAATCGAGGAGGCGGTAGACAAGTATCCAGGCAATCTAGCAATTTGTTAGTTTGCAGTACCAAGCTGACTGGAGACGCCCCCCCCCCCCCCAGGCACTTGCAAGGCGGAAAAAGGGAAGATGGGCCAGCAAGCAGCTGGGCAGACAAGATGGTTGATATGGCCTGCAGGTGGTCAGAGACTCCAACAAGCACGCAGGCAAGTGCATAAGTGGGAAGGCATGCAGGCAGACGGGCACGCTGGGATGGACAAGTGTGCTGACGGGCAAGTGTGCAAATGGGCAGATTTGTAGACAGGCAGCAGGGCAAGCAGACAGGTGGGCAACCTTTCAATTTGTCTGTTTAGGGTCGCAAGCGGACATATGGGCAGATGGGCAGGTTTGTATGCAGCCAGCTGAGCAAGCAAGCAGATGAGCATAGCCTAGCAATTTATTAGCCAGCTATTTGCAGGTGAACAGGCAGATGGGCACGCGGGCGCACCAGCATGCGGGAATTTCGGTAAGTAGGCCGGTAGACAGGCAGCCAGTTCAGCACTTGTGCAAGGAGGCAAATTTGCAGACCAGTAGGAGTGCAGGCTGACCGTTGGGCAGCCAAACATTTCGGAATGCTGGCGGGCATGCGGCTGACGACTGTCAGTTTGACAAACTAAACGACTAGTATTAAAGCAACATGAGGGTGTGGCAGGCCAGTGGTTCGACTGGCTCTGCCACAGAGCAGTTGCGTAACCAGGCAACCAAGTAGTCTGGTAGTCAGACAGTGTAGTGTACATACTGGTTGTGAGCTTGTCAGTCAGTTGGTCAGCCGTCAGTCATGAAAGCATGGAAAACAAGTGTAGTTATGGCATGCATTTCCCCACCTGAGAAAGTCACCTTTATCACACTTTTCATACACAAAACGCATACATCGCAGTTGTGGGGACTTTGAAGTCCTCACAATGTCGGTGTGTAACCCGTGCAGGTCCCCATAATGTGCTGTGTAAAAATATTGTGTAAAGATATCTTACGACCAAGACAACAAGTATCTAATTATTTTTGGGATACCACCTCTATTTGAAAATGTATTTTTAAAAGCGATCTTTCTGTGGCATGTAAAATTTTTCGAAATACAAAGTTGATTTTCAGTCTGTCAGTCAGTTGGTGAGCCGCTTTGCAGGAAGGAAGCCAGGCAAAAAGGAAACAGAGAACCTAGCGGACAGCGGACCAATTTGTTTGTTTAGGGCAGGAAGCTGCCTGGAGACAGGTGCCCGCAAGCACCTGAGCTGGCGTGAAGGCAGGTAGATGGGCGTGCAGGGACAGGCAAGTGCCGATGGACAGGTTTGTGAGCAGGCAGCACGGCAATCGAGCAGGCGTGTAGACAAGCAGGGGCCCGCTTAGCAATTGGTTTGTTTACAGTAGCAAGCTGCCTGGAGACGGGCGTCGGCAGACACTTGCAATGCCGGAAAACGGCAGATGCCACCTTGTCTGCCCACATGCTTGCTGGCCCTGCCATAGCCTGCAGGTGGTCCGTCAGCCCAACAGGCATGCAGGCAACTGCATAATTGGGCAGGCATATACGAAATTCCGCATCTGCTTGCTTACTCAGCTGCCTGCCTACAAACCTGCCCGTTTTCACACTTGCCCATCTGCACACTTACCCATCTGCACACTTACCCATCCCTGCGTGCCCGTCTGCCTATACATTACGCACTTGGACAACGAGGCAGATTTGCAGACCAGTAGCTCTGCAGGCTAGCCGTTGGGCAGCCAAATATTTCGGAACGATTGGGGCATGCAGATGACGACTGTCAGTTTTGCCACCAACCAAAAGACTAGTATTAAAGCAACCTGGGGTGTGGCAGGCCAGTGGTTTGACTGACAGTCTCGCCGCTTGCCACAGGGCAGTCGGGTAACCAGGCAACCAAGTAGTCTGGTAGTCAGACAGTGTGGTGTACGTACTGATAGTCAGCTTGTCAGTCAGTTGGTCAGCCGTCCGTCATGAAAACATAGAAAACAAGTGTAGTTATCGCATACATGTCCCCACCAGACAAAGTCACATTTACCACATTTTTCATACACAAAACGCATACATCGTATAGTTGTGGGCAGTTTGAAGTCCTCACAATGTCGGTGTGTAACCCGTGCAGGTCCCGTAATATCCTGTGTAAAAATATTGTGTAAAGTATCTTATTACCAAGACAACAAATATCTAATTATTTTTGGAATACCACCTTCCCTATTTGAGAATGTATTTTTAAATGTGACCTTTCTGTGGCATGTAAATTGTTTCAAAATACAAAGTTGATTTTTAGTTTATCAGACAGATGGCCGGCCTACTGGGCATGCAGTCAAGTAGGCGGGCATGCAGGAATCCGAGTGCAGGTGGGCCGGTTTGCAGGAAGGAAGCCAGGGAAAAAAGGAGACACAGAACCTAGCGGACAGCCTACCAATTTGTTTGTTTAGGGTAGCAAGCTGCCTGGAGACAGGTGCGCGCAAGCAGCTGAGCTGGTGTGCAGGCAAGCAGATGGGCGCGCAGGGACTGGCAAGTGCAGATTGGCAGGTTTGTGAAGAGGCAACACGGCAATCGAGGAGGCGGTAGACAAGTATCCAGGCAATCTAGCAATTTGTTAGTTTGCAGTACCAAGCTGACTGGAGACGCCCCCCCCCCCCCCCCCAGGCACTTGCAAGGCGGAAAAAGGGAAGATGGGCCAGCAAGCAGCTGGGCAGACAAGATGGTTGATATGGCCTGCAGGTGGTCAGAGACTCCAACAAGCACGCAGGCAAGTGCATAAGTGGGAAGGCATGCAGGCAGACGGGCACGCTGGGATGGACAAGTGTGCTGACGGGCAAGTGTGCAAATGGGCAGATTTGTAGACAGGCAGCAGGGCAAGCAGACAGGTGGGCAACCTTTCAATTTGTCTGTTTAGGGTCGCAAGCGGACATATGGGCAGATGGGCAGGTTTGTATGCAGCCAGCTGAGCAAGCAAGCAGATGAGCATAGCCTAGCAATTTATTAGCCAGCTATTTGCAGGTGAACAGGCAGATGGGCACGCGGGCGCACCAGCATGCGAGAATTTCGGTAAGTAGGCCGGTAGACAGGCAGCCAGTTCAGCACTTGTGCAAGGAGGCAAATTTGCAGACCAGTAGGAGTGCAGGCTGGCCGTTGGGCAGCCAAATATTCCGGAATGCTGGCGGCATGCAGCTGACGTGTGTCAGTTTGACAAACGAAACGACTAGTATTAAAGCAACCTGAGGGTGTGGCAGGCCAATGGTTTGATCGGCTCTGCCACATGGCAGTTGGGTAATCAGGCAACCAAGTAGTCTGGTAGTCAGACAGTGTAGTGTACATACTGGTAGTCAGCTTGTCAGTTAGTTGGTCAGCCGTCAGTCATAAAAGCATGGAAAACAAGTGTAGTTATGGCATGCATGTCCCCACCTGAGAAAGTCACCTTTATCACACTTTTCATACCCAAAACGCATACATCGCAGTTGTGGGGACTTTGAAGTCCTCACAATGTCGGTGTGTAACCCGTTCAGGTCCCCATAATGTGCTGTGTAAAAATATTGTTTAAAGATATCTTACTACCAAGACAACAAGTATCTAATTATTTTTGGGATACCACCTCTATTTGAAAATGTATTTTTAAAAGCGATCTTTCTGTGGCATGTAAAATTTTTCGAAATACAAAGTTGATTTTCAGTCTGTCAGTCAGTTGGTGAGCCGGTTTGCAGGAAAGAAGCCAGGCAAAAAAGAAAACAGAGAACCTAGCGGACAGCGGACCAATTTGTTTGTTTAGGGTAGGAAGCTGCCTGGCAACAGGTGCCCGCAAGCAGCATGCAGGTAGGTGGGCGTGCAGGGACAGGCAATTGCCGATGGGCAGGTTTGTGAGCAGGCAGCACGGCAATCGAGCAGGCGTGTAGACAAGCAGGAGGCCGCCTAGCAATTTGTTTGTTTACAGTAGCAAGCTGCCTGTAGACGGGCGCCCGCAGGCACTTGCAATGCGGACAAACGGCAGATGGGCCAGCAAGCAGGTGGGCAGACAAGATGGCTGCTATGGCCTTCAGGTGGTCAGAGACTCCAACAAGCACGGAGGGAAGTGCATAAGTGGGAAGGCATGCAGGCAGACGGGCAAGCAGGGATGGGCAAGTGTGCAGATGGGCAAGTGCGCAAATGAGCAGGTTTATAGACAGGCAGCAGGGCAAGCAGACAGGTGGGCAGCCTAGCAATTTGTCTGTGTGGGGTCGCTAGGGGACATGTGGGCAGATGGGCAGGTTTGTATGCTGGCAGTTGAGCAAGCAAGCAGATGAGCATAGCCTAGCAATTTATTAGCCAGCTATTTGCGGGTGAAATGGCAGGTGGGCATGCGAGCGCACCAGCATGCGGGAATTCCGGTAAGTAGGCTGGTAGACAGGCAGCCATTTAAGCACTTGGGCAAAGAGGCAGATTTGCAGACCAGTAGCTCTGCAGGCTGGCCTTTGGGCAGCCAAATATTTCGGAACGCTGGGGGCATGCAGATGACGACTGTCACTTTTGCAAACCAAAAGACTAGTATTAAAGCAACGAGGGGTGTGGCAGGCCAGTGGTTTGACTGACAGTCTCGCAGCTTTCCACAGGGCAGTTTGGTAACCAGGCAACCAAGTAGTCTGGTAGTCAGACAGTGTAATATACGTACTGATAGTCAGCTTGTCAGTCAGTCGGTCAGCCGTCAGTCATGAAAACATAGAAAACAAGTGTAGTTATCGCATACATGTCCCCACCAGAGAAAGTCACATTTACCACACTTTTCATACACAAAACGCATACATCGTGTAGTTGTGGGGAGTTTGAAGTCCTCACAATGCCGGCGTGTAACCGTGCAGGTCCCGTAATGTCCTGTGTAAAAATATTGTGTAAAGTGTCTTATTACCAAGACAACAAATATCTAATTATTTTTTTGAAACCACCTTTTCTATTTGAGAATGTATTTTTAAATGTGACCTTTCTGTGGCATGTAAATTGTTTCAAAATACAAAGTTGATTTTTACTTTGTCAGACAGGTGGCCGGCCTTGTGGGCATGCAATCAAGTAGGCGGGCATGCAGGCATGCGAGTGCAGGTAAGCCGGTTTGCAGGAAGGAAGCCAGGCAAGAAAGCAGACAGAGAACCTGGCGAAAAGCCTAGCAATTTGTTTGTTTAGGGTAGGAAGCTGCCTGGAGACAGGTGCGCGCAAGCAGCTGAGCAGGTGTGCAGGCAGGCAGATGGGCGCGCAGGGACTGGCAAGTGCAGATGGGTGGGTTTGTGAGCAGGCAGCATGGCAATCGAGCAGGTGGGTAGGGGTAGACAAGACGGCAGGCAGACTAGCAATTTGTTTGTTTACAGTAGCAAGCTGCCAGGAGCCGGCGCCCGCATGCAATCGCAATACGGGCAAACGGCAGATGGGGCAAGGAGGCACATTTGCAGACCAGTAGGAGTGCAGGCTGGCCGTTGGGCTGCCAAATATTTCGGAATGCTGGCGGCATTCAGCTGACGACTGTCAGTTTGACAAACGAAACGACTAGTATTAAAGCAACCTGAGGGTGTGGCAGGCCAGTGGTTTGATCGGCTCTGCCACATGGCAGTTGGGTAATCAAGCAACCAAGTAGTCTGGTAGTCAGACAGTGTAGTGTACATACTGGTAGTCAGCTTGTCAGTTAGTTGGTCAGCCGTCAGTCATAAAAGCATGGAAAACAAGTGTGGTTATGGCATGCATGTCCCCACCTGAGAAAGTCACATTTATCACACTTTTCATACACAAAACGCATACATCGCAGTTGTGGGGACTTTGAAGTCCTCACAATGTCGGTGTGTAACCCGTTCAGGTCCCCATAATGTGCTGTGTAAAAATATTGTTTAAAGATATCTTACTACCAAGACAACAAGTATCTAATTATTTTTGGGATACCACCTCTATTTGAAAATGTATTTTTAAAAGCGATCTTTCTGTGGCATGTAAAATTTTTCGAAATACAAAGTTGATTTTCAGTCTGTCAGTCAGTTGGTGAGCCGGTTTGCAGGAAGGAAGCCAGGCAAAAAAGGAAACAGAGAACCTAGCGGACAGCGGACCAATTTGTTTGTTTAAGGTAGGACGCTGCCTGCAGACAGATGCCCGCAAGCAGCTGAGCTGGCGTGCAAGCAGGTAGATGGGCGTGCAGGGACAGGCAAGTGCAGATGGGTAGGTTTGTGAGCAGGCAGCACGGCAATCGAGCAGGTGGGTAGGGGTAGACAAGACGGCAGGCAGACTAGCAATTTGTTTGTTTACAGTAGCAAGCTGCCAGGAGCCGGCGCCCGCATGCAATCGCAATACGGGCAAACGGTAGATGGGGCAAGGAGGCACATTTGCAGACCAGTAGGAGTGCAGGCTGGCCGTTGGGCTGCCAAATATTTCGGAATGCTGGCGGCATGCAGCTGACGACTGTCAGTTTGACAAACGAAACGACTAGTATTAAAGCAATCTGAGGGTGTGGCAGGCCAGTGGTTTGATCGGCTCTGCCACATGGCAGTTGGGTAATCAGGCAACCAAGTAGTCTGGTAGTCAGACAGTGTAGTGTACATACTGGTAGTCAGCTTGTCAGTTAGTTGGTCAGCCGTCAGTCATAAAAGCATGGAAAACAAGTGTGGTTATGGCATGCATGTCCCCACCTGAGAAAGTCACATTTATCACACTTTTCATACACAAAACGCATACATCGCAGTTGTGGGGACTTTGAAGTCCTCACAATGTCGGTGTGTAACCCGTTCAGGTCCCCATAATGTGCTGTGTAAAAATATTGTTTAAAGATATCTTACTACCAAGACAACATTTATCTAATTATTTTTGGGATACCACCTCTATTTGAAAATGTATTTTTAAAAGCGATCTTTCTGTGGCATGTAAAATTTTTCGAAATACAAAGTTGATTTTCAGTCTGTCAGTCAGTTGGTGAGCCGCTTTGCAGGAAGGAAGCCAGGCAAAAAAGGAAACAGAGAACCTAGCGGACAGCGGACCAATTTGTTTGTTTAGGGTAGGACGCTGCCTGCAGACAGGTGCCCGCAAGCAGCTGAGCTGGCGTGCAAGCAGGTAGATGGGCGTGCAGGGACAGGCAAGTGCAGATGGGCAGGTTTGTGAGCAGGCAGCACGGCAATCGAGCAGGCGTGTAGACAAGCAGGAGGCCGCCTAGCAATTTGTTTGTTTACAGTAGCAAGCTGCCGGGAGACGGGCGCCCGCAGGCACTTGCAATGCGGACAAACGGCAGATGGGCCAGCGTGCAGGTGGGCAGACAAGATTGCTGCTATGGCCTTCAGGTGGTCAGAGACTCCAACAAGCACGCAGGGAAGTGCATAAGTGGGAAGGCATGCAGGAAGACGGGCACGCAGGGATGGGCAAGTGTGCAGATGGGAAAGTGCGCAAATGGGCAGGTTTATAGACAGGCAGCAGGGCAAGCAGACAGGTGGGCAACCTAGCAATTTGTCTGTGTAGGGTCGCTAGGGGACATGTGGGCAGATGGGCAGGTTTGTATGCCGGCAGTTGAGCAAGCAAGCAGATGAGCATAGCCTAGCAATTTATTAGCCAGCTATTTGCGGGTGAAATGGCAGGTGGGCATGCGAGCGCACCAGCATGCGGAATTCCGGTAAATGGGCTGGTAGACAGGCAGCCATTTAAGCACTTGGGCAAAGAGGCAGATTTGCAGACCAGTAGCTCTGCAGGGTGGCCGTTGGGCAGCCAAACATTTCGGAACGCTGGGGGCATGCAGATGACGACTGTCAGTTTTGCAAACCAAAATACTAGTATTAACGCAACCTGGGGTGTGACAGGCCAGTGGTTTGACTCACAGTCTCGCAGCTTGCCACAGGGCAGTCGGGTAACGAGGCAACCAAGTAATCTGGTAGTCGGACAGTGTAATATACGTACTGATAGTCAGCTTGTCAGTCAGTTGTTCAGCGGTCAGTCATGAAAACATAGAAAACAAGTGTAGTTATCGCATACATATCCCCACCAGAGAAAGTCACATTTACCACACTTTTCATACACAAAACGCATACATCGTATAGTTGTGGGGAGTTTGAAGTCCTCACAATGTCGGTGTGTAACCCGTGCAGGTCCCGTAATGTCCTGTGTAAAAATATTGTGTAAAGTGTCTTATTACCAAGACAACAAATATCTAATTATTTTTTTGAAACCACTTTTTCTATTTGAGAATGTATTTTTAAATGTGACCTTTCTGTGGCATGTAAATTGTTTCAAAATACAAAGTTGATTTTTAGTTTGTCAGACAGGTGGCCGGCCTTCTGGGCATGCAGTCAAGTAGGCGGGCATGCAGGCATGCGAGTGCAGGTGAGCCGGTTTGCAGCAGGGAAGCCAGGCAAGAAAGCAGACAGAGAACCTGGCGAAAAGCCTAGCAATTTGTTTGTTTAGGGTAGGAAGCTGCCTGGAGACAGGTGCGCGCAAGCAGCTGAGCAGGTGTGCAGGCAGGCAGATGGGCGCGCAGGGACTGGCAAGTGCAGATGGGTGGGTTTGTGAGCAGGCAGCATGGCAATCGAGCAGGTGGGTAGGGGTAGACAAGACGGCAGGCAGACTAGCAATTTGTTTGTTTACAGTAGCAAGCTGCCAGGAGCCGGCGCCCGCATGCAATCGCAATACGGGCAAACGGCAGATGGGGCAAGGAGGCACATTTGTAGACCAGTAGGAGTGCAGGCTGGCCGTTGGGCTGCCAAATATTTCGGAATGCTGGCGGCATTCAGCTGACGACTGTCAGTTTGACAAACGAAACGACTAGTATTAAAGCAACCTGAGGGTGTGGCAGGCCAGTGGTTTGATCGGCTCTGCCACATGGCAGTTGGGTAATCAAGCAACCAAGTAGTCTGGTAGTCAGACAGTGTAGTGTACATACTGGTAGTCAGCTTGTCAGTTAGTTGGTCAGCCGTCAGTCATAAAAGCATGGAAAACAAGTGTGGTTATGGCATGCATGTCCCCACCTGAGAAAGTCACATTTATCACACTTTTCATACACAAAACGCATACATCGCAGTTGTGGGGACTTTGAAGTCCTCACAATGTCGGTGTGTAACCCGTTCAGGTCCCCATAATGTGCTGTGTAAAAATATTGTTTAAAGATATCTTACTACCAAGACAACAAGTATCTAATTATTTTTGGAATACCACCTCTATTTGAAAATTTATTTTAAAATCGATCTTTCTGTGGCATGTAAAATTTTTCGAAATACAAAGTTGATTTTCAGTCTGTCAGTCAGTTGGTGAGCCGGTTTGCAGGAAGGAAGCCAGGCAAAAAAGGAAACAGAAAACCTAGCGGACAGCTGACCAATTTGTTTGTTTAGGGTAGGACGCTGCCTGCAGACAGATGCCCGCAAGCAGCTGAGCTGGCGTGCAAGCAGGTAGATGGGCCTGCAGGGACAGGCAAGTGCAGATTGGTAGGTTTGTGAGCAGGCAGCACGGCAATCGAGCAGGTGGGTAGGGGTAGACAAGACGGCAGGCAGACTAGCAATTTGTTTGTTTACAGTAGCAAGCTGCCAGGAGCCGGCGCCCGCATGCAATCGCAATACGGGCAAACGGTAGATGGGGCAAGGAGGCACATTTGCAGACCAGTAGGAGTGCAGGCTGGCCGTTGGGCTGCCAAATATTTCGGAATGCTGGCGGCATGCAGCTGACGACTGTCAGTTTGACAAACGAAACGACTAGTATTAAAGCAATCTGAGGGTGTGGCAGGCCAGTGGTTTGATCGGCTCTGCCACATGGCAGTTGGGTAATCAGGCAACCAAGTAGTCTGGTAGTCAGACAGTGTAGTGTACATACTGGTAGTCAGCTTGTCAGTTAGTTGGTCAGCCGTCAGTCATAAAAGCATGGAAAACAAGTGTGGTTATGGCATGCATGTCCCCACCTGAGAAAGTCACATTTATCACACTTTTCATACACAAAACGCATACATCACAGTTGTGGGGACTTTGAAGTCCTCACAATGTCGGTGTGTAACCCGTTCAGGTCCCCATAATGTGCTGTGTAAAAATATTGTTTAAAGATATCTTACTACCAAGACAACAAGTATCTAATTATTTTTGGGATACCACCTCTATTTGAAAATGTATTTTTAAAAGCGATCTTTCTGTGGCATGTAAAATTTTTCGAAATACAAAGTTGATTTTCAGTCTGTCAGTCAGTTGGTGAGCCGGTTTGCAGGAAGGAAGCCAGGCAAAAAAGGAAACAGAAAACCTAGCGGAAAGCGGACCAATTTGTTTGTTTAGGGTAGGACGCTGCCTGCAGACAGGTGCCCGCAAGCAGCTGAGCTGGCGTGCAAGCAGGTAGATGGGCGTGCAGGGACAGGCAAGTGTAGATGGGTAGGTTTGTGAGCAGGCAGCACGGCAATCGAGCAGGCGTGTAGACAAGCAGGAGGCCGCTTAGCAATTTGTTTGTTTACAGTAGCAAGCTGCCTGGAGACGGGCGCCCGCAGGCACTAGCAATGCGGACAAACGGCAGATGGGCCAGCATGCAGGTGGGCAGAGAAGATGGCTGCTATGGCCTTCAGGTGGTCAGAGACTCCAACAAGCACGCAGGGAAGTGCATAAGTGGAAAGGCATGCAGGAAGACGGGCACGAAGGGATGGGCAAGTGTGCAGATGGGCAAGTGCGCAAAAGGGCAGGTTTATAGACAGGCAGCAGGGCAAGCAGACTGGTGGGCAACCTAGCAATTTTTCTGTGTAGGATCGCTAGGGGACATGTGGGCAGATGGGCAGGTTTGTATGCCGGCAGTTGAGCAAGAAAGCAGATGAGCATAGCCTAGCAATTTTTTAGCCAGCTATTTGTGGGTGAAATGGCAGGTGGGCATGCGAGCGCACCAGCATGCGGGAATTCCGGTAAATAGGCTGGTCGACAGGCAGCCATTTAAGCACTTGGGCAAAGAGGCAGATTTGCAGACCAGTAGCTCTGCAAGCTGGCCGTTGAGCAGCCAAATATTTCGGAACGCTGGGGGCATGCAGATGACGACTGTCAGTTTTGCAAACCAAAATACTAGTATTAACGCAACCTGGGGTGTGGCAGGCCAGTCGTTTGACTGACAGTCTCGCAGCTTGCCACATGGCAGTCGGATAACGAGGCAACCAAGTAATCTGGTAGTCAGACTGTAATATACGTACTGATAGTCAGCTTGTCAGTCAGTTGGTCAGCCTTCAGTTATGAAAACATAGAAAACAAGTGTAGTTATCGCATACATGTCCACACCAGAGAAAGTCACATTTACCACACTTTTCATACACAAAACGCATACATCGTATAGTTGTGGGGAGTTTGAAGTCCTCACAATGTCGGTGTGTAACCCGTGCAGGTCCCGTAATGTCCTGTGTAAAAATATTGTGTAAAGTGTCTTATTACCAAGACAACAAATATCTAATTATTTTTTTGAAACCACCTTTTCTATTTGAGAATGTATTTTTAAATGTGACCTTTCTGTGGCATGTAAATTGTTTCAAAATACAAAGTTGATTTTTAGTTTGTCAGACAGGTGGCCGGCCTTCTGGGCATGCAGTCAAGTAGGCGGGCATGCAGGCATGCGAGTGCAGGTGAGCCGGTTTGAACGAAGGAAGCCAGGCAAGAAAGCAGACAGAGAACCTAGCGGACAGCCTAGTAATTTGTTTGTTTAGGATAGGAAGCTGCCTGGAGACAGGTGCGCGCAAGCAGCTGAGCAGGTGTGCAGGCAGGCGGATGGGCGCGCAGGGACTGGCAAGTGCAGATGGGTGGGTTTGTGAGCAGGCAGCACGGCAATCGAACAGGCGGGTAGGGGTAGAGAAGACGGCAGGCAGCCTAGCAATTTGTTTGTTTACAGTAGCAAGCTGCCAGGAGCCGGCGCCCGCATGCAATCGCAATACGGGAAAACGGCAGATGGGGCAAGGAGGCACATTTGCAGACCAGTAGGAGTGCAGGCTGGCCGTTGGGCTGCCAAATATTTCGGAATGCTGGCGGCATGCAGCTGACGACTGTCAGTTTGACAAACGAAACGACTAGTATTAAAGCAACCTGAGGGTGTGGCAGGCCAGTGGTTTGATCGGCTCTGCCACATGGCAGTTGGGTAATCAAGCAACCAAGTAGTCTGGTAGTCAGACAGTGTAGTGTACATACTGGTAGTCAGCTTGTCAGTTAGTTGGTCAGCCGTCAGTCATAAAAGCATGGAAAACAAGTGTGGTTATGGCATGCATGTCCCCACCTGAGAAAGTCACATTTATCACACTTTTCATACACAAAACGCATACATCGCAGTTGTGGGGACTTTGAAGTCCTCACAATGTCGGTGTGTAACCCGTTCAGGTCCCCATAATGTGCTGTGTAAAAATATTGTTTAAAGATATCTTACTACCAAGACAACATTTATCTAATTATTTTTGGGATACCACCTCTATTTGAAAATGTATTTTTAAAATCGATCTTTCTGTGGCATGTAAAATTTTTCGAAATACAAAGTTGATTTTCAGTCTGTCAGTCAATTGGTGAGCCGGTTTGCAGGAAGGAAGCCAGGAAAAAAAGGAAACAGAGAACCTAGCGGACAGCGGACCAATTTGTTTGTTTAGGGTAGGAAGCTGCCTGCAGACAGGTGCCCGCAAGCAGCTGAGCATGCGTGCAGGCAGGCAGATGGGCGCGCAGGGACTGGCAAGTGCAGATTGGCAGGTTTGTGAGCAGGCAGCACGGCAATCGAGGAGGCGGGTAGACAAGCATCCAGGCAACCTAGTAATTTGTTTGTTTACAGTAGCAAGCTGCCTGGAGACGGGCGCCCGCAGGCACTTGCAATGCGGGAAAACGGCAGATTGGCCAGCAATCAGGTGGGCAGACAAGATGGCTGCTATGGCCTGCAGGTGGTCAGGGACTCCAACCAGCACGCAGGCAAGTGCATTAGTGGGAAGGCAGGCAGGCAGACGGGCACGCAGGGATGGGCAAGTGTGCAGATGGGCAAGTGTGCAGATGGGCAAGTGTGCAAATCGGCAAGTGTGCAAATGGGCAGGTTTGTAGACGGGCAGCAGGGCAAGCAGACAGGTGGGCAACCTATCAATTTGTCTGTTTAGAGTCGCAAGCGGACATATGGGCAGATGGGCAGGTTTGTATGCAGGCAGCTGAGCAAGCAAGCAGATGAGCATACCCTCTTCACACACACTACGCATACATCGTAGTTGTGGGGACTTTGAAGTCCTCATAATGTTGGTGTGTAACCCGTTCAGGTCCCCATAATATGCTATGTAAAAATATTGTGTAAAGTTATCTTACTACCAAGACATCAAACATCTAATTATTTTTGGGGTACCACCTTCTCTATTTGAGAATGTATTTTTAAATGTGACCTTTCTGTGGCATATAAATTTTTTCAAAATACAAAGTTGATTTTTAGTCTGTCAATCAGTTGGGCACACAGGCATGCGAGTGCAGGTGAGAAGGTTTGCAGGAAGGAAGCCAGGCAAGCAGGTGGACAGGCTAGGAATTTGTTAATTTACGGTAGGAAGTTGCCTGGAGACAGGTGCCCGCAAGCAGCCATTGCTCGCAGGTGGTCAGGCAAGCCACCGGGCACTCAGGCAAGTGCATAAGTGGGCAGGCAGACCGGCACGCTGAGATGGGCAAGTGTGCAAACGGGCAGGTTTGTAGGCAGGCAGCAGGGCCAGCGAACAGGCGGGCAACCTAGCAATTTGTTTGTTTTTGGTAGCAAGGTGCTAGCAGATAGGCGTCACTTGCATGCGTGATTCGGGCATGTGGACTGACGGGCAGGTTTGTAGCCAGGCAGCAGAGCAAGCACGTGTTCAGACGAGCAGGAGGTATTGCCTAGCAATTTATTATCCGGCTATTTGCAGGTTAGCAGGCACGCCGGAAGGCACGTGGGCACGCGGGCCCACCAACATACGGGAATTTGGGTAAGTAGGCAGGAAGACAGGCAGGAAGTTAAGCAGTTGGGCAACGAGGCAGATTTGTAGACCAGCAGCTATGCAGCCTGGCCATTGGGCAGCCAACATTTCGGAAAGCTGGCGGGCATGCACCTGACAACTGTCAGTTTGGGAAACCAAACGTCTGGCATTGTAGCTACCTGGGGGTGTGACAGGCCAGTAGGGCAGTCGGGTAGCCAGGCAACCAAGTAGTCTGGTAATCAGATAGTGTAATATACGTACTGGTAGTCAGCTTGTCAGTCAGTTGGTAACCCGTGCAGGTCCCCATAATGTGCTGTGTAAAAATATTGTGAGAAGATATCTTACTACCAAGACAACGAATACCTAATTATTTTTGTGATACGACGTTCTCCATTTGATAATGTATTTTTAAATGTGACCTTTCTGTAGCATGTGAATTGTTTCAAAATACAAAGTTGATTTTCAGTCTGTCCATCAGTTGGGCGGCCTTGTGGGCAGGCAGACGGGCATGCAGGCATGCGGGTGTAGGCAGGAAGGTTTGCAGGAAGGAAGCCAGGCAAGCAAGCAAGCTGACAGACAAGCAGGCAGACAGCCTACCAATTTGTTTGTTTAGGGTAGAAAGCTGTCCGTAGGTGGACGAACAGGCAGGCAGACGGGCACGTGGGCAGGTGTGCAGACAGGCGGGTGGGCAGGCATGTAGGTGGGTAGGCAGGCAGTTGGACACACAGGAATGGGCAAGTGTGCAAAGATGCAGGTTTGTAGGCAGGCAGCAGTGCTAGCGAGCAGACAAGTAGATAAGCAGTCTATCAATTTGTTATTTTAAGGTCGCAAGCTCCCTGCACGATGGCAGTCAGGCAGAGGAGTACGCAGGCACTTGGGTAGGTGTGCAGGCAGGCACGTAGATAGGCAGACAGGAGGCAGTTGGGTAAGGGGGCAGGTGGGCAGACACGCAGGTGTGCAGCCTAGCAATTTGTTTGTTTAGGGTAGCAAGCCGCCTGCAATCAGGTGCCCACTAGCATGCGCAACGCAGGCAAGATGGCAGGTTTGTAGGCAGGCAGATGGGCAAGTAAGAGATTGGGAAAACAAGCAGGCGGGATGCGGGCAAGTGTACAGGCGGGCAGGTTTGTGGCCAGGTAATCGAGCAAGCGAGCTGACGGGCAGACAAGCAGGTGGGGTGCAGCCTAGCAAATTTTTTTGTATAGGATATCGATAGCAAGTGGCTTACAGGTGGGAAGGCAAGCAAGCTGAACCGATGGAATAGGACTCGTTCCATGAGCCAGGTAGACTGACAACCAGGCAACCGCGTGGCCGGGTAACCAGGCAAATGGAGAGTCTGACCATCAGACAGTGTGCTGTGGTAGTTAACCAGCTGGTCATTCAGTGTAGTTATACCAAGTGTGAAATAGTAATCACAAAATTTAAATATGTAACATGTACATTGTTTCAAAATAGCAAGAATGCAAGATAGATTTTCAGGCAGTCAGTCTGTACATCACTATTTCAGTCAGGCTGGGTGCCAAGCTGTCTGGTCATGTAGCAAGCTGTCTGCAGGTGGTCAGGCAGCTGATAACGCGAGCACACCAGCATGGCAGGTAAGCAGGCGAGTGGAAAAACAGGTGGGAAGCCTAGCAGTTTGTTGGTCTGGTGGGTTGGCGGTTAAGCAGTTGAGAAACGTGGCAGACTGGCAGACCAGTACCTAGGCAGGCTGGCAACCAGGCAACTGACTGTCAGTTCTGCATTATAGCAACCTGATGGTGTGACAGGCTAGTTGTTTGACTGCCTGACTGCCTGACTGACTGACTGACTGACTGACTGACTGACTGACTGACTGACTGACTGACTGACTGACTGACTGACTGACTGACTGGCTGGCTGGCTGGCTGGCTGGCTGGCTGGCTGGCTGGCTGGCTGGCTGGCTGGCTGGCTGGCTGGCTGGCTGGCTGGCTGGCTGGCTGGCTGGCTGGCTGGCTGGCTGGCTGGCTGGCTGGCTGGCTGGCTGGCTGGCTGGCTGGCTGGCTGGCTGGCTGGCTGGCTGGCTGGCTGGCTGGCTGGCTGGCTGACTGACTGACTGACTGACTGACTGACTGACTGACTGACTGACTGACTGACTGACTGACTGACTGACTGACTGACTGACTGACTATCCCACCTGACCACCTAACCAACCACCACCTGATCACCTGCCTAACCAACCACCTGATCAACTGCCTAACTGACCACCTGATCAACTGCCTTACCAACCACATGTCAAGTTACCCACCAACATTACGGGGACTTCAAGGTCTCTACAACTACGATATACGAGTCGAGTGTATAAAATGTAACTTTATCTTTTATCAGCTTGTATAACAAATTGTTCTATGGGTACTGCACCTCTCTTGGCCCAACTGACTAACAGACTGACCGACTCACTGTCTGACCGAACAACAGACCAACACAGACATGACCGGCTGACAGCCAGCCAGACGGACAGACAGACGGACGGACAGACGGACAGACGGACAGACGGACAGACGGACAGACGGACAGACGGACAGACGGACAGACGGACAGACGGACAGACGGACAGACGGACAGACGGACAGACGGACAGACGGACAGACGGACAGACGGACAGACGGACAGACGGACAGACGGACAGACGGACGGACGGACGGACGGACGGACGGACGGACGGACGGACGGACGGACAGACGGACGGACGGACAGACGGACAGACGGACAGACGGACAGACGGACAGACAGACAGACAGACAGACAGACAGACAGACAGACAGACAGACAGACAGACAGACAGACAGACAGACAGACAGACAGACAGACAGACAGACAGGCAGGCAGGGAGGTAGACAGTCACTAGAATTACGCCGACTTCTAGTTGATCTAGTAACCACGGAAACATGAGGCCTGCTTTATTCCCTTCACCCACAACCACCCACAACCTTGAGTCCTAGCACACCCCCCCCCCCCCTCCCCATTTGGTGTTTTGATTTGTTTTCTTTTTCCTATAACTTGTAACACCATTTTAATTTACCGTTTTAGATTCACATATTTTTAAATATATAAAAATATATTTTATGTACCTTTTTATATTTAATATTTTAGGATGTTGTTACAAAGCGCCGTTTAGTCCAAGGTGATCCTTTTGGTCAGCAGTTAAGGGTCTTCTGAGCCCGCAAGCGGTTTCTATTTTGCGAAGTTTTTTATATTTCAGGAAGTTATATAGACCACTTTCATAATAGCGGCTAATTTAAATATTATTTACGTGCATCCTAATGAGCATTCTGGCCTCGTTTGCGTGTCTCCAATTCAAAAGAATCTTTGCTTGATAACGAGGCTAGAAAGGCTCATTTAGATGCACATAAAAGAATATTTAAAGAGGTGTGCCATTATCCCCGAGCCCTGGCGTAGGGCCGAATCTCGACGTGCGTGGAGTCCACTTTACACGCGAGATGAAAAGCCGAAAGCAATTCTGAGACCTGTTTGAATATATGTTATCAAATCCACAACTTGCGCAGTTCGAATAGCAGGGTACTGGTAACTAACCTGTTAAATTATTCAAATTATTTAAATTTACGTCAGCAAATTATAATTTATAAGTTCGGGTTGGATTACGAAACAGTTTTTCAACGATCATGACGAAAGAAATCTTTGCCAGAAAAAAATGGTTTCAGCTAAAATGTACATTAATATTACTATGAAAAAAGACCAAAGAGAGAAGGCTAACAAGAGATGTGGCAGCGAGAAAAAGACTACAATACCACTGGAAAAAGCCTAAAAATTAATACGATAAAGACCGAAAACGATGCCGACCGAAATGTAAAACTGAAAGAAGAAGGATGTGTCCTGAAACTGTCCAAAGCCGGTAAGGAATTTTGCTCTGGTGTATTCTACATAACTCGAGAGGGAACAATGAAGAGATTTTGAAACAAACGGCTTTTTAGATCAACAAACGACAAAATTGACAAGTAATTCACGAGTTAAAACAAACTTTTCAACAAATACAAATATAGTTTGAAAACGGTGAAGAGAACCGAAAAAATAATATATCAAACACAGATAATTTTACCACCTTATCACAAACAAACTATGTTTTAAAACGACCGGGAAAGACGAGAAACGAACAAAATTTGGAGAGGTTTTGCCGAAAATCTGTCTTCATGCTTCATGCTACAAGTTCGAGCTGTCGTCATTTTTAAAGTAAATGCATTAGTCAATAAAAGTAAACAAACTATGACGTTTATAATATGAGCGACAGGGGGGTAATCTTGGAATCGTTGTTTGGTTCACATTGGAAGTTGGAACTTTGAAGAGCATTTCACGAAACTTTCAAAATTCTTTGGAGAAATAGAGTAGTAAATAGACTAGTATATTGAGATTGAGACTCTTTTCCGAGTTCAAGTTCCATCGTCTTTTATTACAAAGAACACACACAATATATTTACGGCGCAAAACAAAGTGAGGCGAGTTTTGCTATCGCTTGACGCAATTCGCAAACTCAAGACGTTTCTCCCTGTATGACTGGCTGGCTGCCATGGCTATATTCATTTATGGCATTCGGACACAGAAACGTGCGCTCTGTGAACAAGAATATAAGCGATGTTTTGACGTCAAGGATTTTGGTGGTTTTTTGACATGTTTGTGAAGAAAAGCATTGAGGATTCTACAGGTAGATACCGCCTGACGTGCTAGCGGCTAGCTCGTTAATCTGCTTTAGAATTTTAGCCACACATACTTTATGGGCTCTGGCATTCGCGCATTGAGAGTGGAAGCGATGTTAGTTTGACGCGAGGAATTTTGGCGACTTTTTGACGATCTCCGTGAAGCAAGCGTTCGGCAGATGAGCACAATTGTAGTACTCTGACAAAGTTAGCGGCTAGATCGCCAGGTAGCTTTAGTACTACAAGGCCCTGACAAGCCAGTCATGCACTGCCCTGACGACTTGTTACGTTTTTTGTGGCACCCGTAATTCACGGACACAGAAACATGGGGTCTGGGAACGAGAATACAAGTGACATTTTTGACGACTACTAACAGGGCACCGCTCACCAGTACTGGGATAGGGTATTCATTTTTTTAGTTTAGGTCCGGGTAGGGTTTCACCTTCTTAGGTCTGGGATACCCTACCCAAAAATTGCCAGAGTAACCCCCCCCGAGTTTTTATGCGAAATCAATATAAATAACCTACGCTGAGTTACAAGTGGCTCTACCATAAGAAAAAAAAAATTTAAAAAGAGATAGCAAAAACATGCTTTACCCACACAAAAAAAATTAAAAAAATTAACATGCAGTGACAGGATATGCTAAACAACAGGGAAACTCGAACAGCATTGCTACTAAATGTTCGTGATTTAATACTGAGATTGGCTGCTCTATATTTTTACCGTAACCTTAAACTTTTCTTCCTTTTTCTTTGTTGGTTCTTTTCGCTATTGCTTTTTCCAGATCAAACGAGAATGCAAGTCCTGACAAGTTGGCAGTCACGAATTTCTATGGCGGTCGTTCGAACGCCCCAAATTAGCAAAATAAAGGTTTCATGAGTGTTTTAAACAAGTTTTAATTTTGTCACGGTACATGATAAAATGGTCCGCCCCTTAGTCCGTCCCTTAACAGCGATAGCTAGTCTGATAACCGCACTGACGTCTGTGGCAAAGGCGGCCATAAATAAGGTGAGACTTGTACAACGTTCTTTTATACTCATCCCAAGTGTGGAGCCGGGATTTCACATAACTTGTACCCGTCGGATGTCCGATGCAACTATTTGTTTGTAAAAGTATTAAATGTCGACAGTAATTTCTTCCTTCAATGTCCATGCAAATTAACCATCGACACGGTAATGATTTCCTTTGTGCAGTTTCCCTCATGAATTACTAACGAGTTTGAAATGAATGTTGACATGATTTGTTTTGATTGGTTTATTTGCCGCGAGTACTTGCCGGGAGTAAAAAATAGTTTCAAATTTCCCACTTTCTGTCACGAGCGTTAAAAAACTCGCAGCAAGCTTTTAGAGTGATTTAGACGTTAAGTGGCTTTAGACGCTAAGTGGCTCAGAAAATCGTATGTTTTAGACTTAACAAAATCGTGGTAAAAGTTCGATTGATTTATTCAAAACATCGCGTTAAAAATGTCGCGTCAAAAATATACTATTGATTCCTAACGAACGAACGAATGAATTCACACGCTGCGTCCGCAAGCTAACTTTCAGGGCACCGCAATTTCCAACTATGCCATGAGCGCAAAAGTACTCGCAGCGACCTTGAGGGTGCTCGCAGTTGCTTCGTGCGAGAGGACTAAAAATCCGAAGCAACTCGCAGCTCGCTGCGAGTACTCGCACGGTTTCCACTGTATTTCCGGCCGAGGCTTTTTTTAACAAACTTCGAAGTGTTTGGCTATCCTGATGAAGCACTCTTCTGAGTGTTTGATATAGCATCTCAAACAAATCGGTATTTTAAGAGAAAATCGAGGAAAAAGTTCGATTAATTTATGTAATTTCTTCCTTCAATATCCATGCAATGTAATGATTTCCTTTGTGCAGTTCCCTCATGAATTACTAACGAGTTTGAAATGGTGACATGAATGTTGACATAATTTGTTTTGATTGGTTTTAAAAAATAGTTTAAAATTTCCAACTATCTGCCACGAGCGCTAAAAAAACTCAGTGAGCTGCGAGTTGCTTCGTGCGCGCGAGGACTGGAAATCCGCGTTTAGACGTTAAGTGGCTCAGAAAATCGTATGTTTTAGACTTATTTCCCCCCGCATAATTGAAATGGGCTATAAGATTTCTCTCTTTGACAAGTAAAATCGTCTGACGTTAGCCAGAGTAAAATAATAAAAGTCGACTGTAACACTTGCAGCGCGATTGTTAGCTAGTCTGATAACCGCCCTGAATGTGGCAAAGCCGGCCATAATATAGTGTTACTTGTAGAAGTCGACCGTAGCACTGAAAGAGTTCTGAAAGCACAAATATTGTCCGGTTGGTTTGAACAGATTACAGAAAAAAAATCAATGTAATCATAACTTGTAATCGTTGGATGCCCGATGCAACTATTTTGTTAGTAAAAGCAATGTCGGCAGTTTACTCAAATGAACAGTTTGGATGGTGGGCCGAGTTGGTTCGCAGCGCTGGAAAATAAGTTGACCGAACATCACTTTGCAAGACGACACAAATGTGAAGTTTGGGTATGAGAATGAATCATAATCAGTCCGGGCCAAATACCGATAGAATTTTTATATAAGTTGTTGACGATGTCCAGTGGAGTTTGTCGAGTGAGTGGGTACACTCAGCATGGATTATTCTTTAAGCGACTGGATCGACACCTGAAGAGTGCATGCTGGAATTAATTACCATGGAGCAGCTCAAGAGTTTCCCAATACCAATCTCCAAGGAACAAAATATCCAACAGAAATCCTCAAGAAATTGGCACTATATCAGAAGACCTTGTCTTGTTCCTGGCTGTCGATATTTCAATGTTGCTCTGTCAAGACTTTCAGACCACTTACGCAGACGACATGCATAATAACCCAAGAACACGAATCGCTTTATAACTCACGTGATCAAGATGCGTCCAGTGACAGCTGTAACCCTATTCAGGAAAACAACATAAAATCAGCCACATTAAGGCCCCATTTACACTAGAGCAAAAGTATCCGGATTCGCATTGTTTTTCATCCTCATGGGAATAAAAACAATTGAATCCGGATACTTTTGCTCTAGTCCCTAACAAAGGGCCTGCTACGCAGGCTATATAATTATAATATAAAACCAAATGCAAAACGGCTTTTGTAAAAGCCACCAAAATTCAAAAAGAATAAAGACCCCTGGAAAAATCGCGCTCGCGAGCATAGTTCAGGTTAATTAGAAAATCCCGCTTGGCGGTAAAGCAGGTTTCTGACTAAAAGACGTTAAGTGGCTCAGAAAATCGTATGTTTTGGATGGACTTATTTCTCCCCGCATAATTGAAATGGGCTTAGATGGGCCATAACTGTTTCATTGCTAGATTTCTCTCTTTGACTAGAATAGTAAATAAATCGTTTGACGTTAGTCAGAGTAAAATAATAGAAGTCGACTGTAGCACTTGCAGCGATATTGTTAGCTAGTCTGATAACCGGACTGACTGTGGCAAAGGCGGCCATAATATAGTGTTACTTTTACAAATCGACCTTAGCACTGAAAGAGTTGAGAAACTGAAAGCACAAATATTGTCCGGTCGGTTTGTACAGATTACAGAAAAAAAATCAATGGTTTTCTGTAGGAATAGAATAGAAACAGACTAGACTAGACTAGACTAGACTAGACTAGACTAGACTAGACTAGACTAGACTAGACTAGACTAGACTAGACTAGACTAGACTAGACTAGAGTCATCTATTTTCGGCAATTCAGTCAAAGACGCTGATAGGTTCAATGGACCATCACAATCCACGCAATAACCGGAAAGTGTCGAAAGGTATAACTTATTAGTTCCGAGCTTGATCTAAGAAAACCCACCTTACTGACTATTTGACTACGGACCATTCTATTTTGAGGGGAGGTTAATTGGGAAAATGCGAAAAAGAAATTCGAGCACAGGGTTGGCAGAGAAAAAAAATTTCGAACAGCCAAACGGTAGATTGTAAACGTGTCATAAATTGTAAAAATAATTCGTGCAGAGGTAATTTCCGCCTCAAAATAAAATGCTTGCACAGAATGACCGCCCAACCCCCACCTCGAAAATAAAATGGTCCGTCCCTTAGTACATGCAGCGATTATTAGCTAGTCTGATAACGACCCCGACTGTGGCAAAGGCGGCCATAAATATAGTCTTACTTGTACAACATCTTTTTATACTCATCCCAAGTGTGGAGCCGGGATTTCACACAACTTGTAACCTATATATATATATATAGTATGCTAGATTTCTCTCTTTGACGAGTAAAATCGTCTGACGTTAGCCAGGGTAAAATAATAAAAATTAAGAAACTGAAATCATAGTGGATATTTTCCGGCCGGTTTGACAGATTTCAGAAAAAAAATATCATTAGAGCCATCTATTTTCGGCAATTTAGTCAGAGACGCTGATAGGTTCAATGGATCTTTCAAAATTGCTAAATGGTTGCTAGGTATTTAATTTAATTTAAAAATATTAACATCTCCCATAAGGGCTTTTCGGATATTGATTACAGTGAAAAATTACAATAAAAATCTAAGACACAAAAGTTAAAAATCTAGGACTCACTATAAAATTCTTCAAATAGATAAGTTCTTAAAGCAGATTTAAAACTTTTTAAATTGTTTTCGGATTTTAAATGGTCGGGCAAATCGTTCCACAATTTTACTGCTCTAAACAGGAAAGAGCGTTGACCCGTTGCAGATTGGTAGAGGGGGATAGCCAACATGTCATTCTTCCTTGTGTCGCGGTCATGTATTTGGGATCTTAAAATAAACTTTCTAGATAGGTATTCGGGGGCGAAACCATTGATACATTTGAACGCTAATATAAGATCTCTATAACGTAGGGAAACGTTAACTGGCAACCAAAGAAGCTGCTTCGGAGATGGCGTAATATGATCGAACTTTCTCAAACCCGTGACAATACGCGCTGCAAAGTTTTGTATACTCTGTAGCTTCTTTACGTTTCTTTTTGACGTGTTTGCCCAAACATTTGAACAATAATAAAGTTTAGTAAATACGAGAGCAGTTATGGCCATTAGCAGCGTTTTCTTGTCGAGAATGTGCTTCACACGATTTATTTGACATAAACTTGCTATGCACTTAGAGACAACTTCCGTCACATGCTCATCATAGCTCAAACTTGCATCAAATGTAACCCCCAAATCCTTAGCGAATGACACAGGAAATAATTTCTTCCCAAGTAGTGTAACGGAGAAGTTCTCAGGAACACGCTTAAGCATCTGTGGAGTTCCCAACAACAACAGTTTCGTTTTGTCAGGGTTGATCAGCAGGCTACTGTGGCAACACCAAGCCGCAATTCTCTCCAAGTCTTCAGCCAGTCGAATTGCAGAAGTTTCAAAGTCTTTGACAGCAAATGTCAAGTACAATTTGGAGTCGTCCACGTAAGACTCAAGCGAACACGTCTTGGCAACTCGGGGTAGATCGTTTATGTAAATGTTAAACAAAGCAGGCCCGAGAATTGAACCCTGAGGTACACCATGTGTTATCTTGCGCGGCTCAGACAGATTACAACCCATCCTCACTGACTGGGTTCTGTCGGTCAGATAGCTTCTGAACCACTCAAGAGTGATTTTAGACAGACCTAATAGACGGAGTTTCCTAAGAAGTAAAATATGTTCTAAACTGTCAAATGCCTTAGATAAGTCAAGCATTACCACAGTGGATACTTGCCTCCTGTCCATAGCATCCAGAAATATGTCCGTCAAAAATGTGTTTAGTGTCTCCGTTGAGTGCATTCTCTTATTTCCGCTTTGGTGCTCCGTAAGACGGGTCTTACTGTCAGTGTACGCATTTAACTGGTTAAGAGCTACACGTTCACATATCTTAGAGACTATATTGGCAATAGCGAAATAGGGCGATTGTCATTAGCCACTTGATGATCTCCTTCCTTTAATATGGGAGTCACCTCCGATTTTTTCCACGCTGAAGGGAAGACAGAAGTTATGAGGGAACTGTTGACTAACTCTGTAAGGACAGGAAGAATGGATGGTAACGAATCTTTTATTAAGTTCACGGTAACCTTATCCCAGCCAGGCGCTTTATTTGATGAAAAGGATTGAACAATCTTACAAATTTCGACTGACGGCACAGGGTGAAAGTTAAACTCGTCAATTTCGGGAATGGTTATGTGTGATATAGGTATGACCAGAAACTGTCGAAAAGCATTGCTTAGTTCGAAACTTGATCTCAATAGCAAGAGAAAACCCCTTGTATATCTTGACTATAACTCAGTTCGGTTCGACAAAGGTGTTGAATGATAAAAACGAAAAATAGGTTGTCTTCAGTTATGTAACAGTTTTTCGTTAACAAAACTATTCTCGGCAGTTTGCTACCTTTGCACTTTGCTCTATTAATTAAAACACTGCCTGGGCAGCACTCTACTTTTTTACCACAAAAACTGCGGTCTCGGTGTTAACTGTTGTTCGTGCACAAATATTGTTTTCATTTGGTAACCTGTAAACTAAAAGCTAATCTGGATAGTTTACCACCTCTTCACTGTTCTACCGAAAAACGTTTTACTCTGAGGAAAGGCTCCGTTTGAAACGTCAGTATTTAGTCACCTGACATACCAAGGGTCCCAAAGAATATATAATTTCTGTCGGCAAAGCGCTTTTTCTGTTTCTAAAGCGGTAAAGCCCTAATCAAACGAGAACCCAAGTCGTCGCATTCCCGTTTGATTAGGGCTGAACACTAATCGATAAGTAGTCGGCTCGTTGCTTAGAAAACTGGGACGTGCAAACTATCGTACGCAAATCACGTATGCAAATATGACGAAACATGTTGGGGAGATCGGAGATATCGGGGATCGTCGGAGATGTGTGGGATCGTCGGAGATGTGTGGGATCGTCGGAGATGTGTCGGAATCGACAGATCAAGCGAGAATGCAAGTCCTGACAAGTTGGCAGTCACGAATTTCTATGGCGGTCGTTCGAACGCCCCAAATTAGCAAAATAAAGGTTTCATGAGTGTTTTAAACAAGTTTTAATTTTGTCACGGTACATGATAAAATGGTCCGCCCCTTAGTCCGTCCCTTAACAGCGATAGCTAGTCTGATAACCGCACTGACGTCTGTGGCAAAGGCGGCCATAAATAAGGTGAGACTTGTACAACGTTCTTTTATACTCATCCCAAGTGTGGAGCCGGGATTTCACATAACTTGTACCCGTCGGATGTCCGATGCAACTATTTGTTTGTAAAAGTATTAAATGTCGACAGTAATTTCTTCCTTCAATGTCCATGCAAATTAACCATCGACACGGTAATGATTTCCTTTGTGCAGTTTCCCTCATGAATTACTAACGAGTTTGAAATGAATGTTGACATGATTTGTTTTGATTGGTTTATTTGCCGCGAGTACTTGCCGGGAGTAAAAAATAGTTTCAAATTTCCAACTTTCTGTCACGAGCGTTAAAAAACTCGCAGCAAGCTTTTAGACGTTAAGTGGCTTTAGACGCTAAGTGGCTCAGAAAATCGTATGTTTTAGACTTAACAAAATCGTGGTAAAAGGTCGATTGATTTATTCAAAACATCGCGTTAACGAACGAATTCACACGCTGCGTCCGCAAGCTAACTTTCAGGGCACCGCAATTTCCAACTATGCCATGAGCGCAAAAATACTCGCAGCGACCTTGAGGGTGCTCGCAGTTGCTTCGTGCGAGAGGACTAAAAATCCGAAGCAACTCGCAGCTCGCTGCGAGTACTCACACGGTTTCCACTGTATTTCCGCCAAACGCAGCTCGTTGCGATGAAGCGATAGCCGAGGCTTTTTTAACAAACTTCGAAGTGTTTGGCTATCCTGATGAAGCACTCTTCTGAGTGTTTGATATAGCATCTCAAACAAATCGGTATTTTAAGAGAAAATCGAGGAAAAAGTTCGATTAATTTATGTAATTTCTTCCTTCAATGTCCATGCAATGTCATGATTTCCTTTGTGCAGTTCCCTCATGAATTACTAACGAGTTTGAAATCGGTGACATGAATGTTGACATGATTTGTTTTGATTGGTTTTAAAAAATAGTTTAAAATTTCCAACTATCTGCCACGAGCGCTAAAAAAACTCAGTGAGCTGCGAGTTGCTTCGTGCGCGCGAGGACTGGAAATCCGCGTTTAGACGTTAAGTGGCTCAGAAAATCGTATGTTTTAGACTTATTTCCCCCGCATAATTGAAATGGGCTATAAGATTTCTCTCTTTGACAAGTAAAATTGTCTGACGTTAGCCAGAGTAAAATAATAAAAGTCGACTGTAACACTTGCAGCGCGATTGTTAGCTAGTCTGATAACCGCCCTGAATGTGGCAAAGCCGGCCATAATATAGTGTTACTTGTAGAAGTCGATCGTAGCACTGAAAGAGTCCTGAAAGCACAAATACTGTCCGGTTGGTTTGAACAGATTACAGAAAAAAAATCAATGTAATCATAACTTGTAATCGTTGGATGCCCGATGCAACTATTTTGTTAGTAAAAGCAATGTCGGCAGTTTACTCAAATGAACAGTTTGGATGGTGGGCCGAGTTGGTTCGCAGCGCTGGAAAATAAGTTGACCGAACATCACTTTGCAAGACGACACAAATGTGAAGTTTGGGTATGAGAATGAATCATAATCAGTCCGGGCCAAATACCGATAGAATTTTTATATAAGTTGTTGACGATGTCCAGTGGAGTTTGTCGAGTGAGTGGGTACACTCAGCATGGATTATTCTTTAAGCGACTGGATCGACACCTGAAGAGTGCATGCTGAATTAATTACCATGGAGCAGCTCAAGAGTTTCCCAATACCAATCTCCAAGGAACAAAATATCCAACAGAAATCCTCAAGAAATTGGCACTATATCAGAAGACCTTGTCTTGTTCCTGGCTGTCGATATTTCAATGTTGCTCTGTCAAGACTTTCAGACCACTTACGCAGACGACATGCATAATAACCCAAGAACACGAATCGCTTTATAACTCACGTGATCAAGATGCGTCCAGTGACAGCTGTAACCCTATTAAGGAAAACAACATAAAATCAGCCACATTAAGGCCCCATTTACACTAGAGCAAAAGTATCCGGATTCACATTGTTTTTCATCCTCATGAGAATAAAAACAATTGAATCTGGATACTTTTGCTCTAGTCCCTAACAAAGGGCCTGCTAC